>CM021106.1:22590177-22661032 GCA_007115665.2 Sequoiadendron giganteum | reverse complement strand
GAAATCTAAGCTTAGAGCAGCAGTCAGAAGAATTCCAGCAGAGTCCCCCTAAATTTTCACTGTATTCTGGCAACTTACTATTTTTAGTAAGTATTCAACTTGGGACTATTTTATTGAGATTTTGGAATTCTGTCAGTTCCACTGCATCCGAGTGACATCAAGCTGTCTACACGCAAATTTTGAGCCAGATCAGACGACTTACTATTTTTGGCATTTCAGGCTTTAAGAGCCATTTTCAGGGTTTCCACATGGGCTTTTCAGATGCATGTCTGGAGAATCCTTCTGGGTTTTCCAAAACCTTCGCAGTGATGTAACATGCAAACCGAGACAACCACTTTCAGGGTTCAGCCTTCGGAGGCTATTTTTAGGGTTCGCATGCAGTGTTTTTCAACGCATGTCGGGTTTTTCTTTATGGGTTTTTCGAGAGCTTCGCAACGGTGTGGCTTGCAAGCAGAGAAGATCGAGTTTTGAGGACTTACTATTTTTAGCCAGTGCATGCATGCAGACCAGTTTTCTGGGTTTTTCTGGGGTTTTTGAGATCCCGCAGGCAATATGACATGCAAAACCATCCGGCAGTGGATGAGTCACTTTTCAGACAGTTTCTATTTTTAGCAGGTACACTCCGGCAGCCGCCCAACACTCCAGTCCAGCAAGCAGAACGACATGCAGAAGGAACGAAGTCAAACAAGACCGTTCGAGATACATGCAAGTCAAATTAGGGTTTCCACTTTTATAGGAGGTGAAATCCAAAAATAGCCGAAACAAAGTACCCCACCCATGTCAGCACACTTCAAGGTACCTGCTGGCAAAATTTGAGCAAAGTCGGAGAACTTACTATTTTTAGTAAGTCAGAGCACGGCTATAAATAGCAGGTCTGCACCGAGGTTGGCGTCCAAGTAACCCTCAAGCTATCAAGATCAAGCGTTGCAACTTTCAGGCAAAACGGAGCTACTAAAGTCAGAAAGTCAAACTTACTATAAATAGCAGGTGGCTATAAATAGCAGGTCAGGGCAGAGGACTGACAAAACAGGTTCACAAGGCAGAGAATATCATCCGATGAAATTTTCAGGCAAAACGGAGCCTTAGAGGTTGAAAATCAAGGGATTTGCTAAAAATAGCACAACTTGCTAAAAATAGAATGCAAGAGCAGGAACAGGTAGAGGCTTGAAAAACGCCTAAGGCAAAAATGAAAGCTCACCTAGTAAAATGCGCCCATCTCAAGGTAGAGGCTTGAAAAAACGCCTACGGCAAAAATGAAAGCTCACCTAGTAAAATGCGCCCATCTCAAGGCAGAGGCTTGAAAAAGTTTCTAAGGCAAAAACAAAAGCTCACCTAGTAAAATGCGCCCACCTTGATGACTCTCTCAAAAAGTTTCTAAGTCATAAAATCAAAGTAGCCCCTTCCAAATGCGCCCATGGTGAAAATGAAAGCTCACATGTGTAAATGCGCCCACCTAGCAAAACAGAAGCATGGGGTCTCATTTGCGCCCAAGGAAGAAGAGGATAGGTGAAAAGCGGCTAAGTATGAAATTGAAAGTGCAACACCTCATTTGCGCCCAAGGGTAGTGATGCCTTGAAAAAGTTCTAAGGCGTGGAAAATGAAAGCTCACCTAGTAAAATGCGCCCATCTCAAGGTAGAGGCTTGAAAAAGTTCTAAGGCGTGGAAAGTGAAAGCTCACCTAGTGATTTGCGCCCTCACCTCAAGGATTGAAGACTCAAAACGTCTAAGGCAAAAAGAATGAAAGTAGACCCATGTAAATGCGCCCTCCTTGATGACTCTCTCAAAACGCCTAAGGTCAAAATGGAAGCTTGGCCTAGCAAATGCGCCCATGATGAAGAAGGATGGTGGAGGCCGAAATTCTTCTAAGGCATAAAATGAAAGTAGAGAGGTCAAAATGCGCCCTCAAGAAGATACATGGCTTGAAGAAATTTTAAGTGGTGAAAATAAAACCAGACACACCCATATGCGCCCAAGGCAAGATAAAGTGGCTAGGACTTGGAGAAATTTCTAAGTCAGGAAAATGAAAGTTCAAGACCCCATATGCGCCCAAGGATATTCTAACTGTTTGAGAATTTTCTAAGTGAGAAATCAAGGCTTGCATGAGTAAAATACGCCAAGGTTGCTGGAGAAAATTTTCTAAGGCACGAAAATAAAAGTTGCCTAGTGGAAATGCGCCCTCAAGGTAAGTGGTGATGGAAAATGCTTCCTAAGGCATGGAAATGAAAGCTTGCCTATGTATTTGCGCCCAAGGAGGATGTGGCCTAGTGGAAAAACGCCTAAGGCAAAAAAACAAAAGCTTCAAGGTCAAAATGCGCCCCCAGTCAAAAGGAGGAATAGAGGTCTGGAAATATTCTAAGGCACGAAAATAAAAGTTGCCTAGTGGAAATGCGCCCTCAAGGTAAGTGGTGATGGAAAATGCTTCCTAAGGCGTGGAAATTTAAAGCTTGCCTAGTTAAAATATACGCCTAAAGGGGATGAAAATTTAAATTTTCTCCTAAGTGGGTGAAGTGGAGAAATTCCTAAGGCATGAGAATTTTGAAAATTTGAATAAACAGAAAGAGTGGGTGAGCATGAAAATTTTCCAGACATTTAAATGGGGTTGACGACTTGATAAAATATTTTCTAAGTGAAAATCAAATGAACCCGTTTAAAATGCACCCATGAGTTAGCAGAGTTTGAAAATTAAATTCCTAAGGGAAATTTTAATATTTTCAGAAGAAATTCGTTTTGCCTAGATTATTTTCCTGACAGAAGTTAAATCTCAAAGGACGAATTATTTCGAGCACGCAAACAAGTTTTTAATCGCCCGGAGTTGAACGTTTTAATGAGAGAATTTAAAATGTCTAAGGCAAATTTTATGAAATCGAGGATTTAAATGACAGACATTTTAAAAAAGTTGGAAATAAATTTGCTACTCCCACGAATTTTTTTTTTCGAGTTGAATTTATTTAAACACTGCGAGATTTTAAAATGGAATTTTAAATCAAGTCAAGTGATTGTTTTTCTCGCGAGTTGTTTAAATCGCCAAGAGTTAACTGGCAGACTAAGAGGAAAATTCGAAATTTGAAGAAGAAGGAATCATTATTAATGGCGACTGCCATAATGACCGGCTGACGACTAGCCCACTACTGCGCTTGAATTAGAAGATTCCGAACGAAGATAGTGGGAAATTGATGAAGGTGCTAAAAATAGCCCCAGCACTACTTAGCAGGATTCTCCGGGAAAAGTTATTTAAACAATCTCTTCTCTCATTTCTCCTCACATTATTTCGAAGTTGAAGTTGCTGAAGAGGTTCTGGAGAGATTAAAATATTTTCCAAGTGGCTGAGGAGAGAAATTCTGTGAGAGTTTATTTTATTTCGGAGTGTTGAGTTGCTGAAAGTACGAAGTGCTGGAGAAATCTTCATTTGCCGAGACTCTTTCTTTCGAAAAGCTGAAAGTGTGTTGCTGCGACTTCGAAGTTGAAGGTTGAAGTTATTTTCCGGAGTTGCTGGAGAATTTAATTCTCAAAGAGCTGAAAGTGGAGTTGCTGCGAAGTTTAAACGTTGAGAAGTTGAAGAGGTTGAAATTTCATATTGCTGGCAACTCTTTATTCCTCTAACTGCTGAAGTTGACAAAGTGAAGTCAAGGTTCGAACAATTTGTGCTGAGAAATTAGCTACATTGCTGAAAGTTATTAGCTTGCTGCGTTTTTTCTTCACCAGTCAGAAGTGCAGTTGCTGAGAGTTGTCTCTAAACTCAGAGATTTTTATACAGTACGAGGTTTGGAGTTAGAAATTTATGCTGAGAAATTTTATTTTCAAAGCTAACTCCGTATTCGCAGCCATCTCGGGAATTGTTTTATTTTAAAAATCTGCAGTCTAGCTTATCCTTCTATTTTATTTTGCAGATGGCGGAGCAAAGGATGTTGCAGGAACAAGCAGAGCCACAGGCAGAGCTGCAAACACTGAAGCAGGCAAGGCGGCTCATCTCGACAGGCAATGATTAAGAGGCTCGCTAAGCCATTTCTCCCAAAGTCAGCAATAGTTTCAAAGTTGGCAGGATTGAATGACACCAACCTTGGTTCATTTAATCTGAATGCACTCAAATCGAGGATGTTCGGGCTAGGGGGCCATCAACCATCCGTCACGGCACATAATATAATGAAGAGTGGAATCTACGCAGCTGCTAGTTTTCCGCCAGCAATTCAGTGTCCGGAGCTAATTATGGAGTGCGCCAATCACTACAAGCCAATCGACGACCGGCCTTCCTGATGGAACGCCGCCAACTCTCACACCATGTTATCGGAGAAGCATTTAGATTCCAATGAGAGATGCTATAATAGACAAACAAGTACAGGGCAGATAAGATGTACTCTTCCTCTTTCGAAAGAGTCACTGCAGTCATCAACAGAGTTTGGATGCAGAAGCCGAGGCCACCCCGCACTAAGCTCCCAAAGCAGATAATTGCCGAGGACGTGAAACAAGAATACCGGATTTGATAATGATGCTGAGCCGGGTGAATGGGAGTGCACAGGCTTACATTTTCGAGCCTTGGATGTTCTACTTCATCGAGATCATCTTGGAAGGAAAAGAGTGTGTCGATTGGGCTAGGATGATTAGCAACCACATCGATGAGCAATTCAGGAGCTTGAAGGTGACGAAGACTTTCTACATGAGCTCATATGTGATTTACATGTTGGCCAGAATGACTAAGTACAGAGGGATTTCGTACAAAGAGCCAATCGGCTGTGCCCCTGGTCAATTCAAAATTCATGAAGCCTGCACACAGCTACATTTGGTTAACATCGCCAACTATAAACGGGCAAATGATGCATTCACAATGCACATTGCGAGGACGCTTCAGCAAAGGACGCAGCAGAGAATATCTAAAGAAGCACAGACACTGATTGAGGAATATGGGTATTGGCTCATCCAATTCCCGAAATTCACATATATTAGGCTGCAGGGGTTCACTTCGTATCCGTATCGGTTACCGCGATACCCCACTGATCACATAGTAATGCTTGAGATATCTAGGCAATTGATTGCCTACGATAAGATTCAGAAAAGGAAAAAGAAGGGTGGGCTTGATTTCCCTATCACCATGGGAAATTCCATTGAGGTGTGTCCCTCTTTGCAGGCAGCCCGAGAGGCAGAGGACGAGCTGCAATCTTATCATTTGTCATATCACACAGGCAGGCAGGATTTCGATCCTTACGGGAACATCCGGATGATACAGAACGTTGAATACCGGCACAGAGCTCATCTGGAGGACTTTTGGGCAAATGCAGTGGATGAGGCTGAGATAAGAAGAAGGATGTTTTCCAGACTTCCTCTCAAGTTGATTAGAGAATGTGAGATTATTCCAGTTCCCGACCAGGTGGAGGAGGATGTCAACGCCATGCAACCCGACTATGGGTCAGTTAGGGATACTCCTGTCCCACCACCTGATTGGTCCGAGCCAGAGATCATGGACTTGGACACTCTTTCTATCCCGGTGATGACTTTTACCAGGACTTGGGTCGACAGACATGTATGCAGACTTAAGAGCAAGTCGATCGCCCTTACTTACAGCTTGATGGGTGACCCAAGGCCGTTATCGGTAAAAAGAGGGAAACAAATTGCTCAGACATCGAGGGCACAAGTGGAAGTGCCAACCCAGCCGATACCGTTGAGGATAGAACAAGCATCACCCGTGCACTCACAAACTCAATCTTCGAGTTTAAGAGTAGTTTCATTATTTGCCGATCAGAGGGCAGGATTAGAGGAAGAGCGGGGACTTGAGGAGGTAGATCAGCCCAACGCCCGGGAATCAGCTAGTGTCAGTTTATCCAGGGGCGGCCAACAGGAGGAGGAAGAGGAAACAATGGCCGACACCCATTTTCAGCAGATGTTGGATACGGCTTTGGAAGAAGAAGAAAACACAGAACAGGGGACCCAAGGGTCGGGAGATACCCAGCTTATAGAGGAGGATGAGCCCGAGCAAACCAGTGCAAGAAGAGAGGAAGTGCACGAGATGGAGGCAACAGAAGAACAGCCCCTTGTCATTTGTAATCCACAGCAGACAGTGCCTGATTGGCTTTCCGACAGAATGAGGAGAGAACCCGAGGATGACACGGATCCAGCCATTGAGATGGAAGAGTTCCTCAGGAGGATCAGTGCGCCACCAGAGAAGAAAAGGGCCCGAAAGTTTTCAAAGATCTCGACGACGAGTCAGGCTCTCGCACGCTTCAGGTGGCTATTCCGAGGGAAGATTGTGATCGAACCGAGGAGAGGCCTGAAAATTATGTGATCACCACAGTAGAGTTGGGTCGTCCTACGGGAGCCCAAGTTATCGAGGAGTTCGATAACTCCTATCAGGCATTGAAGGATCAGTTGCTCCGCACGGAGGGGAAGTATAAGAAATTGAAGAAGGAGCACAAAACCTGATAGGATATATGCAGAATCTAGCACGTCCAGGTGAACCAGCGGACCCGGCAGTGGAACGTCCATCGGAGCTTCCGAACGAGTCAATTGTTGCCTTAGAGGATTTAAAGAAAATGGAAACGGAGGCAGACAAGTGGGTTAGCCGTGTTCATACTGAGACAGGAAAATTCATGGAGGACCTTGCCGATGCTTATCGACAGGCCTCAAATATTTTGGCACGAATGGATATAGTAGATCAGGCCTGGGGTGATACTCGCATCTATCAAACGAAGACTGTACTTCGTTTGGGGGCTTTGATGCATGTACCTCTAGAAACCTTAGTGGATGGAGGTGTAATTCAGAGAGGTGATAGGTACGATTTCACCAGTTGGTACTCCTCGGTGGTCACAGGCCGTGGATTTCACGACGCAGCAAGGGCAGATTCAGCTAAAGTGAAGAAGGCAATGGGCAACATCTTGGGGGGAGTCCTCAATACATTAGAAGCCATATTTGCTAGAAAGTTGGTCCCAGAGGAGATAACTGCTGATGGTTTGAAAAGTAGACTGCCTCCATTCTTCTCAGCTGCGAGGTCACTTGTCCTGGATGACTTTGAGAATGTCTCCACGTTCTCTAGTATAATTCAGCATACCCAGGACGCCTTGGTGACATGGAAGAAATCTTGCATCAGATACGGACAGACGGTAGCAGTCTTGGAGTTCCAGCTCAACCATATTCCACCGATCTCTACACAGGAGGTTGAAGCAGTATTGGCCCGGTTGATCGAGTTTGCTATCCGGGAGAAGGCCAGTGGGAACGCGCTGCTTGATGAGGATCTTCTTGATGATGGTAGTGGGCATTAATTGCTCATTATGATTCCTGCAGGGGAGTGGAGAATATTCTGTGCATTCATTGCCCACTCCTCTCTGTGGCGGTTTTTAGGGCAGAAACCCTAATCAGGGCATAGGTGGCTCGATCTGAGCCCTTCATTGTAATTTGATCTGAACCGTCCACTGAATTGGACTTGTTATAAAAGGGGCATCCCCCCTCATTTGTAAAGAATTAGAATTAGAATCAGAGATAGATCAGAGCTAGAGAGTATTGGAGATAGAAGTTAGAGAGTAGAGCTTAGAAGTTAGCTTAGATTGAGGAGGAAAGGAAGTTTTCCCATTGAGGACTTTGTAAGAAGTTGTTGTGAACACTCTCATAATATAAAGATTTATCATTGTTTGGTGGTTCTATCTTCTATTGTGAGTAGCTAGCAAGGCTTGTTCGTCTTTCCAATTCAAGGTAGATAGAGTAAAATAGATTTTATTTCATGCAAGTAGTTGTTAGCTGTGGAGTGTGGCGTTGTGATTTGAGCAAGTCTTCTCGTCCATACCACTAGCGGACTTGCTGATGGTAAGTTCGCCTTGCGTGGTCAACTGGAGTATCAGCACTTAACTTCGATTATGGTTCATGTGTTTGTATGCGTCGTGTTGACGGTATGAACGTGTTGTGTCATAGTTTGAACATTTTCTCATCCTTTGAAGATTGCACCAACTTTGTCGGAGTTGTTCGAAAGGAGACAAAGCAAAGTTTGGTTTGAAGATTGTTTAAGTCGATCCTCGTCCTCCACCCTTTAGAAGTAGACTTGTAGAATCCCTATCCCTATCCCCTTTAAATTCTGCATTTTCCGAGTCAGTTTAGATACCAGAACCATATTGCCAAATCATTCACGTCCTAATTGCTTCACGAAACTGAACAACTACGTAAGTCCCCTTGAAATAACCAGCAAAACACATCAACCAACTGAGTCTATTCGCAATAAAAGGAACCTTGGAGTCGAACACATGAACTTTCAAGCAATCTTAGCATGTGGGACACTTTGATCAAGAGAGAATAGAGTGACCGTTGGGGCAACTTTATTCTAGGGCCACATAAAGACATCGCCAACGAGTGGAGGGCGCATTCATTGCCCCACTCCTCTCGGTGGCGGTTTTTAGGGCAGAAACCCTAATTAGGGCATAGGTGGCTCAATCTGAGCCCTTTATTGTAATCAGATCTGAACCGTCCACTATTTGGATTCATTATAAAAGGGGCATCCCCCCTCATTTGTAAATAGTTAGAATTAGAATCAGAGATAGATCAAAGCTAGACAGAGATAGAGATTGATAGAAGTTAAAGTAGAGCTAGGAGTTAGCTTAGTTGGAAAGGAAAGAAAGACTTTCCCTTTGAAAGTTTTTGCAAAAGATTGTTGTGTAAGACTCTCATGATATAAAAATTTCATTGATTGGTGACTTCATTTTGTGTTGTGGGCAGTTGACAAGATATTTTCGTCTTTCCAATTCGAATAGAGTAAAGTAAAGTAGATTTGTTTTCATGCAAGTAGAGTTAATTGTGGAATGTGACATTAGTTTGGGCATATCTTCCCGTATCCATACCACTGGCGGACTTGCTGACGGTAAGTCTGCTCCTGCGTGGTCAACTGGAATCTCAGCACTTAACTTCGATTGTGTTTAGTGTGCCCACTTGCTTCGTTGTGAAGGGGTGCACATGGTGAATCTCAATCTGAACATCTCATCCATCCTTTGAAGATTGCACCAGCTTTGTTGAAGTTGTCCGAAGGGAGACAAGAAGAAGTTTGGTTTGAAGACTGTCAAAGCTAATCCTTGCATTCCACTCGTAGAAGTAGATTGTAGAATTCCTATCCTTACCTCTTTAAATTCAGCATTTCCCGATCCATTCAAATACCAGAGCATCATAGTCAAAATCCTTCACTTGCTTGAACATATAAAGTTGAACAATTACGTAAGTCCCCTTGGAATACCCAGCATATTCACATCAACCAACTGAGTCTATTCGCATTAAAGGAACCTTGGAGTCGAACGCATGAACTTTCACGCAATCTTAGCATGCGGAACACTTTGCTCAAGAGAGAATAGAGTGACCGTTGGACATTTTATTCTGTGCTGGCGTTGTCATAAAAAACACGTCAACAGGAAGGTTGTCAACGTGGTTTTCTTTTTCTATATCTTCACTAATGACAACTTTTGCAAATGGTGTTGGTGAAGATATCAAAAGCTTGTTGTCCATATCAACAAGAACGTCAACTTCTATACTTAATGCTTCTGAGGTTACAAGTTGTGGTGGAAGATCACAATAGAAGCCTAGGCACTTTGCTAGAAGTGTGGTCCTTATTTTATAGATGTCACAATGGTGTAAATATTAGCCACATAGACTAGAGTAAGTTCCACCTATGCAAAACTAAGTTTGCTTCTTTTCAACACCAATTGATCTTTTAATTTATACATTTTGTTGGTGGATTATTTCAACTTTTCAGCTACTTTTTGTAAACTATCTTGCACCTTTCTAAACTTGGTTGCATTATCATTGGGGACAGTAGCAATTGAAGAAATGACCATGTTGGCGATTCAATTCGCACCTCTGGTATGTGAATTAGAAACGGACAGCTATGCACAGATAAAATGCTCTTCGAATTAGGAAGGGAAGCTCCCTCTTTGTTGATGTTGCTTAAAGAAATTAAAATAAACTAATTTGCCAATCTTTTTGTTCAACTAAGAGCACAAGGTTTTAAAACTCAAGTGCCGTAGCTAATATTTTCTCTTTTATAAAGTTCAACTACGACTAAGCCTACTCTAATGACATTTCTAACTACTCAAGTAAATTCAAAGCTTGAGAGTTAGAAATGAACAAGGAATGATTCTTCAACACAAATACTTAAACAAAATTTCTTCCAATGCACATCTACAGTACTTTCAATGCAAGCTGAAATAAAGGTTATGTAAGCAGAACACATAAAACGAAAATCTAAGATAGTAGATTGTTGTAACCAAATTTTTTGCTTCATTAAGGAATTTTGCTTAGAATGGTCTAAACCTTGTCAAAATGATGTCAAAACATAGTTTTTGGGCAAATCAAGTATGGACTTCGAGTACGAAGATACTAGCAAATTTTGAAAAAATTGAAAATTAGGGTTTCTGGACCCCTATTTTTAGGTCAAAAACCCTAAAAATTGAAACTTGTGAGAATTAGCTGAAATTTGTTTTGATTGGCTTATTTTGCTTCACGGTCACAATGGTGAAGTCAGTTTCAATTTAAACTTAGTTTAAGCCTAGTGGGTAGTTTTCGTTTTTTTCAAGTGAAAAGTTAGGTTCTCTCAGCTCTTCAATGGTAGATGGCTAGGTGCAAGGTGTCGAAAGCTAAGCACAAAACGCTTTAGTGATGTTTCTATGGCAAGTTTTGTCCGAAAAGAGGCTTCCTCTCGGAGGGGATTTTCGACAAGGTGAAAATGCTGGAAAAATGGCTAACTCTAGAGCAAAAGCGCACCTATGAGCCAGGGGCGCCCTTGATTTTGGAAGCCTAGATCAACTTTTTCAGACTTGTTTCCTCCAAGATGTCTTCTCTGGAATCCTGTTAGCTTCGCGACGAGCTAGCCAGCCAGTTCGATGGATATGTCTAGCACCTGAAAATGGAGATTGAACGTAAAACAAGGGAAATGAAAAAGTGACTTAAGTCTGGAGTGAGAAGCGCGCTTTTCAACCAGGGGCGCCCATCTTTTTGGAGCTTCAGATGAAATTTTCTAATCAATTGACACCTAGGAGGTTTATTTTAGTCTTGATCTGGCTTCGTAACACATCCGTCAACGGGTGAATCAAAGTTGCCAAGTCGCCAGTATCGAGGGTCAAACTTGGGGTTTCAGTCATGGTTAGAAATGTCCAGAAATGGCAAAAGCACCCCTGGAGGCCAGAGGCGCCCAAGGTTTTGATGCCTTGAATTCAGTTTGTTTGATGGTTTCAGGTGCTCATCCTGTCCGTGTTGGTTCCAGCTTTCCGTTGCATAACTCAGTCGAGTCAGATGACTTCTCAACACCCTATAGCCAGAGGTTTAGTGGATTTTAGCCAGTTTGAGAAATGGCTAAGTCTGGGAGAAAAAGCGACCCTAAAGGCCAGGGGCGCCCATGTTTTTATGAGAAGTGTTCTCCAAGAGCTCTTGTTCATAATCCAGCCAGCTCCGTGGTGAGCCAATCAACTAGTTCTGAGGTTTTGCCAAACATCGGGAAACGCAAAGTGAAGTGAGGTCAGAATCACTGTGAAAATGATGGAAAATGCATTGAAATTTTTCTAAGTTTGAGGTCAAAAGCGCCCTTGAAGGCTAGGCACGCCCTGCTTTTTGAGGCCTCATATGGATGAATTAGGGTTTGTCACCTCAAGGAGTCTTTTGTTAGATTTGATCCTACTCTTCAATGAAACTGTCAGCCAGTCAATCCAACATGTCAGTCAATCAGAATCAGTGTTCAAACGTGAGCTCCGGTGAGGTTTTCAAATTCAATTTTTTGAGAATTGGCTAAGTCTGGAGAGAGGCGCCTAAAGTCAAAGGTTGACTTTTTGAACTCAAGAGAAGTGCGCATGAGAGGTGGTTTTAGTTAACTGTTTTCAAAGTCGACTTCTTCTAAGCCTATTTCTAGTCTATAACTGAACGAGATCAACTTGCATGAGCCACTTAACTAAACTTTTGAAGGTGGCGCCCTAATTAGGGCATATTTTTCATTCAGTTAACTGATTTTAGAGCCAATTACAGGCCATGCATGGGTTTTGAAGGTTCAGTTAGAGTTCAAGCACACTTTCCAAGGTTTTGCATGCATTTGACACACGTTTGAGGATAAATTCTTATATATTATGCCTATGGCTTCCATTATTTCTCATTATGAGTTGATTAAACACATCGTTCTTGAGCATAAAAATGATCTGAAGGTGCTACAGGTGTCAAAATTCAGTGTTCTTCGTAGCTACAGATTCAGAATGTTCAGAGGAAGAATATTTCAGACTTTGTTTTCCATTTCCATGCAAGTTTCATCAAATCCATTTCAAGCATAGGCAAATTTCTATAGAAGAAGATTAAAGCAAAACACAAAACTTCTATCTTTTGTCTTATTTCCTCAATTCTCGTCTTAGGTATTCTTCGCATGTCAAAGAAAATGGCAGAATCTTCATAAACGCATCATCTAGATTCGTGTATTTCAGCATCAACGACAATACCCATGTCTTAGATTATTTTGTGAAAATTGCCCCGCTGCCTCTATTCTAGAGCACTGTGTTTTTTTTCCAGAATTTTCTTTGCATTTGGGCCTAAAACACGTTTTTCCACAAATCTATCGATTTGAGCTGTCTTATAATTTAGTTTTGCACAAAACCCATGTTCCAGATTTTCACGGGAAAAATTGCACCCAGTGCCCCTAATTGCCAATTCAAATCTCAACTAAAAACCTTTTGCATGCAGGCCTAAATCTCGTTTTTTCGCAATTCTGTTGATTTGGGTTGTCATAGAATTCAATTCTACACAAAACCCGTATCTCAAAAAAATTCACTTGTACTTGCTATTTTTAGCCTATCCCCGAGCTTTTTCAGCGTTTTTTTAAAAGTTGTCCGAACATACCCAACTTTACAGTCAAAAATCTAGTTTTTTAGAATGCAGTACAACCCCATAGATTACAAGGCCAAACAGGTCTTTGTTCATGATTTTCTAAAAACTACCGATACAGACTTGGGTCATGTTTACCCCGTCATCAATTTGAGTACATTGGAGGGTACCAGCAGCACTACAATCAGGAATCTAGAGCGTTCAGGTTTGCTTGCAGCGGTATCCATTCCCATCTCGGTCTTCGATCTCGAGTTTGTAATCGCTTGTATCAAGCATTATGACTCGTCTACCAAACAAATCAGGTCAGCCGATGGAAGGGTCGTTTGTAGCTTCAAACCGAGGGACATAGAGAAATGTTTTCCTATCCCTCCGCGTTCAGATCACTTTATAGTATCCATTCCAAATTGTGACAAGATATGGGAAGAGGACAAGGATAGATCACAGAAGAAAGTAGCTCAGCAGTGGTTAAAAGTTCAAAAACCAACCTGCCGAAGAAAGTTGGGCGTGGTGAGTTCAAGGACGAGATTGCCATTTTAATAACTTTACTCAACCGGGTATCAGGTCAAGAAGATGCAAGCATTTTCCGACCATGGATGTTCTACCTCATCTCTCAAGCTATCGACAAGAAAGAAACCTTTGACTGGGAAATGTTTATCAGTGAGTGTCTTCACCAGCAAATTACAGAGTTCCTAAGGAAGCATGAATTTCATATAGTGACTTTTCTAGTTTACTTGGTTGCGTTTCAAGGCAGCTTTAGACTATTAAAGACCCATGGAGTTCTTGGTGTTCAGCAAGTGCACGAATACTACTCTCAGTTAGAGTTTTCGAAAGTTGAACAAGACTTTAAGGCGGTGAATGATCACTTTCTTATGAGGACAGTCAGAGATTTAGACAACGAGATGCATGTTAGAATTTCCCCAGAGGCCAAGTCAGCAATGGAAAGTTGGGCGGATTGGTTCATCCAATTCCCTACTTTCACATATATCCGTGTGTATGGTTATATAGGAGAGCCTCTGATGCTACAGAGGTACCCGTTAGACAAACTCCTTTTCATGGAGTTTATGAGACAAGCACACGAGGTTCAGACTTTCTTTCACAATTGACACAAGTCAGCTTTCACCTTTCCTTTCGGATTGGGTATTTACAAGTGTAAGACAGTTGTTGATTGCAAGCTAATGGCGAACGAGTTAGAGAAACTCCAGCCTGAGTGTTTTCCTCAAAGGAGTACCTATGATCCGTTGGGTCGTTATTCAGCACGGTTGGAGTGAAGCAATTCACATACGGCAGCGCTTGAGGACTTTTGGGTCAACTGCGAGGATGATTTTGAGGTGTGTCGACATCATTATTGTAGGCTTACTCTCCCACAGATTGTTAATTTCCTGTCAGAAGATGTGGAGGGTTTGTCTGATGATGATGGAGAAGTGCTCCTCAATTCGTTCATTAAAGACCAAGTCGCTCGCTAGCCACTTCGCCAACCTGATTGGTATGTTCCAGTGAATACTTCAGTAAAGGATTTGTCCAAATCAGTTATTAAAACGAGCATGTACTTCCTTGAGAGCAAACAGAAGCGAAGGGTAATTCCAGTCACAGAGCTGACAGTAGGGATTTCTTCATTACCTTCTACTTCTAGGGCAAGGCCTCGAGTCAAAGTTATCTTGACACCGCCTGAAGGAGTCAAGGTTGGGGTAAATTCAAAAGGGAAGAGCATCACTAAACGGAAACAAGTTGAGAGAGAGCCAGTAGTTCCAGCAGAACCAGTAGTACAAATTGAGGCTGATTCGTCATCTCCAGGTCCACCTTTTTCACCTTCGTCATCTCCTATCGACATTGATTTGGATCCTAAGTCTTCAGTTCACGAGACCTTCATTCCAATTGATCCGCCAGTGGTTGATACAGCAATAGCAGCTCCTCGAGGGAACGACGTTGATCATTCATCTTGGCTCAAGAGGTCATTGGGTAGAGAAAGGCGTATGCCTTCATATCAGCTTGACTTGTCTGAATTCGGTTATCCTTATCAGGATACGTCGAATAAGAGGGTTAAGAAGCAGGTCAACATTGAGAAGAATCCTGAAGCAGAGCTCATCATAGAGGTTGCTACACCACCAGAGGGCAAGAGCCTGGACGAGGTTGATGTTGGTGATTTTACCTTCATCAAAGCAAATCTAGGTAAGAGTACTCGACACATCGACGTGAGCCTATTCAAGGTCGTCGCGAGTAATCTGGAAGAGCATGTCATGAAGGACGGTGAAGATAAGGCAGCCCTCAAGGCTGAAGTCGGGCAGCTCCGACAGTACATCTCGAGTTTGCTTCATGGAAACACAGGGCAAGCACCTTTACTCCTGCAGCTTTGAGAGACAGCCACAGATCAGCAGAGGCTTGGTCATTTGGTCAATCGAGGGAAGCTTTTGGACATCTGGATTGATGATTCCATTGTTGCAGGTCGACTTCTCCTTACAGAATTGTATCAATTGAGAGTTGATGCACATGGTCTTCGTCAGAGGATTCAGGAGCTTGAGGTTTTCATAGCAGAGCATAGGCCGAAGGATCTGATTCTCATATCATAGCTTGCAGTTGCCTATGACGCCATTGAAGGAGCAGAAGATAAAAAGAAGGTTTTCACTTGGAGAGAATTGCATCTTTGCAAAGTGGAAACATATGACAAAATTTCTGCTAAGATGGCCACGCTTTAGGAGAAGGTTGTTTCAGCTCTCTGACTTATCAGCAAGTTCATCACTCATATCTCATGCCATTATCGGCGTGAAGATGGTACATGCAAAGAGCTAGAGGCAATTCAAGCTTGAGTTCGAAGAGATAGTTTGTGATAACCTAGGTGGAGATCCTGAGGCGTCTAAGTTGGAGGAGTTCTCAATGTTGATTGCTAGTTTCAAGAAGGTGACTACAAAGATCATAGACAGTCAAAGGGCGATCCAGGACGGAGACAAAGAGGTAGACAGGCAGTTCATCATCGTGTACAGCGTCAGAGTGTTAGGTGATGATACAATCGATAAATTCCTAGAAGAAATGATAAATAGAGAGGGCTTGTAGTAGACGCCCAGTTGGATCTGCAATTATTTACGAGGATGAGTCAGAAGCATCAATTAACTCAACGTTAGTTCTTGAGTTTTCATTGTTGATATCAGGCACACCTATCTCATTCTTGGAGATATCTTCGCAGGAGGATGGACTTTTAGTTAGGATTAGTTAACTGGTGGTAGTTATCAGTTAACTCTCTTTTTCAATAAGGACGTGCGTGTTGCACATGTCCAATTAGTCTTGTTTGTATCGGTTAACTGATGGTAGCTTTCTAGTTAACTGTACAGTTTCTTTTATTTAGTAAAATCTTGCATGCTTGCAAGACTCTAGTTGACTCAAGGTGATTTTAGGGTTGCCTACACCTTTGATGTCTATAAATAAGAGTTTTCTGCTCATTTGTAAATAACTTTTGCACGTAATAGCAATATATGTTGAGCCTACCTTGCCTATAATATTGTTATTTTGTATATTTTTAAGAGTGATTACTGTATTAATGAATAGTTGTGCCACCTTGCCTTCGTGTTGTAATTATGGTGTTTATTTGAATCGTTCATTGTATGCGTGTTTCGTTTATACAATTCACTATCCTAGTTGCTTACCTTGTGTTTTGTTTCTAATAAGCCTATTCAGATGAGCAAATTGTTGTGCCACCTTGCTCTCATGTTGCAAATTTGTACTCAAAGCTTATCGTATATTTGTATGTGTTAATAAACTTCTTCCTAGCTAAGCAAATTGTTGTGCCACCTTGCCTTCACGTTGTGAATCTGTATTGAAGTTTATCGTATAATCACATTCCTGCTCCTTTTCCTCATGCTTTGTTTTCTTGAGGAGATTGGATAGTTTAGAGCTTTAGTTTTCAGTTGTAGTTAAGACCTGCAAAACCAGAGAAAATCCTTAGCTGCAACGTCCTTGGTTTTCTTAACCTTGTGCCTCTTCCAGCTAAGTCAAAAAGATAGGATTTAGAATACTTTACTTTTTCACGCATATCAGCAAAAGAGGGAGTTTCCCCTCCTAATTTGAAGAGTAGTCATTACGCACTGTGCATAGCTGTTCGTACCAACTCGTTCTCCAGAGGTGCTAATTGTTACGCCAATATAGATCAAAGCAACAAAACAAGCATAAGATTTTATTTTCTCAAATTTCAAGCAACAAAAGATCACACTTCCGGGACAGCAGGATTATAGCAATAACAGGCTTACAGTTTAGCCATCAAACCAGAATACATTGACATAAGACACATAAACTGAACAATAACTTGCAGCTAAAAGAGGCTTGCAAAGTTGCTCTAATACTAAGTGAACTAACACTAAATAACACCTTGCAGGCAACAAGTAGGCTCAGCAATTTGTTATCACAAGCACGATTAAAGAAAAATGGGCAAGGCTGCCCTTATTTATACACAAGCAGAGGAGTAGGGAACCCTAAAATCTCCTTGCTTTTGCAACCAAGACTTGCCAACATGCAAGCTTTATTTCTAAAACTAAAACAAGATAAGCATCTAACAACCTATGAAAGCCTAAAAACAGGTAAAGTGCCAACTATTACATCTTGATTCTTTCTTCTTCAAAGAATGGATAAGAATTGAGAAAAGAATAGAAAGAAAGTGTGAAGAAAGTTGGGAGAAAGTTGTTCCTTTAAATCTCAACCACATATGCCAAAAAGCGGGAAATTGTATCTCTATCAGGAGCATCAATACTATCTATAGAAAAATTCCACTTTTTCCAGGATCTCTTCACCTTCTGCAATTGAACTTAGAGAATCTTTTACATCTTTAGCCGCTTTATCGAATCTTGTTGACATCACTGCAATCTAACTCATCTTTCCATCAATAGGTTCATTGCAAACACTGCCACGAACAATATTTTGGAACTCTGCTTGTACTTCATCAAGCTCAGTGTAAGAACCATCACCACGACGATACTGACAAGGAATCTCTAAAAAAAATTCACTTATGAACTGGAAAACATCAACCACCCTCTGCCTGTATACAGCTAAATCTTCAGATATCCTTTTCATAAATTTTCACCTTGAAGAGGTGACGCTCTCTCCATGCAAGGATTTGCCTCTTATGTTCTCTTGAAACCACTGAATCATATGCTGTCTTCAAATCTGCAATAATAATCTCGTGTATTGGTTTCACCTATGCTATACATTGCTCAAATCCTTGAATCCCTTGACGCAGGTCATGAGCATTATATCTCAACTGATATATCTGTGCAAGAACAACTCTGCCTCTGGTGATGAACTCCTCAATCCAATCCCGCATATGCTTCCCATATATAACCAGTTGTCTTAACTACTGTTGATCAGCTGGTGTCTCTAGAATCTGGGACAACAATTGAGTAGCTTGTGAAGTGCTATGAAGAAGATTAGAAATATATTGCCTAAGTTGCCGGTTTTCAGCCTTGAGGGCTGCCTTATCCTCTCCATCTTTTAGTACTCTTTCCTTTAGATTTCCAGCTGCAACCTCGAACATGTTTACATCAGTGTGCCTAGTACTTTTTCCAAGATTGGCCTTAACCATTATGAAATCATCAACCTCCGCTTCATTAATATTTTATCTTTTGGAGGCGTAGCAGTCTCCATGACAATCTCACCTTTTGGATTCCTTTCAAAGTGAACTTGTTTCTTTGGTCTCTTCATAGTTGCATCCTGGTAAATGTTGTCAAGATCTGTAAAGTTTAGCTGATATGAAGGCCTCCTCCTCTTCCTTCCTAGGGAGTTCTCAAGCCAAGACGAGGTGCCTCTTCTAATTTCTCTGTGAGGTTCAGCTGCAGCTTCTTCAACTTCTTCATCTTCTAAGTCAATATGGATCAGAGAAGACCTCAATGATGGTGGAGAATTTGGAGATGTGTACACAACATCTGCTTCTTTTTGTGGCGTGGGCTCTTCAGGTGGAACTTCAGATACAACTGTCGGTTGCTCCTGTAGAGCTATGTTGGAAAAATCAAGTCTTCTCCTAACATTCTTTGTTGTTCTACTACCCTTCACACCTTTTGGAACATGACTCATAGCCTTCATTCTCGGAGCTCATTTGGAAGAAAGAAGAGATGACAGTACTATTGGCAGCTCTGTGGTTTGAATAGCTCGCTTCCGATTCCTCTTGAGGCCCAATAAAATCTTGTTGTTCTTAATGACTCGGCTCGTTCTTTCTTTGACTGAAGTGCACTCCTTGTTGGACCAATTTACTTATGGAAGCAGCTGCTGCTCAATTTGATTTCGAGCATACATAGGAAGAAGTACATCTCCATCATCATCAAACAATCCTTCAATATCTTCGGACAAGCATTCTTTCATCTGATGGAGTGTAAGCCTACTGTTACCACGCTTTCGTACCTCGGACTCATCTTTGCAATTAGCCAAATAATCTTCAAGTGTGGGCACATGAGCATAATTCTAACCAAGACGGGATGCGATGACTCCATGAGGATCATATGATCGTCTCTCGCTAAATGGCTTGAGACCAAATTTTGATAACTCATCACCCATTAACTTAGCATCCGCCAACGATCTACATCTGTAAATTCCCAACTCAAAAGGAAAACTGAAAGCAGGTTTCTTTCGATTCCACAAGAAAGTGTGAACTTCATACTGTTGCCTTAGAAACTCCATGAAAACCACCTCATCTAAAGGATATCTTGGCAACGTGACTAGAGCACTTGAGAAGTCATACACTCTGATGTAGGAGAAGGTAGAAAACTGGATGAACCAATCTGCCCACTCCGTCGTTGCTACCTTGGCAGTTGATGAAATCCGTATGTGCAACTCATTATCTAGGTCTCTCACCATATGCATCAAGAAAGCCTCATTTACCCTTTTGTAGTGATGTGTTGACTCTGAAAACTCCAATTGAGGGTAATGATTATAAACATGCTATACATCCAGACTTCCATTGACGTTCAACCCTCTGAATTTGCCTTGAAAGGCCACTACGTAGACCAAGTAGGAAGTCATGTGAAACTCGTGGATTTTGAAATATTTAGTTATTTGTTGGTGAAGACTATCGCTGATCAAAGTTGGCCAGTCATAGAATTATGTTTTCTTCATGATTTGTGAGATGGCATAGAACATCCAAGGCTGGAATTTTGTAGCTTCTGCTTGACCAGTGACTCAGTTAAGCAAAGTAATCATTATTGCAAACTCTTCCTTGAACTCTCCAGACCCCACGTTCTTCGACAAAGTGTTATGTTTTTCTTTCAGCCATCTTTGTGCAACTTTCTTGCAATATTTATCCTTGTGCATGTCCCACACCTTTTCACATTCTTCAATGGAGATAGTTAGACTTTCAGACCTAGGTGGTATTGAAAAGCACTTTTCAGTCATCTTTGGCTTGAAGCTGCAAACAACCCTTCCATCTGTCGTTTGAATTTCTCATGTTGCAGGGTTATAATGCTTGATACAAGCAATTACAAACTCTAGACTTTGCACTGAGACGGAAATTGATGCCGCTGCAAGTAATCTAGAATGACCAAGGTGTCTAACTGCAACATTGCTTGCGTCTTCCAAAGCATGCAAATTGAACACTGGTTTAATATGATGCAAGTCAGTCTCAACAATTTTGATGAAATCATGATATAGCACTGATTTGGTCTTGAATTCGATGGGAAAGTACTCCATACTAAAAAACTTGAAGATCTCCCATACTAAAAAACTTGAAGATTGACTGTAATCTTGACTATGTTTGGACAAGTTTTGCACAAACCCTAAATTTAGCTTGCTGATTTTTCTTCTTCAAACGGGCAGATTTTTCAAAAAAAATCTGCAATATGAGTTATGTAGAGAATCTCGTTGCAAGAGGACCCAGATCGTTCTTTTCTGAAAATTTTGATGGCTGGTTGAAAAAGCAGCAAACCCTAATTTCTGAATTTTTTTGACAAAAAAAAGCTAAGAGCTGGGTTTTGTATAGAATCTCGTTTGAGAGGAACCCAAATGATCAGATGTTGAATATACTGAAGATTTCTTGGACATGCATGGAAAAATCAAGTTCTTGAAACTTGAAATTTTTTCCAAAATTGTCCAAAATCATGAACCAAGCTGACCCGGATTGCTGAAAATTGAAAAAGATGACCTCCTGATGAAAATTGATGCCCTAGAAAAATAAAGCATTGAAAAAGGAGCCTCTATGTGAGCTGATTCTGAAAATATAAAGAACTTCGAAAAATCTTCAAGTTTTAGCCTTCAAATCTTGAAATAGGAAAAATTCTTGGTTTCTCCTCTCTTACCTTGAAGTCACCTGCAAGAAATTATGAAGAATGAATGCACAAAGCTGCCTTAAATAAGTTTTTAGGTTGAGAATTGCCTTGCTTCCTAAATTTAGAGCTGTGAAACCCTAAAACAGGTGCATGCATGTGGACGCTTTGTTTTTGTTTTTTTTTTTTTTGAAGGATGAAATTTTGAAAATTTTCTCTAAGGCATAAAAGTTTGGACGCCACCCTTGGAGGACTTAGCCTTTTTTTTTGAATTTTCCTAAATTTAGCTTGATTTTGACCTCAGTTTGACTTTGATTTTTGGACACTCGGTGAATCCTGTGATCTGGCAAAATGATCCATTGCAGAGCCTGACTGATTCTGAAGAGATTATGATAAGAAAAAAAAATCCCCATTTTATGAGTGAGAAAAGAGTGAGATTTTGTGAGGAAGAGTTGTCGTATTATTTGAGAGAAGTGTGTTGTCAACAAGAGAGAGAGAGAGTTGTGTTGGAAAGCTGAATTTATTGTGTTGGCGCAATTTCCAGCTGAGAAGAATATGTCAATGATGTTTCAACAACACATAACCTAAATCGATTGTTTTATAGGTTGAGTCGACTGAACCATATAAATGCGTTGGACTAAGTCCACGTCCTTTCATTTTCCATATCGACCAAGTCAAAGCCAACAAATTGTATACGTATTGCTACGTTTCTCTCATACATGTCTTAGCTGGTGATACATAGCCGTGTATGTTTCATAGTCGATTTCCAAAATGATGTCCAACATCAATACCAATTAGCCATGGACATTTAACGTCAAAAGAAGTCTTCTATAAATCGACTTCTTATTAAATAAGAAATAAGTCGAATTCCAGTTATATAAAATCAATATGTAAAGTATATATTATTATTATATATATGTTGTATATATCATATACGTATATATATATATATATATATATATAAATACCTTCATATAAATATATATATATATATATATATATATATATATATACGTATATATATATATATATATATATATTTTAATATATATTTACATATAATAAATATATATATAATAGATATATATATCGTAGTTACCAACATACATCCGATATATATATACATATATAAAAGAGTATAGGCAAAATAATTATAATAAACACATTATACAGGATGTATGCATATATATATATATATGTGTATAAATGTATATGCCTCTATGTACACATATGTAGGTATATCATATCGATGCATCTGTACGAGCATGTCCATTTTCCAACATACGCTTGTATCGATATGTATATACATATGGATACATGTATATACTATACATATATATATATATATATATATATATATATATATATATATATATGTTCACATCCAATTCACTTACATCCATTTACATTACTGTCATAATGATAAGTGTGTAAGTGTGGTATATCTATACATATGCATATACGTGTCGTTAGATCCCATTGACATGCATGTGCATACATATAAACAGACTTCCACCTACATCCCACTTATCCATATGACCGTAATAACACAAGAAAAGACCACAGAAACTCAAACAGATAAACATCACCCGCAAATGCATACAAAAGTAAACAAGACTCCTAATGCAAACATACAAGCTATGGATGACTTACCTATAATGTCATGTCCCCTTCTAGTTGACATCTCTCAGAGCACAGGATTAGCCTATTATGCGACCCTCGTAGGCTGATGGGATGGATAGAGGGTCTTGTTGGAGCTTGGCTTGGCTTCAGTTGTCAGTATTTGATCAGTTGGCTTTCGTTCGGGCTCATTCGGACACCATTTGCTTGAGTTGCTAATTTTAGCAGTATTTGACACTCAGCGAGGCACCCCTGCTATTTTTAGCAGTACAGTTTGGTCATGTGCAGAATCACTCCATTATTCGCCAGCTTCAGACGGTTCATGAATCGAATATTTTTTGAGGGAGATATTAATATTTAATTGATTGAATTAAATATTAATTATTGGAGCTTATATTATAAAGTTATAATATTTTAAATATTATAACTTAAGTGGTTTTTGCTGAAGGGGTCGCCCATCATTGAAGGGGGCCATTTTTAATTATATTTTATGATTAAAAATGTGATTGAAGACTATTGAAATAATTAAAAGAAAAGTTCGAATTTATTTAAATGATGCTCAATTGAGAAAAGTCGCACTTTTCAAGAATATAAGGGTTTTGCCTTGGGATTCGAACCATTATGTTGAATATTGAAATTTTGAACAAGTCTTCTTCCGGAGAACGAAGCCTAGGGTTTCTGTTGTCCACAGGCATTGGAGAACGAGCCATCTTCAGTGTTGCAATTCAGAGACTGTGAAATAACAGTTGATCTATTGCTTTCAGAGAGATTTCTTTATCCAAAAGGAATTACAGAGCATTCAGAGGTTATTTGCATTCAGAGTTTTCAGAGTAATAATCTTACAGCAGGGATTCATCAATCTAGGCGCCTATTTATCTGAGATCTAGCAATCTAAGGAAGGGCCGTACATTTTATTTATTGGTTGTTGTTGTTACCAGGCCGTACCATTTTGTACCAGGCCGTACCTCTCAACAAAAGGGGCATACCTCCTTCCAAAAGCAAATCGCCTACTTTAGCATCAGTCTGCCATTACCAGTTTGGGCGCATACCTTCCTAGCATCATTGAGGGTCACCAGACGGAGGGAGAAAGGAGTGTTCAATGCAGCCGTACCAGATCTGATTATTTCCAGTTGCTGATAATACCAGGTTCTTTAATAAAAATTATTGCTTTTTAGATAGCATGTCATTGGATCTATATTGTAATCATTCCGGAAGACAAATAAATAGATTGGCATCAGTATTTGCATTAGATACTATCGTTTCCAGAGTTGAATGATTTTAATTGAATTTATTATCAATTTCTATCAAAATCGCATTCTTTCATTTATGCTCAAAAACACAAAAAAACCAAAAACCTTCAAAAACAATAAAAACAGTCAGATTTCAGAGATAGCAGAAACAAGGGTTTCTACATATAACTCACAAACTAACTCAGCTCAATCAATCTAATGTGGTGTGTGTATGCTCAAATAGTTTACTTTTACCTGTTACCCGACCAAGATCTTCTCCCAAGTGATACTTCCCCTCCGCTTGGAGGAATGGAACACATACCTACATCCACTAACATATGCTCACAGCAGTCAAATGTTCATAACATATGCAGTATACATAAACATCTCCAAATTTAGGATAATTACAATTCAATAACCTTTCATTCACATAAATACAGTATTTCACCATGGATAACATCAACTGAAGTAACATCAAATGAGACAATCATCAAATGTGAAACATTCATATTGATAACAAGGTACAAGCATATTTTATTTATCTTTGGAATCCACGTTACATCCATTTTTACCCTATGCAGTAATAGTAAATAGTAACTATACAATTGAGGTGTAACAAAAAAATTGGGTGCCCCTATTTAGCTGGGGCACCTATCATCACCAGCGTTCCATTTTTTGACTTTCTTCAATTTGTGTTTTCCTTACCTTCAGATGATTTCGCAATTCTGTGAGCTGGATTGACCCGATTGACTAGCTATCAGATTCGCTAGATACCTTGATTGATTCTAAGGAGGGTCTCTTGGAGGTGATATCTTCTGAAAATTGATATCAGGGCCTCAAAAGTCTAGGCGCCCCTAGCCAGCTAGGACGCCTTTACTGCCCAAACTTAGTTTTTTTTTTGGATTTTCAACATTTATACTTGCTTTCTGATCCTCTAATGAATTCTTGATTCTGGATGATCAGGAGGTCCGATGAACTGATGGTTGGACTTGCTGGATAGCTTGGAGGATTTTGAAGGGGGTCTCCTGGGGATGATATTTCCTGAAAGCTGGATCTTGGGGGTCAAAAACTTGGGTGTCCCTAGCTACCTGGGGTGCCCAACTCCTCCAGAGTTAGTTTATTTTCTGAGTTTTTCAACTTTTCTTGACTTTTGACATTTTACACAATTTTTACCCCTCGATCAGTCTGCAATATCTGATGATTGATAACTCTGATGTGCATGTTGATGATTGTGTTGGAGAGCTTGATCAAAACTGAAGAAGACATGCTAGAGATGACTAACCCTAATTCTACCTTCTAGATGCTCAAATTCTTGGGCGCCCCCGGCTAGTTGGGGCGCCCATCCTTGCCAGACTTTGTCATTTTTTAATTCTTTTTCAACTCTCAAACTTGACCTCCATGTTATGCCCTTCGTTCGATCTAAAACTGCGGGTGATTGAATGATCTGATGAATTTGCTAAAATTTCCACTACCAAGCTGGCAAAATCCTGAAGACAATAAGCATATTTGCAAACCCTAATTGTTGGATTACGTCTTCCAAAAGGCTGGGCACCCCTGGCCACCTGGGGTACCCAAAGTTCCTAGACTAGGATTATTTTCTGATAGTTCCATGATTTGCAATTTGACACTCTGTCAAGACTCCTCCGATCAATCTGAGATTTTGGCTAACTAGTTGATCTAATGGCTGTGCCGATGAATTCACTACGAAGCTGAGAAGATTCTAAACAGGGTGTCCTAGGACGAGAAAACCCTAATCCCATCATTTGCCCTCTTGAAAAATTGGGTGCCCCTGCTACTAGGTAGTGTCAGTTTTTATTTTGCAATTTTCAACTTTCTCCCTCGTTCTTCGTTCCTCGATCATCTGTTGCAACTTCTCAATATGTGCAATGCTTGAGACCTCGAATCTGACACTTGGCAATCGAGCAACCTCCATTATGGACCTCGAAGCTCCTGAAAAAGCTTCTAAAAAGACATAATAGACCCACTAGGGCACAACTGATCTTTTGACAATTCTAACTGGACCAGCCTAATGAGGAAGTGTTTTCAACAAATCAAAATCAGCTTGAACCCTAGAAGCCAAACTTTCTATTTTTAGAAAAAATTGTTAGCATCCATTTCAAAAGAAACCCAGAAAAACCTAGAAAAAAGTAATATTTTTAGAAAGTTTCTAAAAATAGAAATTTTCCTAAAATTTAGGGCCAAAAAACTAAGATCTGGGTTTTGTAGACTTGGTTGCTCAAAGCAAACCCAAATCGTCAAATTTTGAAATTTTGAATTTTTGACTCTCATGCAAGACATGCAAATCCCCAATTTTGACATTTTTGACAATTTTAACAAGACCTTTAACCATTTCTTCAAAATGTCTAAGTGTAGCAAAAATTTTAATTTGGGGTACAACAGATCATCAAACTTTGTGTAATGCACTAAATCGTCGCACTAGTGGCTATCAAGTTTAAGATGAGCTCCTATTGATCATGCTAGCAAAAAATTCTATTTTAATGTGGCTAGAGCCATCTTTACCCTACTAATTTTGAAGCCAAATTCCATCTTTCGACAGGCAAACTTGTAATGTCCCCTTATGAGCAGTAGCCATAAGCTAAGTCACCATATTCGGCCGAATTTCATCATGAAATTCGAAATTTGTCGAATTTCAAATAAAACATTTAAATTCGTTTATATTCGATATAATTCGTATGGTGAAAAAAAAATTGTTCAAAATTCTCATAAAGCGTTTTTTTTAGGGTTTTTTCACGCACTTGTTTTTTTAGGGTTTTTTTTAGGCAATTTTTTGTTATAAAATTGCCGGCAGTGTTTGTATTCAAGCCATCTCTTATTTCACTCGATTTTTACAAAAGTGTTTTGTTTTTAAATTAAATCTCCGAGTCGTTTCTTCAGCATCACTTTTGCAGAGCTCCAACGAACTTTGACTACGGCTTTTGCAACTTCGGCTGCGGCTTCTGCAAGTTCGACTACGGCTTCGCTGGTCACTCTATCTGTGTAGTAACTTCGACGTCACACCAGGAAGTCTTGAATCACCTGCAAAATCTTCCAGAAATTCTACTCTCAAACCCTCAAGTCTCAACTCACCTGCAAAAGACTTTGCTTGGACAAGTCGTCGCCGTCATTGTGGAAAGAGGTAGGGATCATGTTTAATTTTTTTAATTTTTTTAAGTTTTAGGGCTCGGCTATAGTATTTAATAATTTTTTATTTCATTTAGTATGTACTATTTTATTATTCTGTTTAATTTTAAGTTTTACAGTTCGGCTACAGTATTTAATAATTTTTATTTCATTTAGTATGTAGTATTTTATTATTTTATTTACTATTTAATATTTTATTATTTAGTATTTGACTTCTACTTTTAATATTTACAGTTTACACTTTCATGTAAATTATATTAATATATTATATATTTTTAAAATTATAGACTTTCAATTTATAATTTTATTAATATTTAGTATTTTTATTAATATTTAGGATTTATTAATATTTAGTATTTTATAGACTTTCACTTGTATTTAATATTTTTATTATTTAGTATTTTGTTTACTTAAGTTATTATTTACTAATGTTTATAATTTAGTAAATTATATTAATATATTTATAAAATTATAGATTTTCAAATTATAATTTTATTAATATTTAGTATTTTTATTAATATTTAAGGTATATTAATATTTAGTAAATTATATTAATATATTTATAAAAATTTCCAGTTTACTTTATTAATATTTAGTGTTTTGATTATTATAGATTTCCTGTTTACTTTATTAGTATTTAGTGTTTTCATTTTGTTTTTTAGTTAATAAAAATATGTTAAATATTTTTATGTTTATTAAAATAAAATTTAGTATTTTTTTTGTTTTTTAGATTTAAAATAAGAAATCTATAAATTTTGTCTCAATGTTGTTTGAAATAAAATTATGTGGATGTTATAATTTTTTAATATTAAATATTATTTTGTCATTCAAACATACAGATTATGGCTCCCCAGAAATCAACTGCAGAGGCATGGAAATATATCACTCGCAATGGTACTGAACTCAAATGCACCAAGTGTCAGAAACCTTTTATTGGCGGTTTGACAAGGGCAATGGACCATTTACTTGGTATTACAAATGGTACATGAGGAGGTGTTACAGCATGTCCTACAGTTACCCCAGAGATGTGAGTTGCTTTAGAGAAAGAAAAATCCTCTTCAATTGTGTGAAAGATGAAGAAAGCACAAAAAAAACAGAGAATTGAAGAAGATATGTCTCAATCCAAATTCACAAGCTCGGCATCTATTATGTCTTCCTCTTCTGGTTTATCCAAACCGGTGAGGGAGAGTGGAACATTGAAAATCTTTTGGAAACCAGTAGAGAAACAGGAGGTGGATGATGCAGTAGCTGATTTGTTTTACACAAGTGCTATTCCATTCAATGTTGCGAGAAATCCACATTTTCGTTATACAGTTCACAAAATTGCAAAGTTTGGCAAAGGGTACACACCCCCAGGTTCAAAGGCTATCAGAACAACTCTTTTGGAGAGATCAAAAGATAGAGTGATTGAGAAATTAGCTACTATCAAAGGCTCTTGGAGGAAAACAGGTTGCACTATATTGAGTGATGGATGGTCAGATATATGGCAAAGGCCATTGATTAATATTTTGGTGTCTTGTCCTGAGGGTGTTGTGTTCTTGAAAGTGATTGACACCATGAACCACACGAAAGCTTTCGAGTACATTTTTCAAATATTAGAGAAAGCCATTCTTGAAGTAGGGGTGGAAAATGTGGTTCAAGTGGTAACTGATAGTGCAGCAAATTGTGTGGGAGCTGGTAAGCTGATTGCAGAGAAGTACCCACAAATATATTGGAGCCCATGTGCAGCCCATTGTCTCGATTTGTTGCTTCATGACTTGGCTAAATTCCCATGGGTACATGAAGCTATTCACAAGAGGAGAGCAATTGCAAATTTCATAAGGAATCATCGTCTCACATTGAGTCTTTATAGACAGCATGCATCCAGGGAGTTGTTGAGGCCTTGTGAAACAAGATTTGCTTCATTTTATATCACTTTGAAAAGAGTGGTTGAAGAAAAAGCAGCTTTGAGGTCTGTTATTTGTTTCAATGAGTGGAAACACTCAGTGCTTTCTAAACGTCCTAAGGGGAAAAACATAGAACAAATAATTCTAAACGGCAATTTTTGGGAAAGTGCAACAAAGGTTTTGCTTATATGTGAACCAATTGTTGATGTGCTTCGTATGGTTGATGGTGACACTCCTTGCCTTGCCATGCTTTATGAAAGCATAGACCATTGTAAGGAAGCTATTCAAAAAGCACTAAACAATGTAGAAGCAAAATATATGGAGGTATGGGAGTGTAATGTCCCCATTTTTAGCACTGCACTTCTCAATGATCAATGGCCTATCCCCGAGGTGCTGTCGGCTAGTCAGAGGCAGAATTAAGGTTTCCGACTGTTTGGTGGGTTCTCTTGAGGATTCAGGGTTCTGCTTGTTGGAGTTTGGGCGTTTGGATTCTGGATTCCTTCTGGGTTTTCAGAAAGCTTCGCAGAGGTATGACTTGCAACCGTGTCGGGCAACCTTTCTGAACTTACTATTTTTAGTAAGTTATGACAGCTACATCTTGGAGTTTGGGATTTTGGATTGCGGATTCTTTTTGGGTTTTCAGAGAGCTTCGCAATGGTGGCGCATGCATTGCATTCTGAGCAACTTCTTGAATTTACTATTTTTAGTAAATTCTATATTTAGCAGTGGTCCAGTCAGCACCAGCTCAGTCAACTTTCCTTCACTTGGAGTTCATTGGGTGATCCTGATCTTTGGCTTAAGAGGTTCATTTTAGAGAAATTAGTTATTTAAAAGTCAATAATGTTTTGTTTTATAAAATAACCCCTTGTCCTAGTAATATGACTTTAAGTCATTTTAAAGAAGGGGACTTTGAGGGTTATTCTCTCATGAGGAACATATTGCGATTTTTCCTAAAGTTAATTGCTCAAATGGAATTGGATGCCAACTTTTGGAGAAAAGATAATTTTAAATTAAAGGAAAATTGCCTTTATGAAAAGGGACGCCATCTTGAAGGAAGACTTGGTCAAGTCAAAACCCTAAAAGCATCTTGTGGAGTGGGCGCACCTTCTAGAAGCATCTGGAAGTGTCTTCTCAAAATTATAAAAGGGAGCCTTGGGTCTTCATTTGATCATCTTATGTTTTATGATATTGTTATGCTGCCGGAATGGCTTTGGGATTGCTTCGAGGAATGAATGCCTCCTAGCTTGGCTCTTCTTCTTGCTTGAAAGATAGCAACTAGTTGAGAGATAGTTTGTAATAGGTTTGTCTTGCATTTCAGTTGAGTATCTTGCATTTTTGGAGTTCTAGATTTGCATTTCAGTCTCATTTTGAAGTTGCTGAAGTCAAGCTGAATCTGTAGTTTCACTCATAAATCTGAAAATAAAAATACAGTCGTTCTGGGTATTGATTCATTGAGTTTCCTTGATAGGGGCGACCCTTCTTGCAAAGATTCAGATTTTAATATTGAGTGTTTATTTTTTTAAAAGCAAAATCGCTTCTCTCTATTGGCCCTACCATTTTGGTCTGCCTGGCAAATGTTTAGAAAAAAGAATACTTCGATTTGTTAGCTATTTCTTGGTCTAGTCCTCATTGCCATCATTATAGCTTTCGTTTGCATCAAGTCTCATGTCATTCTGGCAAGTATTGAGTGAGCTGTGAGCATTTTAGTGGATTATAGGGTTGCTGGTTATGCATACTACGTTGTTGTTCTGTTATATCAATCTTGAGTAATCTGCATTTTGGTGAAGAGTTGTATTTGGAAGGTCATAATTAACCTTGGAATGATCATATCTATTACTGCAGCAATGGAGAGCTTCTAATCTTGTTTATTGCAGGCATCTTATGATATTTTGTAAGCTAAACAGTAGTACTGTTAGCATTTCTCTTAATCTTACTTTACATTCTGAAGCTGCATTGTATTTCTGTATATCTCCGCCATATGGTTGCCTCATTTCCACTCTGGAATTGGGTAGCACATACTTGGTGTTGAGTTTACTTTCAGCATAATTAGCATCTCCGTCATATGGTAGCTCCCATTCCATCTTGGTTTGGAAAGCACATTCTTGACGTCGAGTTAATTCAGCATCTTTAACATCTTTGTCATATGGTAGCTCCCACTCCGTCTCGGTTTGGAAAGCACATGCTTGATGTCGAGTTATTTCAGCATCCTTTGGTTTTAAATGCTAACCCTAACAATTGTGTACTGCTGCTATCCTTGTTGTAATTGAAAAAGCAAAAAATTTGGCTTGGTATATTTCAGTGGTATCAGAGCCATGCATCCTGCCATCTTGTGCCCATCAAGGTTCAGTTGACAGTTGAATGACAGAGAAATCAGTTTCTACACCTAAGGTCAAAACAGAGTTCAGTTTAGCTTTCAGAAGTTTCAAAGATGTTGCATTTTCTAAGGTCCAGGGATCGTGAGAAGTCAGATTCAACTATGGTATCTGAGAAAGGAAAGGTTAGTGATGCCGTAAGGGATTTCATTGAATATGCTAATTAATATAAAAGACAATGTGAACATGAGGCTGCCAAACTCCGTGAGCAATATCAAAACATGCCAGATGATTATAGGTACAATGTTTCGTTTGATGCCCATTTGAATTGTGTGGCATTTCTGAAGCCCGAAAAGTCGGAGAGGGTGGACCACATTAGGAAAATGTTAAAAAGGGAAGCAGATCAAGCTTTGGTTGAAGAATCAAAGAAGGAAGAAGATGAAGTGCCTATTTGTAAATTGCAGCCCACAAATATGCAAGTTGAAGAGAAAAATCAGTCATCTAGCAGTGGAGATGGCACAAGCAAGGTGCACATATCACATCAAAATGAACGTGAGCTCGATAAAGATACCTTAGCAAGTGAAGAGTTAAGAGTAGAGTCCCATAATACTTCCCTTGACTTGCATGTAATAGAAAGTAATGAAGATCAGCTTGGTAGGACTATTGTTTGCGATGAGTTCGTTGAAGAAAAGGAACGACATATTAGTGATATTGGAGGTGAATCCCATGAGTTCATGCATACTCATTTTGAAGACTTGATGAAAAAGGATTTTCTTCTTGTTGCTGACCCAACTTCCCAAGAAGTTCCACATGAAGAAATTGGTGACATACTTTTCCATGAAGGGCCTGAAGAAGATAGGGATGGTGAAGTTTTCAAAACAGCAAGTATAGAAGGTTCTTCACTGCATTTCCGGGGTGGCGTTATTGGACTTGGGTTTGATCAGCAAACCGAACCATGGGAAAGAAATATTTTTGATGATAAGTTTTTCCCGGTTGATCATCCTAATCAACCCACTAGCATTTGGGATCCGGGTGTGTTGGCACCAAGGAATGAAAGAGAACCGTTGTGGGATGAATTTCCCTTTGACCCTGATGAAGACCAAAGTTTCGTTTGCATTGCGAGCTATGAGGAGGGCACAGAAGGAAAAGTTGTCTTTGATGAAGTAGTTTGCTCTGAAAAGTTCCATGGTGATCCCTTCAAGTTGGTTGCAGCCAACAAGGAGGATGTTTCTTCTAAAACTTTCAGAACGGCATTCGATGATTCTTCGTTCGAGTTAGGGGTTGCCATAGCCTTTGATCAAGAAGACGGTGAGGTGGATGAAGAGCTAGAAAACCAAGTGGCTCTTGAAGATGTAGAGTTTGAAGGTGTTACTAAACACAAATATGATTTTCCAATGCATGAAGCTGATTACAAACTTAGGGACGAAGAATTTGTGAAGTATGATGCTTTTTGTGACAATGAACATTATCCATTAGTCAATGGTGAAGTACAAGAATGTTGGAGCAACAAGGAGGGCAGTAAAGACAAGGGACAAGGTTCTGATTTTCAATTGCCGCCCATCAGCAGTTCACCATCTTCGCATTCTCATGAGTGGGAAGGTCAATTCAAGGTGTTCATTGACAAGGAAGTGCAAGCTCTATCCCTGTTTGACCGCACACACAGCTTGGTTGAAGAGCTTTACTGGAAGGCTCAGCTTGAAAAGAGACGCAGAGGAGTGACCGATGAAGTTACTCTTCCTAAATTGCAACTTATCAGAGATTCCTTGGAGACCTTGAAGTCCAAGTACGTGCACTCTATTGGAGAACGAGATCATGCCTTTGAAGCTGCAAAGAAGGCCATTTGTACTTTCCATGAAAAGGAGAGTACGATTGATGAGCTCACTCTGGAGCTTAAATCAATAAAGGACAAGTTGAAAGAAACTCAGTTGGATCTAACAGAGGTTGAAGACCAGTTTGCAAATTTCAAACTTTTCAAGGAGCAAGAGGATGCACAAAGAGCTGAAGAAATCAATCAAGTGATTGGAGATCTTGACTGTCTTCAAGAGGAGTTTGATCTTGGAAGCATTTCAAGAAAATCCGAAGTTGCATGTGCAGATTTGGATCAGCAAGATGAAATTGACTTCCAAGTTTTTGACAATCTCTTCTTTGAAGTGGGTGCAGAAGCAACTTATGACAATCCTCTCTATGAGATGGAAGATGAAATGGAGAATGAGACTGAGCATGGTTTCCAGTGCTTGGATGCTTTGATATCACTCCATAAGGAAGTGCCACGTCTGTTGATTAGTAATGAATGCATAAGTGGGCTCAAGGGTTAAGATTCCATATGGGAGGTGTCGAAGCGAGCTAATTTCAACATCTATGACATCAAGATGTTGATGAGACAAGTCGTGGTAGCTGCTGGTATCTTCATTACAGCAGCAAGGAGTGATGATTTTAGACCTACTACTCAGGAGGAATGGGAGAATGATGAACCAGAACTTGGTGTTTGCACTCTTGACAATCCATCCTTTGGGTGGAATGATGTTTGGGCTCATACTAGTCAGTTTTGGGAATTGAATCTGAAGTCATTCTATGTTACATACTCCAATGTGGTTGAAGCTTTCATGGTTGAGCTTCAAGGGGACACCAGTTTCGTGAGAATGCACTCGGTTCTCACTAGCACTTGGAGATGCGTTGAGATTTCTTGGCAATGTGTTGAAAATATTTTTCAATTGAGTATCCATGCTTGGGATCCTCAACATGGGTTGATGGAGCCTATTGCTTGTGGAAAGAATAACTTTTGGAGGGATAAGGAGCAAATTTCCAGATTTTTTGGTGTTGTTCCCTTCTTTTTAAGCCACTTCATGGTTCCGTTTGTTCATCAACAAATGGATTGGAGAGAAATTTTGAGTATGGGTTGGAGGGATGAACGATCAGTTGCTCTTGGGAGTGACTTTCGGCTGAGACAAGGGCCAATTTTGAGACACGAGCTTGCTGGTTGGAGGCAGACCAGCCACCTTACATGTGGAGTTTCTTGCATTCAGGAGAGTGGTTTCTTCACTTTTGGTCTAAGAAGTGGTAGTTGGAGGTTGGAGGTTGCTCTAGTTTATTTTCCGGGCCACTTTGGAGGGTTGTGGTGTTAATTTTGTTAGTTTACTCTCATTGCTGGTTCGGGACAGCGAACTTCCACATGCTTTGGCTTTTCATTCTGAGACTTTTGGAGTTGGAACTGTAAGAGTGATTAGAAGTCTTCTTGGTGGTGTCAGTATAATTCAGTTGGTGCATAGTAGCTCCAGGAGGAGACGTGAGTATGAATTTGTTGAGCTCTTGCAAAGGATTGCTTTCCTCCTTGCAAGAAGATTGGAAGATGTCACATTTGCAGTCATGACTTCGTTTATTACCATGTGGAGGTATGCTAAGGAGATTGATTTTGAGTTGAATATCCTATCTTTCTTCGTGCCTAGAATTATGATTGACAGTGGTGTGGTTGATATTGTTGATTCGGGGCATCGTGGACTTGAGATGTTGCATGATATTGATCTCAGTCCTTTAAGATCCTTCAGTTTGGGTAACATGGATGGTAACACTTTGGAGTTACAAGGAAGGGTAGTGCAACATTGGCATGATGTTTTCACTGATGCGATCAGAGTAGTGCAGCATCGGCATGGTGGGTCCTTCCCAAGACGGATTTGGGAACCTGGGATCATACTTGTTTGGGTATGGATCAGTCTTAAATTTTCTGGAGTTGTGGTGGTATTGCTTGAGGACAAGCAATTTTGGGAAGGGCGGACTGTAATGTCCCCATTTTTAGCACTGCACTTCTCAGTGATCGATGGCCTATCCCCGGGGTGCTGTCGGCTAGTCAGAGGCAGAATTAGGGTTTTCGACTGTTTGGTGGGTTCTCTTGAGGATTCAGGGTTCTGCTTGTTGGATTTTGGGCGTTTGGATTTTGGATTCCTTCTAGGTTTTCCAAAAGCTTCACAGAGGTATGACTTGCAACCGCGTCGGGCAACCTTTTCGGACTTACTATTTTTAGTAAGTTATGACGGCTACATCCTGGAGTTTGGGATTTTGGATTGTGGATTCTTTTTGGGTTTTCAGAGAGCTTCGCAATGGTGGCGCATGCATTGCATTCTGAGCAACTTCTTGAATTTACTATTTTTAGTAAATTCCATATTTAGCAGTGGTCCAGTCAGCACCAGCTCAGTCAACTTTCCTTCACTTGCAGTTCATTGGGTGATCCTGATCTTTGGCTTAAGAGGTTCATTTTGGAGAAATTAGTTATTTAAAAGTCAATAATGTTTTGTTTTATAAAATAACCCCTTGTCCTAGTAATATGACTTTAAGTCATTTTAAAGAAGGGGACTTTGAGGGTTATTCTCTCATGAGGAACATATTGCGATTTTTCCTAAAGTTAATTGCTCAAATGGAATTGGACGCCAACTTTTGGAAAAAAGATAATTTTAAATTAAAGGAAAATTGCCTTTATGAAAAGGGACGCCATCTTGAAGGAAGACTTGGTCAAGTCAAAACCCTAAAAGCATCTTGTGGAGTGGGCGCACCTTCTAGAAGCATCTGGAAGTGTCTTCTCAAAATTATAAAAGGGAGCCTTGGGTTTTCATTTGATCATCTTATGTTTTATGATATTGTTATGCTGTCGGAATGGCTTTGGGATTGCTTCGAGGAATGAATGCCTCCTAGCTTGGCTCTTCTTCTTGCTTGAAAGATAGCAACTAGTTGAGAGATAGTTTGTAATAGGTTTGTCTTGCATTTCAGTTGAGTATCTTGCATTTTTGGAGTTCTAGATTTGCATTTCAGTCTCATTTTGAAGTTGCTGAAGTCAAGCTGAATCTGTAGTTTCACTCATAAATCTGAAAATAAAAATACAGTCGTTCTGGGTATTGATTCATTGAGTTTTCTTGATAGGGGCGACCCTTCTTGCAAAGATTCAGATTTTGATATTGAGTGTTTATTTTTTAAAAAGCAAAATCGCTTCTCTCTATTGGCCGTACCATTCTGGTCTGCCTGGCAAATGTTTAGAAAAAAGAATACTTCGATTTGTTAGTTGTTTCTTGGTCTAGTCCTCATTTCCATCATTATAGCTTTCGTTTGCATCAAGTCTCATGTCATTCTGGCAAGTATTGAGTGAGTTGTGAGCATTTTAGTGGATTCTAGGATTGCTGGTTATGCATATTACGTTGTTGTTCTGTTATATCAGTTTTGAGTATGTTATACCCAAAATGAAATTTTTGGCATTCTGCTTAAATTGAGCTAAACGACGTAAAAATGCCATCGAAAGTATGTTTTAGGTCAAACCAAATATGAAATCTTTGTGGGTTTTTGTCAAGGAACCTATGGTTAAAATTTTGAAAAAACGAAAATTAGGGTTTTACACCCCTATTTTTATGGAAACCCTAAAAAATAGGACCTTCCCGGAAATGATTGAAAATAATTCTGATAGGATTAATTGCCTTCACGATCACACTGATCAAGTCAGAATTATCAAAAAATATGTTTTACTCTGGTGGGTCTATTTCTATTTTTCAGGAACAAAGTTAGGAGCTCCGCAGCCATTAATGGCAGATTGGCCAGTACCAGGTGCTGAAAGCTAAACCTCAAAAGCTTCAACGAAGAAACCATGGCGGAAAAGGATGAAAATGATGACGTTCAACGAAGGAGATTCTCAAAACAGAAAAGGCCAAAATTTGGCTAAGTCTGGAAGGTGCACGTTTTGTCTACCAAGGCAAAACACAGTCTACAGTGGTTAAAAGCGCCCCTCTTGAAGAAAGGCGCCCTTGGACCTCAGAGGGCAAATCAAATCATTTGGCATTGTCAAAACAGTCATCCTCTTCACTTTCATACTGGCTCGACAACGAAACAATCAGCAAGATCATCTGATTCAGGGATCATTGATCAACCGTCAGCGAAGTATGGAGGATCCATTGACAATAGAAATGCCAAATCAGAAAGCTTCAAGATAAAAGCGCCCCTGCTGGCCAGGGGCGCCCCTCAGTTGCAGGCACCAGATGAGTCCAAGAGCTGTAGCTCTATACATGATATCTTTCCAGCTTCCTCCCAGCTACGTGATCAATCTAACAGCAAGTCCACAAGACACACCAGACGATCACGAGATGAGATCAAGCAGAAAAAGTCAAATTTGAAAAACTGGAAAGATAAGCCAGAAAATGGCTAAGGCATGGCTAAAAGCGCCCCTCTCAAGGAAAGGCGCCCTTTCCTAAAGGTATCCAGATTTAGCCAGAATCTTCACTGCCTCCCAGGATGACCTTCTCAGCTATGACCTATCTCGTCAGCGAGACTATCAGCAAGAACTTCCGACAAATCAATCAACTGATGGAAGAGGTCAAAGATTGGCAATCCACAACCAAGATGAAACCAAGCAAAAGCTAAAAGCGCCCTTGCTGACCAGGGGCGCCCTTTAGTTTGGAGGCCCAAAACTTGCCAGCTACCACTGCAAAGTCAGGCATCGTGAACAAGACTGAACCAGCTACCCGACGCATCGTCAAGCAGAATCATCTGATTCATCAAACATCGGGAACGTCAGATCAAAGCAAAAAGGGTCTGAAAAGGTCAAAATGAAGAACGAGTTAGTGAAAATTGACTAAGGCATTGTCAAAAGCGCCCCTTTCAAGAAAAGGCGCCCTTCTTTCTGGAGACCTAAACTCAGTTTTCTGAGTTAACCTCTCCCAGGCACATCTAATCATACTGATCCTGCCTCAACAACAGAACTGTCGGATACTGCTCGAGATCAACTGAGTAACCCGAATCGAAGATCAAACAGGAGTACTTCAACTTGCAAAATAGATAAAAATGATCAAACTCAAGGTTGGACGCCTAAAGGAAAGTCAAACAGAAATGTTGACTTGAGTTAGCAAATTTGGAGCCAAAAAAGAGAAAAACACTCCACAATCAGTGGAAATCATCTTTTGGAACTCCAAATCAGGACTGAATGATGAGTTATCTTCCATACTTTGTGGATCTTAACCCTAATTGCCTTATATTCATGCTAGGCGTCCCTTTCATCATTATTCTTTTTGCAGGTTGAAGGATAAAACATCAAGTAGCTCCCAAGAACAAGTTTTCAAGATCTGGCAGGGGTTTTGAACGGATCTTCAATATTTTTGAAGATCATTGGCAGTAAAAGCATTCTTCTCCCAAGATTGCTTCCAGAGACAGATTATTGCAAAGTGGCAGTTTATAACTTCCAATCCATCTTCTGTCTACTTCCTCTACTTCTGTCTATATTTCTTTTGCATGTCACAGGAAACGACAGATTATCACAGATCTGACCAACTGGGTATGATCAGCACAGCTTTTTCAACAAAACCCACATGGTAGATTTTTTCAGAAAAAGTAGCCCTGCTGCCCCTATTTTTTAGGGTTTCCGAAAAAGTCATAATATTGAAAAACGGACAAACTGGGTTTGTTTGGCTTTGAAGCACGAACAAAACCCATGTGTTAGATTTTTTCGAGAAAAATCACTTTCTGGTGCCCTTGCTGCCTCTGCCACCGAAGGGCTCTTGCATGTCAAAGAAAAACTCGTTTTTTCGAATTTCTGACGATCTGGGTCTATTTAGAAAATCATTCTTAACAAAACCCATGTCTCAGAATTTTTCGTAAAAACTACCCCCGGCGAGGCTATTTTTAGCAGTTCCAGAAAAGTGTCAGAACAGGGTCAAGTGCCCAGTCAATATTCAAGGTTTTCAGAATGCAGTACTCTCAGGTACAATACAAGACCAAAACGGTCTTATACCATGATTACCTGAAAACGACTGATACAAACTTATGGCAGAAAAATCCAGAGGTCAGTTCTGAAGACTTGGAGGGCATGAATCAAATCACATTGCAGAACATCGAAGAATCCGGTTTGTTTCAAGCAGCATCTATTCCAATCACCTTACAAAGCATCGAGCTTGTAATTGCTTGCACTAAGCATTACAACCCGACTACAAGAGAGATCCTGTCAGTAGACGGGAGGGTGATTTGCAGCTTGAAGCCGGTGGACATAGAGACTTGTTTTGCAATTCCACCATGCCCTACCAAGAAGGTCATATCAGTGACAGAATGCGAAAAGGCATTCGAGGCTTCGAAGGACAAGTGTTCGCTTATAATGGCTGAACATTGGCTGAAAACAAAGAGAACAGCTTGCCCAGATTGGTTGGTAGAGGAGAATTCAAAGACGAGTACGGAGTGCTAATCACCCTACTCAGCAGAGTCACTGGACAAGAGGAGGGAAAATCCTTCCAGCCGTGGATGTTCTACATTATTGGCAAGATAATCAGCAGAAAAGAACGTTACGACTGGGCCTCCCTGATCAGTGACACACTCCACCAACAATTCACCGGGTTTCTAGAAGAGCACCGTTTCCACATGTGTTCATACCTGGTCTACCTGATAGCCTTCCAAGGCGATTTCAGAACATTAAACACTGTGGGAACCCTGGGTGTGCAAAAGGTACAAGAATACTTTCCTCGCTTGGAGTTCACTCTAGCGGAAAGACATTTCAAAAGGATAAATGACCTTTTTACTATGCACACCGTGCACGAGCTAGACCATGAGATGCACGTGCGTATTTCACCAGCAGCTAAGGCAGCAATGGTGGACTGGGCGGATTGGTTCATACAATTCCCCACTTTCACCTACATACGCGTGTATGGCTATAATGGCCACCCCGCCATGATGCCACGTTACCCCTCAGATAGGGTAGTGTTCATGGAATTCCTGAGGCAATTGGCCGAGGTTCACTCTTACCTTCGCGTAAAGAAAAAGGCTGCAGTGAACTTTCCTCTTCAGATGGGACTCTACAGATGCAGAACTGCAGCTGATGCAAGGTTGATAAGCCAAGAAATAGTGAGATTTAATCTCAAGTACCTCATCGACAGGAGGCCATCCTATGACCCCAGAGGCATCTTCGCAGCTCACCTTGAGCAAAGATCATCACATGAACCTTTCATGGAAGATTTTTGGGTCAACTGCGAGGATGAGTTCGAAGTGAGAAGAAGGAACCATAGCAGATTCAAGCTCTCGCAGATTGCAGAATTCATGTCAGAAGACATCGAGGGCTTATCTGAAGACGAAGGAGAAGTTATTCTTTCTTCCTTCTTCACGGGTCTAGTGGATTCACAACCACTCGGCAAGGTAGACTGGTACGCGAAAGAGAGTACGTCTATTGAGGAAAGAACGGGTAGAGTAGTTCGACACAGTCAACTCTACCTGGACAGTAAAAGGACAAGGAAGGTAGTACTTCCCCGATCAGAGCCGCCAGCGGTTCAGTCTACACTACCTTCCACGTCTAGGAGGAAACCCAGACAGAAGAAGATGAGCTTTCCTCCAGAAGGAATGCGGATGTCAGGAAGCACATGGGGGAGAAAAGGAATTGCCAGCACAAGCCGGCAAGAGGTACAGGTGGAGACAGCCACCAATTTGCCTGAGACAGTTGAGACCGCTGCAACTACACAAGAACCAGTGATTGAAATAATCGCTGTAGAGATGGAAACCATTGTAGAAGAAGTTGTAGCAGAAGCGGTGCCAGTGATAGAAACAGAGCCACCAGCTTCACCACCATCACAGAGGTCACAAAGTCCTATTGATTTGGACTCGCCACCACGAGACATTGCCACGGCACAGTCTCGTTCTTCTAGCATTCAGGGGACCTATGTTCCTCCTCCCAGCGATGCTAGCCGAGATTCTATCTGGCTGGAAAGCTCGCTTGGGAGGAAGAGGGAGAGGCCTTCTTATCAGCTTGACTTCTCTGAATTCCATCATGTCCCACAAGACATGCCGGTAAAGAAGTTGAAGAAGCAGACGCATGTAGAAAAGAATGCAGAGAACGAGGTTATCATAGAGACTGCTGCCCCACCTGAAGACAAAGATATACATAATGTGAGGGTTGAGGATTTCACGCTTTCAAAGGTGAACCTTGGAAAGACCACTCGACAGGTGGAGGCAGACCTTCTTGGAATTGCCTCGGCGAGTGTCAAAGAAAGGATGACAAAAGATGGACAAGACAAAGCAGCCTTGAAGGCTGAAATCCGTCAGCTAAAGTTGTACATTTCTAGTTTGATACATGACACTCCAAACTCCTCGGCTTTGCCTCAAGGACTGTTGGATCTCCCAGCTGAAAGAAACCATCATCAGTTGATTACATACGGTAAACACTTGAGACGTCAAGTGGATGAGTTTGTTGTCAAAGGGCGGTGTGTGTTGACAGAAGCATATCAGCTGAGAGACAGAGCACATGGACTTCGATCAGAAATCCAGAAGTCAGATATAAAGGCAGCTCAAGAGAGGCCGAGAGAGGAGGCGACAGTTGCTGATTTGCAACAAGCATATGAATCAGTTACGACCACAGAAAATAAACACCATCTCTTTGAGTGGAAAGAACAGGTGGCATACAAGGTGAGAGCCTATGATGCCAACTCTGTGGAGCTGATTGACTATAGACGCTTCGTCGCCAATATTATCAACTTCGCAAGAACGTTGGTAATATCCTTCCCTGAGTTAGAATATCAGCGGGAAGGAGGAGAATATGTGGAACTTGAAACCGTGCAGACACGATTCCAGGATGTCATCCGATCTTCATTCCTTGAAGATCCCAATGGCTGCAAATTAGCCAAAATTGCAGCCATGTCTGTCCAGTTAGATGAAGCAGCTGCCCAATGCATAACCTATCATCAGCAGCTTACGACGGGTGAAGAAATGCTTAGACGCCACATAGTCATCTTGAAGAGCATTAATTGCCCGGAGGCCGAAGAGGTCAATGACTGGATAGAGACTTTGTTGACCAGTGGTGAAGAGGTGTAAAGCACCAAGGGAGGACGTCCTACCCTCCAAATAGCATTAATTATGACTGAAGTCAACTTGATGCCCCTTTCCAAGTTGACTCCAGATCTCCACAGATCATGCATGTCAGATCCCACTAATCTAGGATGTCTATTTGACTCCCACGATTTGTGGATCTCAGATCTCCTCAAAAGGTGGATGTCTATTTGGAGACACATTTGTAACATAAGTTCACTTTTAGTTAGGTGTCAGTCAACTGAGGTAGACTTCCAGTTTGACTTTTGTTTAGTTTCAGTTAACTGAAGTAGATTTCCAGTTAACTGTTTGCTCACCTACTTTTAGACATAGAATAATATCTTGCTGATTGGCAAGAACTGTTTGTTAACTCAAGGAGATTTTAGGGTTGCCTACTCCTTTGAGTTTCTATAAATAAGAGCCTTAGGTTCTTTATTTGTTTAACCTTTATTTGCTAGCAAAATTGCTGCGCCACTGTTGCCAGAGTTCGCTTGTTTATATCTGTTCACTCTTGGATGAGAGTTCGTTGGTTGATCGCAATTGTGCATGATTTCGTGCCTTTGCTGTCCCGACCTTTGTAATTCTTTGAAGAACCTTGAAGAAATAAATCAGATGGTGCAAGCTTGATTGATCTAATTATTTGAGTTATTCAAAGTCTTGTTTTTAAATAGTGCATTGTTTCAATCTCCTCCTTGGACAGGTGTCGTCGCCTCCTTGGATATTTTGTCATCGATCATTATCGTTTGATGTTGTTTAATGATCTCTCTTGCAGCCTAGACTTTGGACAGGTGTCGTCACCTCCTCGGGAATCCTGTTAGAAAGGCCATCGTTCCTTGTTGTTTCCAGTGAGCTGCTTCCAAGCCTATACCTCGGATAGGGGTTCCTCCTCCTTGGCAAGTCTCAGATCCAGTTTACCGTAACGAGTGTTTGCTTGTATCGAGCCCTATCTTGGTATATATCCGAAGGTTCAGAGCCTCGGCCATATTCCATTGAGACGGAGGATTCAAGTGATCCAACCATACCATTTCGCTCCTACGCCCTCATGCTCTGTTTATCTTGAGGAGGTAGGATAGTTTAGAAGCTTAGTTAGTCGTAGTTAAGATCTGCGGAAACCAGAGAAAAAGCTTAGCTACGGCGCATTGGTTTATGCACCCTTGTGTCCTACCGCTGAGTAAAAAAGATAGGAAATCTTAGTACACCCCTTTTTTACAATATAAAATCAGCAAAGAGAGATCTTCCTCTCTATAATCCGAAGAGCATGTACTAACACACTTGCAATAGCTGTCCGTTTCCAATAAGCACTCCAGAGGTGCTAATTGAAACGCCAACAGAGTAATCTGCATTTTGCTGAAGAGTTGTATCTGGAAGGTCATAATTAACCTTGGAATGATCATATCTATTACTGCAGCAATGGAGAGCTTCTAATATTGTTTATTGCAGGCATCTTCTGATATTTTGTAAGCTGAACAGTAGTACTGTTAGCATTTCTCTTAATCTTACTTTACATTCTGAAGCTGCATTGTATTTCTGTATATCTCCGCCATATGGTCCCCTCATTTCCACTCTGGCATTGGGTAGCACATACTTGGTGTTGAGTTTACTTTCAGCATAGTTAGCATCTCCGTCATATGGTAGCTCCCATCCCATCTTGGTTTGGAAAGCACATTCTTGACGTCGAGTTAATTCAGCATCTTTAACATCTTTGTCATATGGTAGCTCCCACTCCGTCTCGGTTTGGAAAGCACATGCTTGACGTCGAGTTATTTCAGCATCCTTTGGTTTTAAATGCTAACCCTAACGATTGTGTACTACTGCTATCCTTGTTGTAATTGAAAAAGCAAAAAATTTGGCTTGGTATATTTCAGGGAGATAGTTGATTGCAGATGGAAAATGATGCACACACCTTTACATGCAGCAGCTTGCTTTTTGGAGCCTAAGTTATTTTCTATTGATAGAGAAAGTGACACTGAAATTATGGTAGGGCTTTTAGAAGCGGTTGGAAAGTATGAATCAAATCAAACAATTTCAGCACTAATCAGAAGTCAATTTTGGGTATACAAGGGCGGAGCAAGGTTGTTTGGATTGCAAACAGCCAAATATGACATGGCACATGTACCTGGGCATAAATGGTGGATGACCTATGGAGCACAAACACCTGAGCTACAAAGATTTGCTATTCGAGTTTTGGGTCAAGGAGCAAGTTCATCAGCTTGTGAGAGGAACTGGAGTTGCTTTGATCACATCCATTCCAAAAAGAGGAATAAATTATTGTCTGGAAAGTTGGGAGATCTTGTCTATGTTCGCAGCAATTTAAAATTGCTCATGAACAAATCAGCAAAGGACTCTTCCTCACAACAAATTCTTGAAGACATACAATGCTAGTTGCAGATGAGCCTGACTTTGCTGATGATGAATTGAGTAGTGATACAGATGATGATAATTTAGCATCTCAGCCAAGTGCTTTTGATGACTTGGAGCTTTTTTGAAGTTCTAAAGTCTTTACTATTATTGTACCTTTTTGACAAAAGAACATCTTCGCAATCGTGATTTCACATGTTTTTTATGGTTTATATTTTATAAATGTGTCATTTTTTTGTAATGATTCAAATCTATCCATCAATGTTAAACTATTTAGACAAATTGTATGGATATATTACTTATAATTATTAAAAAAAAAAAAAATTACATGAGGCGAATTTTATTCGAATTTTATACTTTTCGAATTTTTTCCTTGTCGAATTTCAATGTTGCCGAACTCGAATTCGAATTCGAACCTGGTGACTTAGGCCGTAAGTGACCATTTAGCCTATTTTATTCCCGTAGGCTAATTTCGGGACATTAGGGAATAAATTTAATTAATTAATTTAAAGTTCTCCAATAAAGTATATTTTATGGATAGCTTTATTTTAATTAATTTAATAAAGTGACTTAAGTGAAAATTAAAAGAAATAGTAATAGTTGCTTTATTATTGAGCTTTAATGAAATATTTTAAGTGAGAATTTAAAAGGTCGTCAGGGAAAACATAAAAGTGAAATGGAAATCACTTTTGGTGGTGAAATCTCCTCCCGAGCTGGTTGCAGGTGGAATCATACAGGTTTCACGCTTGGAATTAATGATTGAAGGTTTATAAATTGTGAAGTCTTGCAGGAAAGACAATTTGTCTTCTAGTTACAAGGGTTTACAAGAAGGAATTGGACGCCATGACTGGAAAACAAATTTAGAATGATTTGATGATGTTACTACTGCTGGGCGTTGAAGATTGGATGACCTAGACAATTTAAATGTTTAATATTGGGCGCTATTTCCTGAGGAATGTTGGGCATGGTAAATCCATAAGGCAGTTTGTGGGTTTCTAATCACTATAATCAGGTATTTGGTGGTGAACTCCAAGCATTTGGTGGTGTCTATGCAGCAAATGGAAACTAAATATCATCGCACCCTTTCCTAGGCTTGGCGTGGCAATAAGGAGGATTGCAGGGGTCTGCAAATTATATAAAATTCACCTCTACCAGGCATATCACACTCAACAACCATTTCCAGCTGTGGAAAGTTCCCTCACTAGGCACCAAGGTATTGACTAGTTAAATTCAGGCATTGGGCAAATTCATTATCATCAAGTTGGAACTGATGTAAGTTAAATGTCTGCCACTGTGTTGCGTGTGAGCAGCATCCTCTACCCGGCGAGGGTGGTGTCCTTTACTGAGCGAATGAATTGTATCTTCTGGGCCCCATAGTATATTGTTGGGCGTGGTTATTCAGGTAAGAATTTATATATGCTTAACTATGTAATCTACTGTCCATTGCAGCAGTCTGTCATGTTAAAACAATTTATTATCGTAGTCCATTGAATTGGTACAATCTGTTTGTCATAATCGTCTAATTAATGAATGTCAGATTGAGTTCATACATGTTTATGCTATGATAGTATGTTTCAAAATCATTATATGAAGTACCAAAACATTGCAACCAAAAACCTTAGTATTCAGTATTCACATGAACTGTTTGACGAAATGCTTATTGGAAAAGAGTGCAAAAATTTGGTGAAATATTGGTAAGGGATTTTACAAAACTTCTCATTGAAGTGCACTACAAATTTTTTTCCCAAAATGAACACCGATGCTTGGTCAAGAAGCAAGAAAAGGTGGCACTATGTGTTGTATCAGTTGTTGGGGTACATTTGGTGATGACTACTAACTCTATGGTTGCGAAGGTGAACTGTGGGTAACGGTCAAAGAGATTTCCTCAACATTTTCTCTACATCCTCTGCAGTTATTCTAGTCTCTTCAATCTGTGGAGCTTCATCAAGGGTTGTCCTGCCTTCCTCGTGTGCCTCCCTACATTGTTTGAAATATACCAAGCCAATTTTTTTGCTTTTTCAATTACAACAAGGATAGCAGCAGTACACAATCGTTAGGGTTAGCATTTAAAACCAAAGGATGCTGAAATAACTCGACGTCAAGCATGTGCTTTCCAAACCGAGACGGAGTGGGAGCTACCATATGACGGAGATGTTAAAGATGCTGAATTAACTCGACGTCAAGAATGTGCTTTCCAAACCAAGATGGAATGGGAGCTACCATATGACGGAGATGCTAACTATGCTGAAAGTAAACTCAACACCAAGTATGTGCTACCCAATTCCAGAGTGGAAATGAGGCGACCATATGGCGGAGATATACAGAAATACAATGCAGCTTCAGAATGTAAAGTAAGATTAAGAGAAATGCTGACAGTACTACTGTTCAGCTTACAAAATATTAGAAGATGCCTGCAATAAACAAGATTAGAAGCTCTCCACTGCTGCAGTAATAGATATGATCATTCCAAGGTTAATTATGACCTTCCAGATACAACTCTTCACCAAAATACAGATTACTCAAGACTAATATAACAAAACAGCAACGTAATATGCATAACCAGCAACCCTAGAATCCACTAAAATGCTCACAACTCACTCAATACTTGCCAGAATGACATGAGACCTGATGCAAACGAAAGCTATAATGATGGCAATGAGGACTAGACCAAGAAACAGCTAACAAATCGAAGTATTCTTTTTTCTAAACATTTGCCAGGCAGACCAGAATGGTGCGGCCAATAGAGAGAAGCGATTTTGCTTTTAAAAAATAAACACTCAATATTAAAATCTGAATCTTTGCAAGAAGGGTCGCCCCTATCAAGGAAACTCAATGAATCAATACCCAGAACGACTGTATTTTTATTTTCAGATTTATGAGTGAAACTACAGATTCAGCTTGACTTCAGCAACTTCAAAATGAGACTGAAATGCAAATCTAGAACTCCAAAAATGCAAGATACTCAACTGAAATGCAAGACAAACCTATTACAAACTATCTCTCAACTAGTTGCTATCTTTCAAGCAAGAAGAAGAGCCAAGCTAGGAGGCATTCATTCCTCGAAGCAATCCCAAAGCCATTCCGGCAGCATAACAATATCATAAAACATAAGATAATCCAAAAGAAGAGAAGGAACCTCCTTTATAGAATGAAGAGAAGACTCTGGAGGCTTCTAGAAAGTGTGCCCTAATCCCAAGCTGCTTTTAGGTTTAATCTTTGACCAAAACTCTTTCTTCAAAATGGCGTACCTTCCTTGAGAGATATAAATCACTTCTCTTTTTTTAAATAAAATATAAACTCCTTCAAATAGGCGTCCATTTTCCCTTGAGCAATTATAAACTTTAGGAATATAAAAATATTTCCTTCATGAGAAAATACCCCTCAAAGTCCCCTTCTTTAAAACAACTGTTAAGTTATATCACTAGGCCAAGGGTATTTTTAAAATAAAACATTTTGACTTAAAATAACTTATTTCTCCAAAATGAACCCCTTAAGCCAAAAATGAGAATTGCCCAATGAACTGCCAGAAGAGGAAAGTCGACTGAGCTGATGCTGACTGGATCATTGCTAAAAATAGAATTTACTAAAAATAGTAAATTCTTGAAGGTGCTCAGAATGCCGAACCGAAACCACCAACGCGAAGCTCTCAAAAAACCCAGAAGGAATCCGAAATCCAAGTTCAACATTTCCAAGTGCAAGCTCCGCAAAAAGACGAAAGCATCCTCCAAGAAGTTTGGAAACCCTGATTCGAGCTTCTGCTTAGCCTACGAGTTCCCAGAATTAGGCTAAATCCAAATGAAAAGCATAGGGCTAAATTGGGGACATTACAGTCCGCCCTTCCCAAAATTGCTTGTCCTCAAGCAATGCCACCACAACTCTAGAAAAATTAAGACTAATCCATACCAAAACAAGTATGATCCCAGGTTCCCAATTCCGTCTCAAGAAAAACCCACCATGCCGATGCTGCACCACTCTGATCACATCAGTGAAAACATCATACCAATGCTGCACTAACCTTTCTTGAGTCTCCAAAGTGTTACCATCCCAGATACTCAAACTCCACATAGTAACAAACGAAGCCCTGATAGCAAATGTGACATCTTCAATTCTTCTTGTGAAGAGGAAAGCAATCCTTTGCAAGAGCTCAACAAACTCATGATCATGTCTCCTCATGGAGCTTCTATGCATCAACTGAATTATACTGACACCATCATGAAGACTTCTAATCACTCTTACAGTTCCAACTCCAAGAGTCTCAGAATGAAAAGCCAAAGCATGTGGAAGTTCACTGTCCCGAACCAGTATAGCAAAGAAATTATCAAAATTTGTCTCACAAACCCCCATAAAGTGAACTCCGAGAATATGATAGTTGTGAAGAAACAAATAATCTCTGCTGTTCAAGGCTGAAGTCAGCGAAATGCAATCTGATTGTATTACTTCACACAAGGAAAAACAGCAGCACCAAAGAAATTCCCAAGTGTGAGTGTATGAGATGAGCAAGGAGTTGCAAGGTAACACTTCAAAATTGGCAAGAAAACACACTAGAGCAATCTCCAACTGAAAACTACCACTTCTTTGATCGGAAGTGAGGAACCAACTCTCTTGAATGAGAGAGACTTCACATGTAAGGTGGCTGATCCGCCTCGACCCAGCAAGATCGGTTCTCCAAATCTGCTTTTGCCTTAGCCAAGGATCACTCTCAAAAGCCACCACCCGTTCCTCTCTCCAATCCAAACTCAAAATTTCCCTCCAATCCCCTTGTTGATGAACAAATGGGGCCATCAAGTGGTTGGTAAAGGAAAGGACCATACCCAAAGGTCTGAAAATTTGATCACTACTCCACCAAAAGTCTTTTCCACAAGCCATAAACTCCATCCACCCATGTTGAGAATCCCAAGCATGGACACCCAACTGAAAAATATTTTCAACACACTGCCAAGAAATCACAATGCGTTTCCAAGTGCTAGTGAGAACCAAGTGCATTCTCACGAAACTGGTGTCCCCTTGAAGCTCAACCTTGAAAGCTTCAACCATATTGGAGTATGAAACATAGAATGACTTCATATTCAACTCCCAAAACTGACTAGTATGAGCCCAAACATCATTCCACCCAAGGGATAGATTGTCAAGAGTGCAAACACCAAGTTTTGGTTCATCATTCTCCCATTCCTCTTGAGTAGTAGGTCTGAAATCATCACTCCTTGCTGCTGTAATGAAGATACCAGCAGCTACCACAACTTGTCTCATCACCATCTTGATGTCATAGATGTTGAAATTACCTCGCTTCGACACCTCCCATATGGAATCTTCACCCTTGAGCCCACTTATGCATTCATTACTAACCAACAGACGTGGCACTTCCTCATGGAGTGATATCAAAGCATCCAAGCACTGAGAACCAAGCTTAGTCTCATTCTCCGTTTCATCTTCCATTTCATAGAGAGGATTGTCAAAAACTTGAAAGTCATTCCTTTCATCTTGCTGCTCCAAACCAGCACATGCAATTTTTGATTTTCTTGAGATGCTTTCAAGATCAAACTCCTCTTGAAGACAATCAAGCCCTCCAATCACTTGCTTGATTTCTTCAGCTCTTTGTGCACCCTCTTGCTCTTTGAAGAATTTGAAGTCAGTAAACTGGTCTTCAACCTCTGTTAGAGCCAACTGAGTTTTTCCCAACATGTCCTTTGTTGTTTCGAGCTCCAGAATGAGCTCATCAATCATACTCTCCTTTTCATGAAAAGAACAAATGGTCTTCTTTGCAACTTCAAAGGCATGATCTCGTTCTTCAATCGAGTGCACGTACTCGGACTTCAAGGTCTCCAAAGAATCTCTGATAAGTTGCAATTTGGGAAGAGCAACTTCATCTGTCACTCCTCTACGTCTCTCTTCAAGCTGAGCCTTCCAGTAAAGCTCTTCAACCAAGCTATGTGTGCGGTCAAACAGGGATAGAGCTTGCACTTCCTTGTCAAAATTTACCTTGCAGTGATCTTCATGCTCATGAACATGCAAGGATGGCGAATTGCTGATAGGCTGCAACTGAAAATCAGAACCTTGCCCCTTGTCTTTGCTGCCCTCAATGCTGCTCCAACATCCTTGTACTTTACCACCAACATGCGGAAAATGCTCAATGCCATGGAGATGATCATTCTCCATGATTTCTTCGACTCTATTTTTGCAATCAGCTTCTTGAATGGAAAAATCAGACTTGTGTTTGTAAACCTCTTTAACTCTTTCCTCTTCAAGAGCCATATGGTCTTCAAGCTCTTCTTCTTCAAAGACAACTTTCTTTTCAATGGCTACCTCATAGTTTGCAATGCAATCTGATTTTTGTTCTTCATCCGGATCAAAGGGAAATTCATCCCACAATGGTTCTCTTTCATACCTTGGTGCCAACACCCCCGGATCCCAAATGCTAGTGGGCTGATTAGGATGATCAACTAGGAAAAACTTATCATGCTCCCTTTGTAGTGATGACTCTTTGAATAAGTCAAGTCCCAAATCACTTAAGCTGATAACATCAAAATTGTTTCTCTCCCATGGCTTAGCTTGCTGCTCAAACCAAATGTCACCACCATAGTGAAATGAAGAATCTTCATTGCTTGCTGTTTTGTAAACTTCACCGTCATTATCTTCACCATGAGGAAGTATTATGCTGATGTCTTCGTGTAGAACTTCTTGAGAAGTTGGGACAGCAACTTGAAGAGAATCCATCTTTACCAAGTCGTCAACATGATACGGTATGGACTCTTTGGAATCATCTTCGTCATCATGACCACTAATCTTTCCTATATCTTGCTCTAATTTCTCCAAAAGTGGCTTCAATTTCTCCTCACATTGATTAAACAATCCCTTAATCAGCATAGCAGCCATAGGGGAACCCTCTTCTTCATGTTCATATGCGTCCAAGAGGAAGGATTGGACACTAGGTGGAATTTCATCAGCCTCATTAATAGTGAGAACAAGAATATTATTCACAGCTGCAATAACATCCTTTTCCTGTTTGCTCCAAGTGGATATGAAGAGGTAACGGAACAAGTGATAAATCTGATCATGCATTTCCAAGTCTAATAGCAAGTTACTTATTCTGAGATCTGAAAATGTTTTTAAGATAGCAAGCTTTCTAGAAAATAGACCGCTTCCAGTTTCATCAAGATCTTGGAAACTTTCAACAATTCTATGAAGAATCTTCTTCATAGTTTCATCATCATAAGGCATCAGGGGAATCACAATTCTCATCAACTCCATGAAGCAAGAAGTAATCAGCAGCTTGGTTTCTTCATTTGGATGTCCCAGCCAATAGGGCTGAATTAAAAGGTGAACTGAAGGTGATAATGCCAATTGCATCCATTCAGAAGGTGACTGCTTCACCTATCTCAAACATTGTTCCAATATTTGAAGATTATTCTTTTCATCTTCCCTCGACTTACATTCTTTGTCAAGTCTATTTCCGGTTGCAAAAAGTGTTTGTTCCAGCTTTATCTCTTCTCTATTAGCCATGTTTAACTGCCACTTCTAAACTGAGTTGAACTCTGTTCTGACCTCTGGTGTAGAACTGATTTCTCTGTCATTCAACTGTCAACTGAACTCTGTCTTTTCCACAGGATGGCAGGATCTTAGCTCTGATACCACTGAAATATACCAAGCCAAATTTTTTGCTTTTTCAATTACAACAAGGATAGCAGCAGTACACAATCGTTAGGGTTAGCATTTAAAACCAAAGGATGCTGAAATAACTCGACGTCAAGCATGTGCTTTCCAAACCGAGACGGAGTGGGAGCTACCATATGACGGAGATGTTAAAGATGCTGAATTAACTCGACGTCAAGAATGTGCTTTCCAAACCAAGATGGAATGGGAGCTACCATATGACGGAGATGCTAACTATGCTGAAAGTAAACTCAACACCAAGTATGTGCTACCCAATTCCAGAGTGGAAATGAGGCGACCATATGGCGGAGATATACAGAAATACAATGCAGCTTCAGAATGTAAAGTAAGATTAAGAGAAATGCTGACAGTACTACTGTTCAGCTTACAAAATATTAGAAGATGCCTGCAATAAACAAGATTAGAAGCTCTCCACTGCTGCAGTAATAGATATGATCATTCCAAGGTTAATTATGACCTTCCAGATACAACTCTTCACCAAAATACAGATTACTCAAGACTAATATAACAAAACAGCAACGTAATATGCATAACCAGCAACCCTAGAATCCACTAAAATGCTCACAACTCACTCAATACTTGCCAGAATGACATGAGACCTGATGCAAACGAAAGCTATAATGATGGCAATGAGGACTAGACCAAGAAACAGCTAACAAATCGAAGTATTCTTTTTTCTAAACATTTGCCAGGCAGACCAGAATGGTGCGGCCAATAGAGAGAAGCGATTTTGCTTTTAAAAAATAAACACTCAATATTAAAATCTTAATCTTTGCAAGAAGGGTCGCCCCTATCAAGGAAACTCAATGAATCAATACCCAGAACGACTGTATTTTTATTTTCAGATTTATGAGTGAAACTACAGATTCAACTTGACTTCAGCAACTTCAAAATGAGACTGAAATGCAAATCTAGAACTCCAAAAATGCAAGATACTCAACTGAAATGCAAGACAAACCTATTACAAACTATCTCTCAACTGGTTGCTATCTTTCAAGCAAGAAGAAGAGCCAAGCTAGGAGGCATTCATTCCTCGAAGCAATCCCAAAGCCATTCCGGCAGCATAACAATATCATAAAACATAAGATAATCCAAAAGAAGAGAAGGAACCTCCTTTATAGAATGAAGAGAAGACTCTGGAGGCTTCTAGAAAGTGTGCCCTAATCCCAAGCTTCTTTTAGGTTTAATCTTTGACCAAAACTCTTTCTTCAAAATGGCGTACCTTCCTTGAGAGATATAAATCACTTCTCTTTTTTTAAATAAAATATAAACTCCTTCAAATAGGCGTCCATTTTCCCTTGAGCAATTATAAACTTTAGGAATATAAAAATATTTCCTGCATGAGAAAATACCCCTCAAAGTCCCCTTCTTTAAAACAACTGTTAAGTTATATCACTAGGCCAAGGGTATTTTTAAAATAAACATTTTGACTTAAAATAACTTATTTCTCCAAAATGAACCCCTTAAGCCAAAAATGAGAATTGCCCAATGAACTGCCAGAAGAGGAAAGTCGACTGAGCTGATGCTGACTGGATCATTGCTAAAAATAGAATTTACTAAAAATAGTAAATTCTTGAAGGTGCTCAGAATGCCGAACCGAAACCACCAACGCGAAGCTCTCAAAAAACCCAGAAGGAATCCGAAATCCAAGTTCAACATTTCCAAGTGCAAGCTCCGCAAAAAGACGAAAGCATCCTCCAAGAAGTTTGGAAACCCTGATTCGAGCTTCTGCTTAGCCTACGAGTTCCCAGAATTAGGCTAAATCCAAATGAAAAGCATAGGGCTAAATTGGGGACATTACATTGTTCTTGCAATTGTTTTTCTCCTTCAATTTGTGCTTTAGCTTCTCTTTCTTCAGCTATTAGATGAGGGTTTCATATCCTTTTTTTCTTTGAAGGCACAATAGCTATCCTTTTTCCTTTGTCTACTTTACACTTTGTTGCTTGTTGTTGTAGCTGTGGTGGTGTAGTTGACTAATGTACGGCAATTGATGTGATAGTTGTGCTCATTGGTATTCCCTTGCTGACCCATTTGTGCTCCACATTGACATATTGCTGATCCAACACATACAACAATTGAGATGATTGGCGATTTTTATAACTTGCTTTGCGTTTGCTATCATTGGGGAAAATTAAAAGGCTCCATTGGTTCCAATATTCTATCCTCTCCATGTGGCTACCAATGTGATTGATGAGCACAAGCTTATACTAAGAGGGGGGTCAATCAGTATAAGACTATCTTTAACTTTTTCAAAATAACAACCACAATAACTTTAAATATACATCAACAAATAACAACACAAGATTTACATGGAAACCCTTTCGGGAGAAAACCACGACAAATATTGCTTATATAAAAATCTCTTACAAACTTTGTAGGCACCAACCTACTGGAGACACCAATCCCCAAAACTTGAGCACCAACTCAATATGACACACCAATCTCTTTTAATATGAGGCATCAACCTCTCCAATATGAGGTACCAACATTAAAATGAGGCACCAAACTCTTGATAGACAAAGTATTGTTCTTCTTGATAATCCTCTTTCAAAAATCTGCCTTTGAATAATCTTCAATTATTTGTTCTTCACACAAATCTACTAGTGTATATATGATTTATAAATTGTCTTCCACACACACTATTCTCAATCCACGAACTCTATTTACACCTTCTCCAAAAGAGGCGACTTCATGAAGGGATGCACTTCTTAACAAAGGAGGCAACTATTCATTATTTTATACCTTTTCCATGCACCCTTTCATAGCAAACTTGGGTGCTCCAAAAGAGGTTGGCCCCTTTAGAAAATAATAATTTATTTAATTTAAATTTCATAAAAATGGGTGCCACAATGAGGGGGGTCAGCCCAAATTTAAAATATTTTAATTAATTTTTTTACTCCCAATAAGGGCGCCAAGATGGAGGGAGGTCGACCAGATATGGATAATTTTATTTTATTGCTGCCATGTGAGGATAAAATCTGCTCTTGAATGATGTGATTTAGTGGCCTTTGGCCCTTACAATTTCTTCTTCTTGGATCAGTGAATTTTATCGTGATATTCATGATATCTTTCTTGACATCAATGACAATAATTCTAGCAGAGATCTCATTGGTTATACTTCGGTACAAAAGTTCCATTATTATTCGGCAAGCCACACAAACTCGTGCATATTTGATAGTGGGAACTCTGAGAACATTTCCTTTTCATTTGCTTGCCACTAGGGGATATACTTGGTCCTTTCTTAACCTTTTCCAAAGGACATGTTCAAAATCTAGACACACTACATCTTCTAACTCCCGGTGGTGTTTACCACCTCCCACCTAGGTGCATGGCAGCCCAAAGAATTCTTGAATTGAATGCAGTGTAACTTTTATTGATTTAACCATTTAGTTACAAAATTCCTCAATAAAAACAACTATGTATAAATCTTACCAATAAGCCTTGGTTGCCGAAATAAGGAAGGGCAATGTATCCGCAACAATCCAATTTTACACATTTCATACCCCATTTCTTTTCATTCAAATGTCTCATTGCCATCTACTCCAATCTTAAGATCCCACAATCCTAGCAAATTTTTGGTACTATCCTTGGTAAGATGGTTGCTTTCCAAGAGTTTGCATGATTTGAGATAGCTCCACATATTAGGTTTTGGGCTTTCTACTAAATTATCCACCTTCACCAACTCAAATGTATGTTCATCCACTTCTTCTACCTCTAAAAAAAAAATTCTTCCAGAGTATCTTGTATAGTATCACTTTCAAAGCTGCAGCTCTAAAGAGCTGCATCAACTTGTTGTTGAGTACATGATGTTTCCAACATTAGAGCTGAATTATTTTTGTAACAAATTTTGCAACAATATAAGACTCAAACTTGCAACAAGAAATGACAAATGCTAGTGAATAAGTGGAGCTTGAGTGGAAATTTTGGCAATGTTCACTACTAAATCAATTCATTGGTAAAATGCTTATAAAATTGTAGGTTTAGATAAGCATGACCAACCAATTAGGCTATTAAATGCCTTCATGATGAATATTCGTCAATGTTTGTACTAGATGATTTTGCAAATAAATCACCTTGAAAGTTCCAATTCTACGCATGCAAAAAGACATCCCTTGTCATCCCATCTTGACCCGTGCTTATGCACTAGCCTCCAAAACCTTTGAAATTCAGAACAAATTCAATTTTTTTGAGTGCACACCTATCAACAGCCACACATACCTACCTAATCATGCCCTTTCGAATTTGAAATTATCAATTGTAAGGTACACACGGAGTTGGGTGAATGCTTATGAGTTAGTCTTGTCTTTGATGTGGTGTGAACCTAATTGCTAGATGTGTGCCTATCTATTATACTTATATCTGTTCAAACTCCTGTTCTTGATTATTGTGTACACGCCTCTAAATTGATTGTTATCACTTATCATTTGAAATGCATTGATTTCTTCCTATTCAAGCACATCCTTCTTGAAACTGCTTTGTTTGATTTATGCAATTGAAAATAGCTTTCAAGGTCTGCCCTCCTTTAAGCATTACGTGCCTATTCATTGTCTAAAACAACTTTCAATTTGAACATGAAGTGCCTCAAACAAGGTGCATAACCCCAAATGGCTTTTAAATTTCTCATTCATGACTTATATCTTCCAATATTAGGCATGTCATCTTCCTTCACATGCACATTTAATAATATCAAAACATCCTCTCAAAGCCACCTTGTCGCTTCTAACACACCCCTTTGAACCACAAATTTAAATTTGAACTGTTCATTGTGAGGCACATTTCCCTATCCCCAAACATGCATTTATACATTAGTTTTGCATTTAAATATTATTTAATTTCCCCTTTACTGAGGTGTGCCCTTTTGAAATGTGCTAACCATTTTTTTCAATTTTAAAATGGCAACTCAATACAACAAGCACCCGTTAAGGTTAGCTCAAATCCAAATCAACTGCAGGAAGGTAACCCTACACCAAGAATGTACACTAGGATCCCAATGCTGGGCAAGGTGTGAGCATATGGCGTCGAGGATCGTTAGACTTCAAATCATGAAAGAACAATGCTAGAAAGTGAATATATGCAACTCGACCGCGTATTTCAGCGGAAGCAAGATGACGGCTAGCAATATGATGATTACAATGCACGTGTTGAAAGTAAATGGGCGGCTTGCCGACCCCTTCTGCTTGTTTAGCGGGCAATACAAGAAAGTAAATGCAATTAAGAAAGACTGGAGCAAACCAGTCTCTTCCACAATCATGGGAATTACAATGAACTTAGCAAGAGATAAAGATAGCTGACAATACTACTGTACAGCCTTACAATAATATAGAATTTCCTACAAATATCTCTATATTGAAGATGTCTCAATGCTGCAAATAAATAATATATCACTCCTATCACCAAAAGACTCAAACCACACAAAACCCAACTCAAAAGACAAACTTCTACAATCTGATATGTCAGACCAGCAACACAGAAACCCACTAAAATACTTGTAACTAACTCCAAACTCACTCAAATGACCTGAAATAAATTGCATATGCTTCTAATAAAGATGGCACCCAAATCCCAAGGTCTAAAGTTACACCACATCAAAATGCCTTATTTTATTTAGCATAAAACCCAATGCAGCCCCTAGAAATGTTCGACCCTCAAGGAAGAGCGATTTCTTGATATAAAATCAAACACTTGGTAATAAAACCTGGAAATCAGCATGAAGGGTCGCCCCAACCAGCAAAGCACATTTAGCCACTACCCAAAACAAAACAAAACAAAATTTACTCTTTGACTTATGAGCAAAACTGACCTGCAGCAATACATAACCAGCAAACTCAAAAAACCAACAAAACCTCACAAAACTCCATTACCATGTCTCAATCTGTCTCTTTGAGCAAGAAACAGTCATCTATCTCAATTAGTTGCTATATTTCAAGCAAGAAACTAAGCCCAAGCTAGGAGGTATGCATTCCTCGAAGCAACTCACTCACCATTTCGGCAACATAACATTATAGTAGACAAGACATACCAAAAAGAAGGACAAGCACCTCCTTATATAGATTCTGCAAAGAGCCTCTAGATGCTTCTAAAAGGTGCGCCCAAAGTCCAAGGAGACATTTTGAATTTGAGTTGACTCGTTCCCTTCCTTCATGGTGGCGTCCAACTTCGAGGGAGATATAAATCTTTTAATAAAATAATACCTTTTATCAAAAAGGCGTCCATCTCCACAAAGCAACAATTAAACTTTAGAAATATTAAAATCACCTCCTCATGAGGCGTCCACCCTCCAAGCCCCCTTTTTCAAAACAACTTTAAGTTATGACATTAGGATAAGGGGGTCCAAGTGAAAAATATAACATTTTACTCATTAAGAAAACTTATTTCTCCAAAATTCCACCTCAAAGCCAAAAATCAACATTACCAACCCAAACTCCCTGAAGAGGAAAGCCCACTGAGTTGACGCTGCAGGACCACTGCCAGAAATAGAATTTACTAAAAATAGTAAATTCAGAAAGTTGTTCAAAACGAGATGCATGTAATACTGTTGCAAAGCTCTTTGAAAACCCAGAAAGAATCCGCAAACCAAATTCCCAAACTCCAAGTGCAATATTCTGAAAAAACTAAAATATCCCCCTAGAAGATAGGAAACCCTAATTTCCACTTCCGAGTAGCCTACGAGTCTCCGGAATAGGCTAACGACCAACTGCAATGATCACTATTGAGAAGGGACATTAAACCTTAAAAGTTAGGTGTGCACTTAATAACATAGTCTTATGTATAATGAATATAAGCATGCACTCCATGCCATGCACATCTCTCTATGGACTTGGAATTTTTTAATTTTGAATTGATCTTGTTTCCTTCATTCAAGTGTTACCTTATAGAGCAAGTGCACACCTTTGTATTTACTGAAAATTACACTTTGTAAAGTGCATGCTCCTGCTCCACACTTAACCAATTCTGCTTTTTTAATAAATTATTTGTCAAAGCTGCATCTTACTATACCACCATTTTGTTGGCTCATGCTTTTGAAAACTTGGATCTTTGAGGCATTTTAATACACACTTGTGAATAGACTCCATCAATTTGATGATTGAAAACTCAAATTCACCTTCTCATATCAAGTTCATGCTCAACCTTCACACTGAAGAGTTGTGTTTTGTTACATCCCTTTTGTCTTGAACAAGATTATGACAATAATATTATGATCGTTATGCTAGTTGTAATCAACTACCTTTCATGAGAATGTGAAAATTGGGAAAATAACTTTTAATTTATTTGATATAACAGCAATTATGAATTATATATATATATATATGTGTGTGTGTGTGTGTGTGTGTGTGTGTGTGTGTGTGTGTGTGTGAATGTGTTCATGTATTTTTATTTTGAAAGGGAAACAGAGAACGGTCCAACCCTATTTCTTTTCCAAGTGGATGCAGGATTGACAACAATTTGAAGGAAAGGGAAATATCATCAAGGAGAGGCTGCGGTCTATAAAAGAACCAAATTACCATCAAGTCACGAGTTAGGTGCAAGGTTGCTAAGTGGTAATCATAACCTTGTGTTATCATCGCACTTAATTAAATAATTATTAAAACAATTGACTTCAACTTTGGAGTAAGAGAAAAATAAGTCAACTTTATTTGAGCATCATCGTTCTCCTTTTGAAATCATGTATTAAACTTTTAAGTGTACCTTTGGAGTAGGAATTGAATTAAATACTATTGTCAATATTAAAATAAATTTTTAAGTCATGTCTTTGGGAGAAAGATGTTCGTTTGTGTGGGGTGGCGATAACCCCCTCATCACCTTGTCCTTCATGTCTAGAAGTAACACACGAGAAGGAAAGCATGCGGACGTTCTTTCTTGGAGTCTTGGCTTGCGTTGGTTTTAGTAAGGCTTTCTTCATTATTTTGGGCTCTCTCTCTCATTCTGCTCACTCTTGCTTTTTCTCTCTGGAAGCCGGCATTTCTTGGAGGGGTTTTTTGAATCTATCAAGTGTTGTCATGACCAAGCAGCCAATTTCTTAAATTCATTACTTAATTCTCAGGGATGGGTAAACAATCTGTAGTCTGGAGTTTATTGGCCATTGTGAGACTCTTCAAGCAAGGAGAGCTCACGAAACATTTGAGATCATTACCTAGATCGTCGGAAGTAATCGCCAGGAGCACTGTCGATTTTTTGTATCGCATATCCAAGCACGTATGTTTAGTGTTAAAAATTGTTAAATCTATATTTAAGAATAGCTCTTTACTTCGTTTATGAAGTCAATGTGATGTGTTGGTATTTTCATTGGAAGTCGTCTTGTTTGATGTTTATTGATATCAAATCCAGCAAAAACTAAGCGTCGTGTCTAGTTGAAATATTTCTTCATTACGTTTTTGATCTAGATGAGATCACCCGATTTTGCAATCGAAAATGCTCTGAGTTTCTTCCATTTATTGCTTAACTTGAAGTCAAGACCTTTCTCTGTAATTAGCCTCGAAACTGGACAGTTCAATCATCTCTTTTCCCATTGTAATTAGTTTGGATTTATTCAAGCTGAAGAGAGTTCTTTTCTTAACCGACAAAAGACTATCTTTCCTCCTTTAGTGAAAAGAAATGAACAAACTATCCTTGATTGTAGAACGAATTATGAGATGAGTCACAAATAATACAACTCAAGAGTCAAGTTTTATAATGCCGAGTAAGGGTGAGAGAGTTGATGGCACAAGTAACGTGCTCTTAATCATTAAATCCTTGGCCAAGGTTATGATGCTTAGTATAAGCAACAATCAGCCATCAAGAATCAGATATACCCCTAGTCGGGACAGTATTTCTAGTTAAGAGAACCTATAGTGAAAGATCGACTAGGGTAGTATAGATTCTTGACACTAGACTCAGATGGCAAGATGATAATTTGGGAATCCTTTATAGACTGCACCTCGTGAAGGGTCGGGTTTCTTCAGTTGAAGAAACATAGGAGACCAATAGGTCTTTGGTTGGGCAGAAAAGCCCTTGATGATGTTTCTCTTTCCCTTGAAGACTGAATTTGTTCAAGCATTCCAGCAGGAAGCCTTTAGACTGTACTATCTCTTAACTCTCTCTCTCGCTTACTTCAAAATATATTACTCTGTAATGTATATTTCTCTACTGTTATTACTTATTATATGTTCTATTCATTACTCAATTAATGGAGTAGTTAGCTCATAACCATCTGTAGTTTACAGTTATTTAAACCGTTAATTGCTCCATTTCAGCTGAAATTGAAAAGAAACTAGGAAGTTAGTTATTGAATGTTAAAGTAGTTTATGCTCGGATTATTTATTTTTCCTGTTTGTTATTTGTGTTGAATCTCTCGTAAGAAAAATTAGTTAGTTACACTTCAGCTGAATCCGGTAGTTAGTTACCGTTCTTAAACTGTAGATTAGCTTGTATGTTACATGTTCCATGATCCTACAAACATTCACAAACAAGCCAAAAAGACAACACAACAAACAAATTGGAGAAGACACTCACTTACGGAAACAATAAGTTGCAGCTCGAGACTTGACTTAAAAAAAAAAGTCATCAAAGTAAAACAATTGGCTCTATCTAGGGAACATGGTTTATACTTGCGGCATAGGAGAACTATGGACTTGCTTTTACAATAGACTAGTGCTTTATAATATGGACTATAGAATCGGACCATTCCTAAATCACCTAACAAACCACAACATATACATTGCTGAAAGTGAAATAGAATACTACATAACATAAACATCATGAATTGGGAAACACAATACAAAACAAAATAGTTTACAAAAAACCATTTACAAGCTATGAAAAGTAACCTCTCCTTGTGAGCTAAGAAAAATAATAATGATAGTATATATCCTAAAAAACTTTTACAAAACTTTCTCAAAGGTCCATGGTTTAGGTGGGAGGAATGATCATGCAATGAAAAATTTAGCACAAAATAATTCATGTATATTGTTTTCGATTGATCTTCTTCCATAAGGAAAAACATTTTGAACAGATGGAGATACCGTGCCTCCTTTTAAAGGTATCTAGCAAGATCCTGTGGCTGTAGCATATCTATAGGAATAGTAATCACCACATATCTGATTTGACCCTATTCACTTGTCTCTTTGACATGTGCAACCCTAAACTCAATCCAAGTACCATCCTCTAGAAAAGGCTAAAGTTGGTGAAAGTAAATCCAAATCATCTACTCTTGAATTTCTAGATCTATAATGGATATTAGCTATGCACCTTGCAATGGGAACACCTCTTCATCATTTTCATCAATTGGGCATCCATCTGACAACCCATCAAGGTCTAAATTTTCAAGCATTAAATCATTATCAAAGTATACAGTTTGTAGAAAAACATTTTCTTTTGATTACATTCTTTGCCTTCCATCATCCCAAAATGGTGGTTCTTGGGAAAATTGAGTTACTTCAACTTCATCAAAGCAATTGGCTTCAAAGAATGTGTCCTTAAGGGGGAGGAATAATTATACTCCTCATTATCATTTATGCAACTAATGTCTCCTCTCACCAAGGTAGGAATGTGAATATATATCTCTAACAACATTTATTTTTCTTCAATAAACCATCCTTCTAATACATGCTCACATACTACTATTAAATGTTCAGATTTTTCTTCTGCATTGATGTGTATAGGATTTACTATGGATGGAGATGAATCAAAACGCAAAAGAAAATTCTTCCACTTAAGAATCACTCTCTAAGTGTTGTATAAAACAATCAAGATTTGATAATGAATCCTCCAGACATGTCTTTAAAATAGCCTCTAGAGCTGAATTATCTTCAAGGAGAAGGAATTGCTATTTATCTAGTTGCAACCCTTCACTAACATCATGAACAAAAATAACAAGCCCTAGTATCAAAGTCTTTGTCTCTTCAACAAATATCAACTAAGATTTTTCATTGTTGGTGTTTATGGAAACTAATAAACTTGAAGCTGAGAACTCTTGAAAGAGAAAAATATCTAACCACTCTTTTATGACATCTAGCGCAAGCTCTTTGAGCAACCCTTCAAATGAAGAAAATAAGTTAATAGATTCATCATCCTCTTTAGTGCAACTGACTTCTCCTTGCTCACAAATTCACTACTTAGATGTTAGTGTGACTTCATCCTCCTAAAAGAATATATGGCATACTTGTGTTACATCAAGTTGTTCTTCCATTAATAGCCCTTCTTTTGCTTCAAAGAACATGAGCAAAGTAGGCAAAAATTTTGCTTCTTGTGGAATCTTCTAATATTTTTCAGCTCGCATAATTGGTAGTGAGTAGCGCTACTAGTCAAAATAGGCCAGTCAATGAATTAGCCTCCCCTAAAAGGCTTCAATCTTCTGGAATAAGTTCTTCTATCAATGCAACCATAGCAAACCATCATCCTTGTGGCTAGGAACACCTATACCTATCAGAGATTGAGTTTAGCTACTTCATCCTATACTATCACACTTAGCTACCTAGGAGAGGCCAACATGCGAAAATTCTATATAGACATAAACTTTGTTGTTAAGATTATTTGTTTTGGTTAGTATTTTTGCATGCTTTGCCCTAACCTTTTATCGGTTATTGAAGGTGTCCATTGCACCAAGAGTAGCAAAATATTCAACGGACTTGGACCATAAAATTTTGCATCCTCCTCTTATCCTAAAGTCTATTTATGCCATTTAATAATTTAAAGATAAGATTTGAATATTTGAGACTAGGTTGATATTACACCCTCTTTCATTTCATATTTATGCAAGCTTTCACCTCAGTTGTATACAAAATCACATATATATATATATATATATATATATATCTAAATACTGCATATCTATTGTTCTAAGTACAACATTGCCAGTATTCAAACTAAAAACTAGACTATTTACAAATCAATGAGGCTTAATTTTATGAGGTCTAACACCCAACACATATGACGTGTTTGAAATAAATACAAATATTTTAGGTTTTTGGATCACTATTACATAGGCTTATTGTGCTTCACTTTTAAAAGAAATTATCACATCTTACAATGCTAAAACTATTGATATATGTTTTGATTTTATACAAAAGTAGAAACATGTCACAAGCAACTCCAAGGATGTAATAGAGACAAATACCCAAGAATACACCAAACAAATCAAATTACAAAATAAGAATTGCAAACAAGATGTGATACATTTCTCAACAAATTGTCAGTTTCTTGTATAGAAAGCATTGAATTACACTACCATAAATATCAAAAAAGGTTGACATAGAATTCCACAACTAAAAAACTTGTGAAACCCATTAATTTAAGTACAAAATTCAAATAGTAGTCTCGACCCAATTTGGGATGAGACTTAGAAGAACCACAATCTCATCTACCAAAGAATTAATGGAACCATCAACAACTCTAAGCCCAATTAGTTTACGGGAGAACCAAACTAAGAATCACAAGTCTAAACAACATACCATCCAAATTATCTTTGCACCAACCCATCACTGAAATACTCTAACAGAAACATTTTATATTAAGTAAATATCATCTACTCACCCTTGGGAAAGTAAAACTGCTCTACTCTGAATGTATTTCTTATTTAAATATAATGACTGTGTTCTAAGTAATGTTTAGTACATTTAAAACAAGGCTACTTCCAAAAATTAAATCATTTTTACTAAATTCAATAGAAAAGCAAAACCATGTTGACAACACCTATCGAAGTGTAATTAATTTGAATGTAAGTTATCAACAAGAACAAGAGTTTATGATCACATACCAAAGGAAGATCATGAATTGATGGATTTGGTGACGACAAATATTTCAAGAATCTTAAGACTATGACTTTGATTCTTGCTTGAACCTACACATGCAAAACGTATTTCTTCAATGAGGTATTTTCCTTCTTGATGATAAAATTCTTCAATTATGTAAATATTGCAACTTGTAAATTTATAACTAAGACTAAAGGCATGAGCTATATATAAAATGGCTCATTATAGACTCTATACGAATAGGAAGTATATTTTAGCTCAAAGAATAATTTGATCGATATAAGATCCAAAAATGAAATTGTAATAACCCACAACTTTTTTTATATTTCAATATAGAAAATGCAAATACAAGTCCATGCACTTTCTAATCACCAAGTTCCCAATGTGAGCAAGGAGAGAGCATACAATGTTTTGGACAACACACAATCTATGTAGATGAATGCACTATTGAAATGTAAAGGCAGCAAGCTGACTAGAGCATGTAAGCGGTAGAGCCAACCCAAATCAATACCTCTTTGACAAACAAGCATGCATAGAGAATGCAGAGCCACTAGCAGATTACAACGGAATCCGATCAAGCCAAAAATGACTAATTACATGCAGATCCAATCAATGCCAGAAGGGGCTTGAAATGCAAAGGGGTCTAGTAGTGAACCAGCCAAAACCTTCAATGATAAATTGTAATGTCCCCATTTTACGCAATGTTGTTCCATGAGCATTTGGCCAGTTTTCGAGTTTTCCCATAGGCCTCTTGGTGTGTTGGGGAGAACTCCAAAATTCTTGGAGGATCCAAGTTCAGTTTTTATTGGCATTTGTTTATGGTGTTGAACTTAGTTGGTGATATGGATCATTGTGGCGCTTTCAACAGTGTTTTTGGCCTACTGGTGTGTTCTCCAAACTTCTTGGAGAGCACGTCTGTTTTTAGAAAGTTATTGGTTGGCTCGGGTCATCATCATTCTTCTTCAATTTCATCATGGTGTGGTCAGAATTGGTTCTCGATGTGGTTGTAGTGCTTTCCGCAACTTGGGTGAGTTATTGAGTAATAGCTCGTTGGAAAGGTAATAAAATGTTTTAAAAGTTGGACGCCTAGTTGAAGGGACCTTTGCACATGAAATATTATTATTGTTTCAAAAAGGTCAATTTTGAGGGAAAAAAAATTATTATAATTTCAAATTGCTTATTTTCCCTCCAAAAAGCTATAAAAGGAGGTTGATTGATTATGCTATTACACTGTCGGAATGAACCTGCATGTTCTTCCTAAGATTGTTTAAGGACGAAAACCCTCATCGGATTTGAAAGACAAACCATAGCTAGGTTTGAGTGATTCTACCTAGGAATCACCATTGTGTTGAATTGTGTTTTCTAGTTTGGGGTTTCATGTTGAAGGTTTTTGATGAGTTTTAGCTACAGAGTTTTGGGGTTTGAATGGTATTCATCTTGCAGAGATTTGTTGAGGCTTTTAACAGAGATTTTTGTAGTTCCTTGGAGGGTGACTGGAAGAGTCCATTTGTTGGCTGTACTATCCATTTGCAAGACTGGCTGTATATCTGGGATTTCATTGTTAGGGTTTCGAAGGACTCGTGTGATTTTTATTTTGTTGATGACAATTTCTGATTCTAGCCATACAGTTCCAAGGCATAAGTTTGCAGATTTAAGAGGGTCGTACCATTCGTAGGGAGCCGTACATTTCCCTGGAAGGGTGTGGAGTTTGCTGGGAGCCAAGCACCTGATTTTACAATCATATTTCTTGTTGATTGGGGGTGCCAGCACCTGCTGGTTGCTTCTCAAGGTGTTAGACATAGGATTTTTGGGATTTCATGATGATATGAAGCCATTAATGGCACTGAACCTACTATTTACAGAACATATCAGACCCGCAATGACTGTTGTTCACTTTCAGATTCGTGTTTTATGCTTCCAGTGAGCTTTGGAGTGTAGTTTGGTGCCGATGAGTAATCCTGTTGCTGGTGTTTGATGTTTGGAGTGGTATTGACTGATCTGAAGGTACTTTGAATGAATTCATAGGCTGTTAGACCTGCAACAGCTATGTTATTTGATATATTGGACCTAGTTGATTGTTGTATGGGTTGCTGGGCATGATTTGTTGATCTTATCTGACCCTTTGTTGCTGATTGGTGGCACTAGAGGTGTATGCTACTACTGGACAGAGTTGGGTAGTGTTCTCTGATGGTGTAGAAGGTGTTTTAATGATTCTACAGTGCCTGTGTTAACCTGCAACGTATGTATTTCAGACCTGCAACTTATTCTTTCAGAGAAACAATGCATATGGAGTGAATACAGGGGTGTTTACAGAATTATATCTGCCTTAAACGCTATTGGGTGTGATGGTAGTGATGTTGGTGAGTTAGCCGGGCAATATTCTTAGCTGTTTGGTTCATGACAGCGAGCTTACAGTCTGTTTTCAAACCCAGCAGATATCTTGGACTTCCAGACTTGCCTTGATCATATCAACACTACTATCTTGAGGTATACTGATTTGTTTGTCTTTTGGGTGATTGTTAAGACTAGTGAAGTTGATATTTGCCACTGTTATTACAAAGTTTCTCATCAGCAAGCTAAGCTTCTTCAATTGATGAAATATGCTCATGATGCTAATGTTGTAGCACTTTGGATGGTCTTACCACCAAAATCTTTCATTTATTGCATTATTATTGTAACATTGGATGGTAGTACCGCCGGTAAATTTCCCTTGTTATTTGCTGATACTTACACCATTGAACAAGTGGTAAATTGTAATCACTCACCACTGAAAAGTGGAAGAAGCATGCTTAAATGTCCTCAAACACTGTATAAGCTTTCCCATTGAAAAGTGGAAGTGCCTTGTAACGACAGTTCTACTTTTGGTAGATCAATGAATTGCCCACTGAATAAGCTGATGATTTTTTTCTTGCATCGTTCATGCATCCCACTGAATAAGTTTGGTTGGCTTGCCGCCTAATGCTTCTTTCCAATAAGTTATAATTCAATAAATTGCAATCCTGACACCGTATGCTCTTACCTTGCCCAATCCAAGATCTAGATAATCAAAAAGCAGAAAGGAAGTTGTTATGCTTTCATTTACTTTGAAGTTAACATATTGTGATATTGCTATCAGGAAACTGCACGGTTGAATCCTGATAACAATATCACAATTTGACACGCGGTGAAAAAACCTCCTACTTATCAATTGATGAGCTAAAGGGGCTCTATAAAGAATGGTTCATAAGGCACAACACTTGCTGAAGGTTTTGCAAATGGGGTTGCAAGCTAAGTGGGCTTAACCTTGGGGAAAACTTTGTGGTTAAGCGCGCTTGAGCTGGAGTAGTACTAGGATGGGTGACCTCCCGGGAAGGCCTAGTGCTTCACCTTTGTGAGCATCACCTAGATGCAATGAGTGCTAAGTGGACCATTCATTATCATGAGAGATGGGTTCTTGTGAACCACTACTGATGGAACTATTGATGTTATAGCAGCTACAGGCTGCACTTCCTTTGCACAAATTCCAATGAGAAGCATATGAATTAAATAAGTAGCCTTCGGCTATTTAATTCATGACTACAACATTTATTAATGACAAAGGGCCGACCCTAATAGATTCGCATTTACTAGTTGTTCATTGGCCGACCCTAATTTGTATTTATCATTATTTATGTATTTTCCTAAAGGGGCTGACCTAACTTGAAGAGGCGCCTCTCTTGTATTTATACAAAGTCTTCTTGTCATTGTAAATTCATTTTTCATTCATTCAAGCAAGTTCTCAATTAAGAGCAGAGCAGATTTTCGCACTTTCATAGCAGCAGATTTGATTCAAGGAAGATATCATAGTTATCATTAGTTTGCATCTAGAAGAAGAGCGATTTCTTTGCATCAAGAGTTGGCCATTGTTGGGCCTAAGTTGTAAGCAGATTTCTGCTCTTGTTTCACTTTATATAAGAGATTCATTTGCTGGGTTTTTCTCCCTCAAGAGGAGGGTTTTCCCAGGGTATCTTGTTGTGTTCATTGTCTTATGTGTTGCAATATTTCTAAGTGCTTTCAATGTTTAATCTGATCTAAGAAACACTAACATGGTATCAGAGCGGGTGTGAAAAAGATCGTGATCAGATTTTTTTAGTTTGCAACACTCACTTTATTCTTTTTCAGTCTATCTTCTAAATTTCTCAAGATGGTGACCGGTCTGAAAATCGAGGATAGACTCAAAGGAATTTCGAACTACACATCATGGAGGTTCAGGATCATGCTCACATTGGAAGAGAATGATTTGGCTGAGTTTGTGAAAACAAAAGTTCCTGAACCTGAGGAGGAAGAAGAGAAGTTGCAGTGGAGGAAGAAAGACACTAGGGCAAAGAAAGTGTTGGTTGATTCCGTCAAGGATCATGTTGTACCGATCATCTTCAAGTTGGATACGGCAAGAGAGATGTTTACAACCTTGGAAGAGATGTATGAAATCAACAACACTAGTCGAGCTCTTGCACTGAAGCAACAACTTCATCATGTGAAAATGGCGAAAGGAGAATCTGTTATTACATACTTCATGAGGATTTCGGAGATAAGAGATCAGCTCTCTACAATTGGTCACATGATTGATGACAAAGATTTGACTATGCTTGCTCTCAATGGTCTTCCGCTTTCATGGGAATCATGTATTCAAGGAATCAATGCAAGATCTAAACTTCCCAAGTTTGATTGATTGAGAATTGATTGTATCCAAGAGGAGTCGAGACTAACGGCTAAGGGCATTGGTCAAAGTTCAAACAATGAAGAATTACAAGTTCTTGCCTCTCATTCGTCAAAGAAAGGAAAAGCCTTTAAGAAAGGCTTCTTCAAGAGGAATCGAGAAAACGGAAATGATGGTGCTCCTGCTTTCAAAAGGAAAGGAGACATGTCCAAGATTCAATGTTTCTGTTGTGATAAGTATGGTCACTTTGCGAAGGATTGTCCTCAAAGACCTAAGCAACAAGTTACCACTGCAAATGTTGAAGAAATCGCTCCACAAAACGACTCCAGTGATTATCTATTCTATTCAGCTTTGTCAAGCAATGTATCTACCAACGCCAACACTTGGCTGATTGATAGTGGTGCTTCTAGGCACATCACCGATTTCAGGGGTCACCTTTCAAACTTAGTGGAGAGCAACTCTAATGATCAAGTCGTTATTGGAGACGATGCTAGATATTCTGTGAAAGGAATTGGAAACTCCACTCTTCACTTGGATTACGGGATTTCATTGGAGTTGAATGATGTACTGTTCGTTCCAGGGATAAAGAGGAACCTTGTCTCAATTTCGGCATTAGAAGACAAGGGTTATCAAGTTGCCTTTTCTAAAGGCAAAGTTCTTATATGGGCAAAGAACTCCAACTTCAAAACTGCTCAAGTAATTGATGTTAGACATGAATGTCTCTACAGGTTATGCACTCGTCCCCCTCAAGCACTTGTGCATAACAGTTCCAGCATGTGTGATCTATGGCATCGAAGATTGGCTCACATTCACTTTCGTGCTCTACCTATCATGGAGAAGATGGACACCGGTCTTCCAAAATTCGATCAACAACATGAAGGTACATGCAAGGGATGTGCCCTAGGCAAGAACACAAAAGGTACATTTCATTCTAGTGAAAGTAGATCTAAATGTATTCTTGATCTCATTCATTCTGATTTGTGTGGTCCAATGTCTATTGCATCTTCTAGTGGTTTCTTGTATTATATTATTTTTATTGATGATTACTCTAGAAAGACTTGGATTTATTTCTTGAGATCTAAAGAATCTGAAGAAGTATTAGAAAGATTCAGAGAATTCAAGGCACAGGTTGAAAACCTGTCTGGGAAAAGGATCAAAGTTTTGAGATCCGATAATGGTGGAGAATACACCTCTGGCACATTTCGAGATTTTTGTATTGAAGCAGGGATTAAGAGGGAGTTCAGTGTTCCCTATAATCCACAACAAAATGGTATTGCTAAAAGGAAGAATAGGTCTATTATGGAAGCTGCAAAAGCTATGATCCATGATCAAGATCTGCAAATCTCTCTTTGGGCTGAGGCATCGAGGACAGTCGTCTATGTTCAGAACAGGAGTCCCCACAGGATCTTGGAGAATAAGACTCC
>CM021106.1:22413205-22590077 GCA_007115665.2 Sequoiadendron giganteum | reverse complement strand
TCCATCCTCTGTGTTATACCCAAAATGAAATTTTTGGCATTCTGCTTAAATTGAGCTAAACAACGTAAAAATGCCATCGAAAGTAAGTTTTAGGTCAAACCAAATATGAAATCTTTGTGGGTTTTTGTCAAGGAACCTATGGTTAAAATTTTGAAAAAACGAAAATTAGGGTTTTACACCCCTATTTTTATGGAAACCCTAAAAAATAGGACCTTCCCGGAAATGATTGAAAATAATTCTGATAGGATTAATTGCCTTCACGATCACACTGATCAAGTCAGAATTATCAAAAATATGTTTTACTCTGGTGGGTCTATTTCTATTTTTCAGGAACAAAGTTAGGAGCTCCGCAGCCATTAATGGCAGATTGGCCAGTACCAGGTGCTGAAAGCTAAACCTCAAAAGCTTCAACGAAGAAACCATGGCGGAAAAGGATGAAAATGATGCCGTTCAACGAAGGAGATTCTCAAAACAGAAAAGGCCAAAATTTGGCTAAGTCTGGAAGGTGCACGTTTTGTCTACCAAGGCAAAACACAGTCTACAGTGGTTAAAAGCGCCCCTCTTGAAGAAAGGCGCCCTTGGACCTCAGAGGGCAAATCAAATCATTTGGCATTGTCAAAACAGTCATCCTCTTCACTTTCATACTGGCTCGACAACGAAACAATCAGCAAGATCATCTGATTCAGGGATCATTGACCAACCGTCAGCGAAGTATGGAGGATCCATTGACGACAGAAGTGCCAAATCAGAGAGCTTCAAGGTAAAAGCGCCCCTGCTGGCCAGGGGCGCCCCTCAGTTGCAGACATCAGATGAATCCAGAAGTTGCAGCTCTATACATGATATCTTTCCAGCTTCCTCCCGGCTACGTGATCAATCTAACAGCAAGTCCATAAGACACACCAGACGATCACGAGATGAGATCAAGCAGAAAAAGGGCAAATTTGAAAAACTGGAAAGATAAGCCAGAAAATGGCTAAGGCATGGCTAAAAGCGCCCCTCTCAAGGAAAGGCGCCCTTTCCTAAAGGTATCCAGATTTAGCCAGAATCTTCACTGCCTCCCAGGATGACCTTCTCAGCTATGACCTATCTCGTCAGCGAGACTATCAGCAAGAACTTCCGACAAATCAATCAACTGATGGAGAGGTCAAAGATTGGCAGTCCACAACCAAGATGAAACCAAGCAAAAGCTAAAAGCGCCCCTGCTGGCCAGGGGCGCCCTTTAGTTTGGAGGCCCAAAACTTGCCAGCTGCCACTGCAAAGTCAGGCATCGTGAACAAGACTGAACCAGCTACCCGACGCATCATCAAGCAGAATCATCTGATTCATCAAACATCGGGAACGTCAGATCAAAGCAAAGAGGGTCTGAAAAGGTCAAAACGAAGAACGAGTCAGTGAAAATTGACTAAGGCATTGTCAAAAGCGCCCCTTTCAAGAAAAGGCGCCCTTCTTTCTGGAGACCTAAACTCAGTTTTCTGAGTTAATCTCTCCCAGGCATATCTAATCATACTGATCCCGCCTCGACAACAGAACTGTCGGACACTGCTTGAGATCAACTGAGTAACCTGAATCGAAGATCAAACGGGAGCACTTCAGCTTGCAAAATAGACAAAAATGATCAAACTCAAGGTTGGACGCCTAAAAGAAGTCAAACAGAAATGTTGACTTGAGTTAGCAAATTTGGAGCCAAAAAAGAGAAAAACACTCCACAATCAGTGGAAATCATCTTTTGGAACTCCAAATCAGGCCTGAATGATGAGTTATCTTCCATACTTTGTGGATCTTAACCCTAATTGCCTTATATTCATGCTAGGCGTCCCTTTCCTCATTATTCTTTTTGCAGGTTGAAGGATAAAACATCAAGTAGCTCCCAAGAACAAGTTTTCAAGATCTGGCAGGGGTTTTGAACAGATCTTCAATATTTTTGAAGATCATTGGCAGTAAAAGCATTCTTCTCCCAAGATTGCTTCCAGAGACAGATTATTGCAAAGTGGCAGTTTATAACTTCCAATCCATCTTCTGTCTACTTCCTCTACTTCTGTCTATATTTCTTTTGCATGTCATAGGAAACGACAGATTATCACAGATCTGACCAACTGGGTATGATCAGCACAGCTTTTTCAACAAAACCCACATGGTAGATTTTTTCAGAAAAAGTAGCCCTGCTGCCCCTATTTTTTAGGGTTTCCGGAAAAAGTCATAATATTGAAAAACGGACAAACTGGGTTTGTTTGGCTCTGAAGCACGAACAAAACCCATGTGTTAGATTTTTTCGAGAAAAATCACTTTCTGGTGCCCTTGCTGCCTCTGCCACCGAAGGGCTCTTGCATGTCAAAGAAAAACTCGTTTTTTCGAATTTCTGACGATCTGGGTCTGTTTAGAAAATCATTCTTAACAAAATCCATGTCTCAGAATTTTTCGTAAAAACTACCCCCGGCGAGGCTATTTTTAGCAGTTCCAGAAAAGTGTCAGAACAGGGTCAAGTGCCTAGTCAATATTCAAGGTTTTCAGAATGCAGTACTCTCAGGTACAATACAAGACCAAAACGGTCTTATACCATGATTACCTGAAAACGACTGATACAGACTTATGGCAGAAAAATCCAGAGGTCAGTTCTGAAGACTTGGAGGGCATGAATCAAATCACATTGCAGAACATCGAAGAATCCGGTTTGTTTCAAGCAGCATCTATTCCAATCACCTTACAAAGCATCGAGCTTGTAATTGCCTGCACTAAGCATTACAACCCGACTACAAGAGAGATCCTGTCAGTAGATGGGAGGGTGATTTGCAGCTTGAAGCCGGTGGACATAGAGACTTGTTTTGCAATTCCACCATGCCCTACCAAGAAGGTCATATCAGTGACAGAATGCGAAAAGGCATTTGAGGCTTCAAAGGACAAGTGTTCGCTTATAATGGCTGAACATTGGCTGAAAACAAAGAGAACCAGCTTGCCCAGATTGGTTGGTAGAGGAGAATTCAAAGACGAGTACGGAGTGCTAATCACCCTACTCAGCAGAGTCACTGGACAAGAGGAGGGAAAATCCTTCCAGCCGTGGATGTTCTACATTATTGGCAAGATAATCAGCAGAAAAGAACGTTACGACTGGGCCTCCCTGATCAGTGACACACTCCACCAACAATTCACCGGGTTTCTAGAAGAGCACCGTTTCCACATGTGTTCATACCTGGTCTACCTGATAGCCTTCCAAGGCGATTTCAGAACATTAAACACTGTGGGAACCCTGGGTGTGCAAAAGGTACAAGAATACTTTCCTCGCTTGGAGTTCACTCTAGCGGAAAGACATTTCAAAAGGATAAATGACCTTTTTACTATGCACACCGTGCACGAGCTAGACCATGAGATGCACGTGCGTATTTCACCAGCAGCTAAGGCAGCAATGGTGGACTGGGCGGATTGGTTCATACAATTCCCCACTTTCACCTACATACGCGTGTATGGCTATAATGGCCACCCCGCCATGATGCCACGTTACCCCTCAGATAGGGTAGTGTTCATGGAATTCCTGAGGCAATTGGCCGATGTTCACTCTTACCTTCGCGTAAAGAAAAAGGCTGCAGTGAACTTTCCTCTTCAGATGGGACTCTACAGATGCAGAACAGCAGCTGATGCAAGGTTGATAAGCCAAGAAATAGTGAGATTTAATCTCAAGTACCTCATCGACAGGAGGCCATCCTATGACCCCAGAGGCATCTTCGCAGCTCACCTTGAGCAAAGATCATCACATGAACCTTTCATGGAAGATTTTTGGGTCAACTGCGAAGATGAGTTCGAAGTGAGAAGAAGGAACCATAGCAGATTCAAGCTCTCACAGATTGCAGAATTCATGTCAGAAGACATCGAGGGCTTATCTGAAGACGAAGGAGAAGTTATTCTTTCTTCCTTCTTCACGGGTCTAGTGGATTCACAACCACTCGGCAAGGTAGACTGGTACGCGAAAGAGAGTACGTCTATTGAGGAAAGAACGGGTAGAGTAGTTCGACACAGTCAACTCTACCTGGACAGTAAAAGGACAAGGAAGGTAGTACTTCCCCGATCAGAGCCGCCAGCGGTTCAGTCTACACTACCTTCCACGTCTAGGAGGAAACCCAGACAGAAGAAGATGAGCTTTCCTCCAGAAGGAATGCGGATGTCAGGAAGCACATGGGGGAGAAAAGGAATTGCCAGCACAAGCCGGCAAGAGGTACAGGTGGAGACAGCCACCAATTTGCCTGAGACAGTTGAGACCGCTGCAACTACACAAGAACCAGTGATTGAAATAATCGCTGTAGAGATGGAAACCATTGTAGAAGAAGTTGCAGCAGAAGCGGTGCCAGTGATAGAAACAGAGCCACCAGCTTCACCACCATCACAGAGGTCACAAAGTCCTATTGATTTGGACTCGCCACCACGAGACATTGCCACGGCACAGTCTCGTTCTTCTAGCATTCAGGGGACCTATGTTCCTCCTCCCAGCGATGCTAGCCGAGATTCTATCTGGCTGGAAAGCTCGCTTGGGAGGAAGAGGGAGAGGCCTTCTTATCAGCTTGACTTCTCTGAATTCCATCATGTCCCACAAGACATGCCGGTAAAGAAGTTGAAGAAGCAGACGCATGTAGAAAAGAATGCAGAGAACGAGGTTATCATAGAGACTGCTGCCCCACCTGAAGACAAAGATATACATAATGTGAGGGTTGAGGATTTCACGCTTTCAAAGGTGAACCTTGGAAAGACCACTCGACAGGTGGAGGCAGACCTTCTTGGAATTGCCTCGGCGAGTGTCAAAGAAAGGATGACAAAAGATGGACAAGACAAAGCAGCCTTGAAGGCTGAAATCCGTCAGCTAAAGTTGTACATTTCTAGTTTGATACATGACACTCCAAACTCCTCGGCTTTGCCTCAAGGACTGTTGGATCTCCCAGCTGAAAGGAACCATCATCAGTTGATTACATACGGTAAACACTTGAGACGTCAAGTGGATGAGTTTGTTGTCAAAGGGCGGTGTGTGTTGACAGAAGCATATCAGCTGAGAGACAGAGCACATGGACTTCGATCAGAAATCCAGAAGTCAGATATAAAGGCAGCTCAAGAGAGGCCGAGAGAGGAGGCGACAGTTGCTGATTTGCAACAAGCATATGAATCAGTTACGACCACAGAAAATAAACACCATCTCTTTGAGTGGAAAGAACAGGTGGCATACAAGGTGAGAGCCTATGATGCCAACTCTGTGGAGCTGATTGACTATAGACGCTTCGTCGCCAATATTATCAACTTCGCAAGAACGTTGGTAATATCCTTCCCGGAGTTAGAATATCAGCGGGAAGGAGGAGAATATGTGGAACTTGAAACCGTGCAGACACGATTCCAGGATGTCATCCGATCTTCATTCCTTGAAGATCCCAATGGCTGCAAATTAGCCAAAATTGCAGCCATGTCTGTCCAGTTAGATGAAGCAGCTGCCCAATGCATAACCTATCATCAGCAGCTTACGACGGGTGAAGAAATGCTTAGACGCCACATAGTCATCTTGAAGAGCATTAATTGCCCGGAGGCCGAAGAGGTCAATGACTGGATAGAGACTTTGTTGACCAGTGGTGAAGAGGTGTAAAGCACCAAGGGAGGACGTCCTACCCTCCAAATAGCATTAATGATGACTGAAGTCAACTTGATGCCTCTTTCCAAGTTGACTCCAGATCTCCACAGATCATGCATGTCAGATCCCACTAATCTAGGATGTCTATTTGACTCCCACGATTTGTGGATCTCAGATCTCCTCAAAAGGTGGATGTCTATTTGGAGACACATTTGTAACATAAGTTCACTTTTAGTTAGGTGTCAGTCAACTGAGGTAGACTTCCAGTTTGACTTTTGTTTAGTTTCAGTTAACTGAAGTAGATTTCCAGTTAACTGTTTGCTCACCTACTTTTAGACATAGAATAATATCTTGCTGATTGGCAAGAACTGTTTGTTAACTCAAGGAGATTTTAGGGTTGCCTACTCCTTTGAGTTTCTATAAATAAGAGCCTTAGGTTCTTTATTTGTTTAACCTTTATTTGCTAGCAAAATTGCTGCGCCACTGTTGCCAGAGTTCGCTTGTTTATATCTGTTCACTCTTGGATGAGAGTTCGTTGGTTGATCGCAATTGTGCATGATTTCGTGCCTTTGCTGTCCCGACCTTTGTAATTCTTTGAAGAACCTTGAAGAAATAAATCAGATGGTGCAAGCTTGATTGATCTAATTATTTGAGTTATTCAAAGTCTTGTTTTTAAATAGTGCATTGTTTCAATCTCCTCCTTGGACAGGTGTCGTCGCCTCCTTGGATATTTTGTCATCGATCATTATCGTTTGATGTTGTTTAATGATCTCTCTTGCAGCCTAGACTTTGGACAGGTGTCGTCACCTCCTCGGGAATCCTGTTAGAAAGGCCATCGTTCCTTGTTGTTTCCAGTGAGCTGCTTCCAAGCCTATACCTCGGATAGGGGTTCCTCCTCCTTGGCAAGTCTCAGATCCAGTTTACCGTAACGAGTGTTTGCTTGTATCGAGCCCTATCTTGGTATATATCCGAAGGTTCAGAGCCTCGGCCATATTCCATTGAGACGGAGGATTCAAGTGATCCAACCATACCATTTCGCTCCTACGCCCTCATGCTCTGTTTATCTTGAGGAGGTAGGATAGTTTAGAAGTTTAGTTAGTCGTAGTTAAGATCTGCGGAAACCAGAGAAAAAGCTTAGCTACGGCGCATTGGTTTATGCACCCTTGTGTCCTACCGCTGAGTAAAAAAGATAGGAAATCTTAGTACACCCCTTTTTTACAATATAAAATCAGCAAAGAGAGATCTTCCTCTCTATAATCCGAAGAGCATGTACTAACACACTTGCAATAGCTGTCCGTTTCCAATAAGCACTCCAGAGGTGCTAATTGAAACGCCAACAGAGTAATCTGCATTTTGCTGAAGAGTTGTATCTGGAAGGTCATAATTAACCTTGGAATGATCATATCTATTACTGCAGCAATGGAGAGCTTCTAATATTGTTTATTGCAGGCATCTTCTGATATTTTGTAAGCTGAACAGTAGTACTGTTAGCATTTCTCTTAATCTTACTTTACATTCTGAAGCTGCATTGTATTTCTGTATATCTCCGCCATATGGTCCCCTCATTTCCACTCTGGCATTGGGTAGCACATACTTGGTGTTGAGTTTACTTTCAGCATAGTTAGCATCTCCGTCATATGGTAGCTCCCATCCCATCTTGGTTTGGAAAGCACATTCTTGACGTCGAGTTAATTCAGCATCTTTAACATCTTTGTCATATGGTAGCTCCCACTCCGTCTCGGTTTGGAAAGCACATGCTTGACGTCGAGTTATTTCAGCATCCTTTGGTTTTAAATGCTAACCCTAACGATTGTGTACTACTGCTATCCTTGTTGTAATTGAAAAAGCAAAAAATTTGGCTTGGTATATTTCAGGGAGATAGTTGATTGCAGATGGAAAATGATGCACACACCTTTACATGCAGCAGCTTGCTTTTTGGAGCCTAAGTTATTTTCTATTGATAGAGAAAGTGACACTGAAATTATGGTAGGGCTTTTAGAAGCGGTTGGAAAGTATGAATCAAATCAAACAATTTCAGCACTAATCAGAAGTCAATTTTGGGTATACAAGGGCGGAGCAAGGTTGTTTGGATTGCAAACAGCCAAATATGACATGGCACATGTACCTGGGCATAAATGGTGGATGACCTATGGAGCACAAACACCTGAGCTACAAAGATTTGCTATTCGAGTTTTGGGTCAAGGAGCAAGTTCATCAGCTTGTGAGAGGAACTGGAGTTGCTTTGATCACATCCATTCCAAAAAGAGGAATAAATTATTGTCTGGAAAGTTGGGAGATCTTGTCTATGTTCGCAGCAATTTAAAATTGCTCATGAACAAATCAGCAAAGGACTCTTCCTCACAACAAATTCTTGAAGACATACAATGCTAGTTGCAGATGAGCCTGACTTTGCTGATGATGAATTGAGTAGTGATACAGATGATGATAATTTAGCATCTCAGCCAAGTGCTTTTGATGACTTGGAGCTTTTTTGAAGTTCTAAAGTCTTTACTATTATTGTACCTTTTTGACAAAAGAACATCTTCGCAATCGTGATTTCACATGTTTTTTATGGTTTATATTTTATAAATGTGTCATTTTTTTGTAATGATTCAAATCTATCCATCAATGTTAAACTATTTAGACAAATTGTATGGATATATTACTTATAATTATTAAAAAAAAAAAAAATTACATGAGGCGAATTTTATTCGAATTTTATACTTTTCGAATTTTTTCCTTGTCGAATTTCAATGTTGCCGAACTCGAATTCGAATTCGAACCTGGTGACTTAGGCCGTAAGTGACCATTTAGCCTATTTTATTCCCGTAGGCTAATTTCGGGACATTAGGGAATAAATTTAATTAATTAATTTAAAGTTCTCCAATAAAGTATATTTTATGGATAGCTTTATTTTAATTAATTTAATAAAGTGACTTAAGTGAAAATTAAAAGAAATAGTAATAGTTGCTTTATTATTGAGCTTTAATGAAATATTTTAAGTGAGAATTTAAAAGGTCGTCAGGGAAAACATAAAAGTGAAATGGAAATCACTTTTGGTGGTGAAATCTCCTCCCGAGCTGGTTGCAGGTGGAATCATACAGGTTTCACGCTTGGAATTAATGATTGAAGGTTTATAAATTGTGAAGTCTTGCAGGAAAGACAATTTGTCTTCTAGTTACAAGGGTTTACAAGAAGGAATTGGACGCCATGACTGGAAAACAAATTTAGAATGATTTGATGATGTTACTACTGCTGGGCGTTGAAGATTGGATGACCTAGACAATTTAAATGTTTAATATTGGGCGCTATTTCCTGAGGAATGTTGGGCATGGTAAATCCATAAGGCAGTTTGTGGGTTTCTAATCACTATAATCAGGTATTTGGTGGTGAACTCCAAGCATTTGGTGGTGTCTATGCAGCAAATGGAAACTAAATATCATCGCACCCTTTCCTAGGCTTGGCGTGGCAATAAGGAGGATTGCAGGGGTCTGCAAATTATATAAAATTCACCTCTACCAGGCATATCACACTCAACAACCATTTCCAGCTGTGGAAAGTTCCCTCACTAGGCACCAAGGTATTGACTAGTTAAATTCAGGCATTGGGCAAATTCATTATCATCAAGTTGGAACTGATGTAAGTTAAATGTCTGCCACTGTGTTGCGTGTGAGCAGCATCCTCTACCCGGCGAGGGTGGTGTCCTTTACTGAGCGAATGAATTGTATCTTCTGGGCCCCATAGTATATTGTTGGGCGTGGTTATTCAGGTAAGAATTTATATATGCTTAACTATGTAATCTACTGTCCATTGCAGCAGTCTGTCATGTTAAAACAATTTATTATCGTAGTCCATTGAATTGGTACAATCTGTTTGTCATAATCGTCTAATTAATGAATGTCAGATTGAGTTCATACATGTTTATGCTATGATAGTATGTTTCAAAATCATTATATGAAGTACCAAAACATTGCAACCAAAAACCTTAGTATTCAGTATTCACATGAACTGTTTGACGAAATGCTTATTGGAAAAGAGTGCAAAAATTTGGTGAAATATTGGTAAGGGATTTTACAAAACTTCTCATTGAAGTGCACTACAAATTTTTTTCCCAAAATGAACACCGATGCTTGGTCAAGAAGCAAGAAAAGGTGGCACTATGTGTTGTATCAGTTGTTGGGGTACATTTGGTGATGACTACTAACTCTATGGTTGCGAAGGTGAACTGTGGGTAACGGTCAAAGAGATTTCCTCAACATTTTCTCTACATCCTCTGCAGTTATTCTAGTCTCTTCAATCTGTGGAGCTTCATCAAGGGTTGTCCTGCCTTCCTCGTGTGCCTCCCTACATTGTTTGAAATATACCAAGCCAATTTTTTTGCTTTTTCAATTACAACAAGGATAGCAGCAGTACACAATCGTTAGGGTTAGCATTTAAAACCAAAGGATGCTGAAATAACTCGACGTCAAGCATGTGCTTTCCAAACCGAGACGGAGTGGGAGCTACCATATGACGGAGATGTTAAAGATGCTGAATTAACTCGACGTCAAGAATGTGCTTTCCAAACCAAGATGGAATGGGAGCTACCATATGACGGAGATGCTAACTATGCTGAAAGTAAACTCAACACCAAGTATGTGCTACCCAATTCCAGAGTGGAAATGAGGCGACCATATGGCGGAGATATACAGAAATACAATGCAGCTTCAGAATGTAAAGTAAGATTAAGAGAAATGCTGACAGTACTACTGTTCAGCTTACAAAATATTAGAAGATGCCTGCAATAAACAAGATTAGAAGCTCTCCACTGCTGCAGTAATAGATATGATCATTCCAAGGTTAATTATGACCTTCCAGATACAACTCTTCACCAAAATACAGATTACTCAAGACTAATATAACAAAACAGCAACGTAATATGCATAACCAGCAACCCTAGAATCCACTAAAATGCTCACAACTCACTCAATACTTGCCAGAATGACATGAGACCTGATGCAAACGAAAGCTATAATGATGGAAATGAGGACTAGACCAAGAAACAGCTAACAAATCGAAGTATTCTTTTTTCTAAACATTTGCCAGGCAGACCAGAATGGTGCGGCCAATAGAGAGAAGCGATTTTGCTTTTAAAAAAATAAACACTCAATATTAAAATCTGAATCTTTGCAAGAAGGGTCGCCCCTATCAAGGAAACTCAATGAATCAATACCCAGAACGACTGTATTTTTATTTTCAGATTTATGAGTGAAACTACAGATTCAGCTTGACTTCAGCAACTTCAAAATGAGACTGAAATGCAAATCTAGAACTCCAAAAATGCAAGATACTCAACTGAAATGCAAGACAAACCTATTACAAACTATCTCTCAACTAGTTGCTATCTTTCAAGCAAGAAGAAGAGCCAAGCTAGGAGGCATTCATTCCTCGAAGCAATCCCAAAGCCATTCCGGCAGCATAACAATATCATAAAACATAAGATAATCCAAAAGAAGAGAAGGAACCTCCTTTATAGAATGAAGAGAAGACTCTGGAGGCTTCTAGAAAGTGTGCCCTAATCCCAAGCTGCTTTTAGGTTTAATCTTTGACCAAAACTCTTTCTTCAAAATGGCGTACCTTCCTTGAGAGATATAAATCACTTCTCTTTTTTTAAATAAAATATAAACTCCTTCAAATAGGCGTCCATTTTCCCTTGAGCAATTATAAACTTTAGGAATATAAAAATATTTCCTTCATGAGAAAATACCCCTCAAAGTCCCCTTCTTTAAAACAACTGTTAAGTTATATCACTAGGCCAAGGGTATTTTTAAAATAAAACATTTTGACTTAAAATAACTTATTTCTCCAAAATGAACCCCTTAAGCCAAAAATGAGAATTGCCCAATGAACTGCCAGAAGAGGAAAGTCGACTGAGCTGATGCTGACTGGATCATTGCTAAAAATAGAATTTACTAAAAATAGTAAATTCTTGAAGGTGCTCAGAATGCCGAACCGAAACCACCAACGCGAAGCTCTCAAAAAACCCAGAAGGAATCCGAAATCCAAGTTCAACATTTCCAAGTGCAAGCTCCGCAAAAAGACGAAAGCATCCTCCAAGAAGTTTGGAAACCCTGATTCGAGCTTCTGCTTAGCCTACGAGTTCCCAGAATTAGGCTAAATCCAAATGAAAAGCATAGGGCTAAATTGGGGACATTACATTGTTCTTGCAATTGTTTTTCTCCTTCAATTTGTGCTTTAGCTTCTCTTTCTTCAGCTATTAGATGAGGGTTTCATATCCTTTTTTTCTTTGAAGGCACAATAGCTATCCTTTTTCCTTTGTCTACTTTACACTTTGTTGCTTGTTGTTGTAGCTGTGGTGGTGTAGTTGACTAATGTACGGCAATTGATGTGATAGTTGTGCTCATTGGTATTCCCTTGCTGACCCATTTGTGCTCCACATTGACATATTGCTGATCCAACACATACAACAATTGAGATGATTGGCGATTTTTATAACTTGCTTTGCGTTTGCTATCATTGGGGAAAATTAAAAGGCTCCATTGGTTCCAATATTCTATCCTCTCCATGTGGCTACCAATGTGATTGATGAGCACAAGCTTATACTAAGAGGGGGGTCAATCAGTATAAGACTATCTTTAACTTTTTCAAAATAACAACCACAATAACTTTAAATATACATCAACAAATAACAACACAAGATTTACATGGAAACCCTTTCGGGAGAAAACCACGACAAATATTGCTTATATAAAAATCTCTTACAAACTTTGTAGGCACCAACCTACTGGAGACACCAATCCCCAAAACTTGAGCACCAACTCAATATGACACACCAATCTCTTTTAATATGAGGCATCAACCTCTCCAATATGAGGTACCAACATTAAAATGAGGCACCAAACTCTTGATAGACAAAGTATTGTTCTTCTTGATAATCCTCTTTCAAAAATCTGCCTTTGAATAATCTTCAATTATTTGTTCTTCACACAAATCTACTAGTGTATATATGATTTATAAATTGTCTTCCACACACACTATTCTCAATCCACGAACTCTATTTACACCTTCTCCAAAAGAGGCGACTTCATGAAGGGATGCACTTCTTAACAAAGGAGGCAACTATTCATTATTTTATACCTTTTCCATGCACCCTTTCATAGCAAACTTGGGTGCTCCAAAAGAGGTTGGCCCCTTTAGAAAATAATAATTTATTTAATTTAAATTTCATAAAAATGGGTGCCACAATGAGGGGGGTCAGCCCAAATTTAAAATATTTTAATTAATTTTTTTACTCCCAATAAGGGCGCCAAGATGGAGGGAGGTCGACCAGATATGGATAATTTTATTTTATTGCTGCCATGTGAGGATAAAATCTGCTCTTGAATGATGTGATTTAGTGGCCTTTGGCCCTTACAATTTCTTCTTCTTGGATCAGTGAATTTTATCGTGATATTCATGATATCTTTCTTGACATCAATGACAATAATTCTAGCAGAGATCTCATTGGTTATACTTCGGTACAAAAGTTCCATTATTATTCGGCAAGCCACACAAACTCGTGCATATTTGATAGTGGGAACTCTGAGAACATTTCCTTTTCATTTGCTTGCCACTAGGGGATATACTTGGTCCTTTCTTAACCTTTTCCAAAGGACATGTTCAAAATCTAGACACACTACATCTTCTAACTCCCGGTGGTGTTTACCACCTCCCACCTAGGTGCATGGCAGCCCAAAGAATTCTTGAATTGAATGCAGTGTAACTTTTATTGATTTAACCATTTAGTTACAAAATTCCTCAATAAAAACAACTATGTATAAATCTTACCAATAAGCCTTGGTTGCCGAAATAAGGAAGGGCAATGTATCCGCAACAATCCAATTTTACACATTTCATACCCCATTTCTTTTCATTCAAATGTCTCATTGCCATCTACTCCAATCTTAAGATCCCACAATCCTAGCAAATTTTTGGTACTATCCTTGGTAAGATGGTTGCTTTCCAAGAGTTTGCATGATTTGAGATAGCTCCACATATTAGGTTTTGGGCTTTCTACTAAATTATCCACCTTCACCAACTCAAATGTATGTTCATCCACTTCTTCTACCTCTAAAAAAAAAATTCTTCCAGAGTATCTTGTATAGTATCACTTTCAAAGCTGCAGCTCTAAAGAGCTGCATCAACTTGTTGTTGAGTACATGATGTTTCCAACATTAGAGCTGAATTATTTTTGTAACAAATTTTGCAACAATATAAGACTCAAACTTGCAACAAGAAATGACAAATGCTAGTGAATAAGTGGAGCTTGAGTGGAAATTTTGGCAATGTTCACTACTAAATCAATTCATTGGTAAAATGCTTATAAAATTGTAGGTTTAGATAAGCATGACCAACCAATTAGGCTATTAAATGCCTTCATGATGAATATTCGTCAATGTTTGTACTAGATGATTTTGCAAATAAATCACCTTGAAAGTTCCAATTCTACGCATGCAAAAAGACATCCCTTGTCATCCCATCTTGACCCGTGCTTATGCACTAGCCTCCAAAACCTTTGAAATTCAGAACAAATTCAATTTTTTTGAGTGCACACCTATCAACAGCCACACATACCTACCTAATCATGCCCTTTCGAATTTGAAATTATCAATTGTAAGGTACACACGGAGTTGGGTGAATGCTTATGAGTTAGTCTTGTCTTTGATGTGGTGTGAACCTAATTGCTAGATGTGTGCCTATCTATTATACTTATATCTGTTCAAACTCCTGTTCTTGATTATTGTGTACACGCCTCTAAATTGATTGTTATCACTTATCATTTGAAATGCATTGATTTCTTCCTATTCAAGCACATCCTTCTTGAAACTGCTTTGTTTGATTTATGCAATTGAAAATAGCTTTCAAGGTCTGCCCTCCTTTAAGCATTACGTGCCTATTCATTGTCTAAAACAACTTTCAATTTGAACATGAAGTGCCTCAAACAAGGTGCATAACCCCAAATGGCTTTTAAATTTCTCATTCATGACTTATATCTTCCAATATTAGGCATGTCATCTTCCTTCACATGCACATTTAATAATATCAAAACATCCTCTCAAAGCCACCTTGTCGCTTCTAACACACCCCTTTGAACCACAAATTTAAATTTGAACTGTTCATTGTGAGGCACATTTCCCTATCCCCAAACATGCATTTATACATTAGTTTTGCATTTAAATATTATTTAATTTCCCCTTTACTGAGGTGTGCCCTTTTGAAATGTGCTAACCATTTTTTTCAATTTTAAAATGGCAACTCAATACAACAAGCACCCGTTAAGGTTAGCTCAAATCCAAATCAACTGCAGGAAGGTAACCCTACACCAAGAATGTACACTAGGATCCCAATGCTGGGCAAGGTGTGAGCATATGGCGTCGAGGATCGTTAGACTTCAAATCATGAAAGAACAATGCTAGAAAGTGAATATATGCAACTCGACCGCGTATTTCAGCGGAAGCAAGATGACGGCTAGCAATATGATGATTACAATGCACGTGTTGAAAGTAAATGGGCGGCTTGCCGACCCCTTCTGCTTGTTTAGCGGGCAATACAAGAAAGTAAATGCAATTAAGAAAGACTGGAGCAAACCAGTCTCTTCCACAATCATGGGAATTACAATGAACTTAGCAAGAGATAAAGATAGCTGACAATACTACTGTACAGCCTTACAATAATATAGAATTTCCTACAAATATCTCTATATTGAAGATGTCTCAATGCTGCAAATAAATAATATATCACTCCTATCACCAAAAGACTCAAACCACACAAAACCCAACTCAAAAGACAAACTTCTACAATCTGATATGTCAGACCAGCAACACAGAAACCCACTAAAATACTTGTAACTAACTCCAAACTCACTCAAATGACCTGAAATAAATTGCATATGCTTCTAATAAAGATGGCACCCAAATCCCAAGGTCTAAAGTTACACCACATCAAAATGCCTTATTTTATTTAGCATAAAACCCAATGCAGCCCCTAGAAATGTTCGACCCTCAAGGAAGAGCGATTTCTTGATATAAAATCAAACACTTGGTAATAAAACCTGGAAATCAGCATGAAGGGTCGCCCCAACCAGCAAAGCACATTTAGCCACTACCCAAAACAAAACAAAACAAAATTTACTCTTTGACTTATGAGCAAAACTGACCTGCAGCAATACATAACCAGCAAACTCAAAAAACCAACAAAACCTCACAAAACTCCATTACCATGTCTCAATCTGTCTCTTTGAGCAAGAAACAGTCATCTATCTCAATTAGTTGCTATATTTCAAGCAAGAAACTAAGCCCAAGCTAGGAGGTATGCATTCCTCGAAGCAACTCACTCACCATTTCGGCAACATAACATTATAGTAGACAAGACATACCAAAAAGAAGGACAAGCACCTCCTTATATAGATTCTGCAAAGAGCCTCTAGATGCTTCTAAAAGGTGCGCCCAAAGTCCAAGGAGACATTTTGAATTTGAGTTGACTCGTTCCCTTCCTTCATGGTGGCGTCCAACTTCGAGGGAGATATAAATCTTTTAATAAAATAATACCTTTTATCAAAAAGGCGTCCATCTCCACAAAGCAACAATTAAACTTTAGAAATATTAAAATCACCTCCTCATGAGGCGTCCACCCTCCAAGCCCCCTTTTTCAAAACAACTTTAAGTTATGACATTAGGATAAGGGGGTCCAAGTGAAAAATATAACATTTTACTCATTAAGAAAACTTATTTCTCCAAAATTCCACCTCAAAGCCAAAAATCAACATTACCAACCCAAACTCCCTGAAGAGGAAAGCCCACTGAGTTGACGCTGCAGGACCACTGCCAGAAATAGAATTTACTAAAAATAGTAAATTCAGAAAGTTGTTCAAAACGAGATGCATGTAATACTGTTGCAAAGCTCTTTGAAAACCCAGAAAGAATCCGCAAACCAAATTCCCAAACTCCAAGTGCAATATTCTGAAAAAACTAAAATATCCCCCTAGAAGATAGGAAACCCTAATTTCCACTTCCGAGTAGCCTACGAGTCTCCGGAATAGGCTAACGACCAACTGCAATGATCACTATTGAGAAGGGACATTAAACCTTAAAAGTTAGGTGTGCACTTAATAACATAGTCTTATGTATAATGAATATAAGCATGCACTCCATGCCATGCACATCTCTCTATGGACTTGGAATTTTTTAATTTTGAATTGATCTTGTTTCCTTCATTCAAGTGTTACCTTATAGAGCAAGTGCACACCTTTGTATTTACTGAAAATTACACTTTGTAAAGTGCATGCTCCTGCTCCACACTTAACCAATTCTGCTTTTTTAATAAATTATTTGTCAAAGCTGCATCTTACTATACCACCATTTTGTTGGCTCATGCTTTTGAAAACTTGGATCTTTGAGGCATTTTAATACACACTTGTGAATAGACTCCATCAATTTGATGATTGAAAACTCAAATTCACCTTCTCATATCAAGTTCATGCTCAACCTTCACACTGAAGAGTTGTGTTTTGTTACATCCCTTTTGTCTTGAACAAGATTATGACAATAATATTATGATCGTTATGCTAGTTGTAATCAACTACCTTTCATGAGAATGTGAAAATTGGGAAAATAACTTTTAATTTATTTGATATAACAGCAATTATGAATTATATATATATATATATGTGTGTGTGTGTGTGTGTGTGTGTGTGTGTGTGTGTGTGTGTGTGAATGTGTTCATGTATTTTTATTTTGAAAGGGAAACAGAGAACGGTCCAACCCTATTTCTTTTCCAAGTGGATGCAGGATTGACAACAATTTGAAGGAAAGGGAAATATCATCAAGGAGAGGCTGCGGTCTATAAAAGAACCAAATTACCATCAAGTCACGAGTTAGGTGCAAGGTTGCTAAGTGGTAATCATAACCTTGTGTTATCATCGCACTTAATTAAATAATTATTAAAACAATTGACTTCAACTTTGGAGTAAGAGAAAAATAAGTCAACTTTATTTGAGCATCATCGTTCTCCTTTTGAAATCATGTATTAAACTTTTAAGTGTACCTTTGGAGTAGGAATTGAATTAAATACTATTGTCAATATTAAAATAAATTTTTAAGTCATGTCTTTGGGAGAAAGATGTTCGTTTGTGTGGGGTGGCGATAACCCCCTCATCACCTTGTCCTTCATGTCTAGAAGTAACACACGAGAAGGAAAGCATGCGGACGTTCTTTCTTGGAGTCTTGGCTTGCGTTGGTTTTAGTAAGGCTTTCTTCATTATTTTGGGCTCTCTCTCTCATTCTGCTCACTCTTGCTTTTTCTCTCTGGAAGCCGGCATTTCTTGGAGGGGTTTTTTGAATCTATCAAGTGTTGTCATGACCAAGCAGCCAATTTCTTAAATTCATTACTTAATTCTCAGGGATGGGTAAACAATCTGTAGTCTGGAGTTTATTGGCCATTGTGAGACTCTTCAAGCAAGGAGAGCTCACGAAACATTTGAGATCATTACCTAGATCGTCGGAAGTAATCGCCAGGAGCACTGTCGATTTTTTGTATCGCATATCCAAGCACGTATGTTTAGTGTTAAAAATTGTTAAATCTATATTTAAGAATAGCTCTTTACTTCGTTTATGAAGTCAATGTGATGTGTTGGTATTTTCATTGGAAGTCGTCTTGTTTGATGTTTATTGATATCAAATCCAGCAAAAACTAAGCGTCGTGTCTAGTTGAAATATTTCTTCATTACGTTTTTGATCTAGATGAGATCACCCGATTTTGCAATCGAAAATGCTCTGAGTTTCTTCCATTTATTGCTTAACTTGAAGTCAAGACCTTTCTCTGTAATTAGCCTCGAAACTGGACAGTTCAATCATCTCTTTTCCCATTGTAATTAGTTTGGATTTATTCAAGCTGAAGAGAGTTCTTTTCTTAACCGACAAAAGACTATCTTTCCTCCTTTAGTGAAAAGAAATGAACAAACTATCCTTGATTGTAGAACGAATTATGAGATGAGTCACAAATAATACAACTCAAGAGTCAAGTTTTATAATGCCGAGTAAGGGTGAGAGAGTTGATGGCACAAGTAACGTGCTCTTAATCATTAAATCCTTGGCCAAGGTTATGATGCTTAGTATAAGCAACAATCAGCCATCAAGAATCAGATATACCCCTAGTCGGGACAGTATTTCTAGTTAAGAGAACCTATAGTGAAAGATCGACTAGGGTAGTATAGATTCTTGACACTAGACTCAGATGGCAAGATGATAATTTGGGAATCCTTTATAGACTGCACCTCGTGAAGGGTCGGGTTTCTTCAGTTGAAGAAACATAGGAGACCAATAGGTCTTTGGTTGGGCAGAAAAGCCCTTGATGATGTTTCTCTTTCCCTTGAAGACTGAATTTGTTCAAGCATTCCAGCAGGAAGCCTTTAGACTGTACTATCTCTTAACTCTCTCTCTCGCTTACTTCAAAATATATTACTCTGTAATGTATATTTCTCTACTGTTATTACTTATTATATGTTCTATTCATTACTCAATTAATGGAGTAGTTAGCTCATAACCATCTGTAGTTTACAGTTATTTAAACCGTTAATTGCTCCATTTCAGCTGAAATTGAAAAGAAACTAGGAAGTTAGTTATTGAATGTTAAAGTAGTTTATGCTCGGATTATTTATTTTTCCTGTTTGTTATTTGTGTTGAATCTCTCGTAAGAAAAATTAGTTAGTTACACTTCAGCTGAATCCGGTAGTTAGTTACCGTTCTTAAACTGTAGATTAGCTTGTATGTTACATGTTCCATGATCCTACAAACATTCACAAACAAGCCAAAAAGACAACACAACAAACAAATTGGAGAAGACACTCACTTACGGAAACAATAAGTTGCAGCTCGAGACTTGACTTAAAAAAAAAAGTCATCAAAGTAAAACAATTGGCTCTATCTAGGGAACATGGTTTATACTTGCGGCATAGGAGAACTATGGACTTGCTTTTACAATAGACTAGTGCTTTATAATATGGACTATAGAATCGGACCATTCCTAAATCACCTAACAAACCACAACATATACATTGCTGAAAGTGAAATAGAATACTACATAACATAAACATCATGAATTGGGAAACACAATACAAAACAAAATAGTTTACAAAAAACCATTTACAAGCTATGAAAAGTAACCTCTCCTTGTGAGCTAAGAAAAATAATAATGATAGTATATATCCTAAAAAACTTTTACAAAACTTTCTCAAAGGTCCATGGTTTAGGTGGGAGGAATGATCATGCAATGAAAAATTTAGCACAAAATAATTCATGTATATTGTTTTCGATTGATCTTCTTCCATAAGGAAAAACATTTTGAACAGATGGAGATACCGTGCCTCCTTTTAAAGGTATCTAGCAAGATCCTGTGGCTGTAGCATATCTATAGGAATAGTAATCACCACATATCTGATTTGACCCTATTCACTTGTCTCTTTGACATGTGCAACCCTAAACTCAATCCAAGTACCATCCTCTAGAAAAGGCTAAAGTTGGTGAAAGTAAATCCAAATCATCTACTCTTGAATTTCTAGATCTATAATGGATATTAGCTATGCACCTTGCAATGGGAACACCTCTTCATCATTTTCATCAATTGGGCATCCATCTGACAACCCATCAAGGTCTAAATTTTCAAGCATTAAATCATTATCAAAGTATACAGTTTGTAGAAAAACATTTTCTTTTGATTACATTCTTTGCCTTCCATCATCCCAAAATGGTGGTTCTTGGGAAAATTGAGTTACTTCAACTTCATCAAAGCAATTGGCTTCAAAGAATGTGTCCTTAAGGGGGAGGAATAATTATACTCCTCATTATCATTTATGCAACTAATGTCTCCTCTCACCAAGGTAGGAATGTGAATATATATCTCTAACAACATTTATTTTTCTTCAATAAACCATCCTTCTAATACATGCTCACATACTACTATTAAATGTTCAGATTTTTCTTCTGCATTGATGTGTATAGGATTTACTATGGATGGAGATGAATCAAAACGCAAAAGAAAATTCTTCCACTTAAGAATCACTCTCTAAGTGTTGTATAAAACAATCAAGATTTGATAATGAATCCTCCAGACATGTCTTTAAAATAGCCTCTAGAGCTGAATTATCTTCAAGGAGAAGGAATTGCTATTTATCTAGTTGCAACCCTTCACTAACATCATGAACAAAAATAACAAGCCCTAGTATCAAAGTCTTTGTCTCTTCAACAAATATCAACTAAGATTTTTCATTGTTGGTGTTTATGGAAACTAATAAACTTGAAGCTGAGAACTCTTGAAAGAGAAAAATATCTAACCACTCTTTTATGACATCTAGCGCAAGCTCTTTGAGCAACCCTTCAAATGAAGAAAATAAGTTAATAGATTCATCATCCTCTTTAGTGCAACTGACTTCTCCTTGCTCACAAATTCACTACTTAGATGTTAGTGTGACTTCATCCTCCTAAAAGAATATATGGCATACTTGTGTTACATCAAGTTGTTCTTCCATTAATAGCCCTTCTTTTGCTTCAAAGAACATGAGCAAAGTAGGCAAAAATTTTGCTTCTTGTGGAATCTTCTAATATTTTTCAGCTCGCATAATTGGTAGTGAGTAGCGCTACTAGTCAAAATAGGCCAGTCAATGAATTAGCCTCCCCTAAAAGGCTTCAATCTTCTGGAATAAGTTCTTCTATCAATGCAACCATAGCAAACCATCATCCTTGTGGCTAGGAACACCTATACCTATCAGAGATTGAGTTTAGCTACTTCATCCTATACTATCACACTTAGCTACCTAGGAGAGGCCAACATGCGAAAATTCTATATAGACATAAACTTTGTTGTTAAGATTATTTGTTTTGGTTAGTATTTTTGCATGCTTTGCCCTAACCTTTTATCGGTTATTGAAGGTGTCCATTGCACCAAGAGTAGCAAAATATTCAACGGACTTGGACCATAAAATTTTGCATCCTCCTCTTATCCTAAAGTCTATTTATGCCATTTAATAATTTAAAGATAAGATTTGAATATTTGAGACTAGGTTGATATTACACCCTCTTTCATTTCATATTTATGCAAGCTTTCACCTCAGTTGTATACAAAATCACATATATATATATATATATATATATATATCTAAATACTGCATATCTATTGTTCTAAGTACAACATTGCCAGTATTCAAACTAAAAACTAGACTATTTACAAATCAATGAGGCTTAATTTTATGAGGTCTAACACCCAACACATATGACGTGTTTGAAATAAATACAAATATTTTAGGTTTTTGGATCACTATTACATAGGCTTATTGTGCTTCACTTTTAAAAGAAATTATCACATCTTACAATGCTAAAACTATTGATATATGTTTTGATTTTATACAAAAGTAGAAACATGTCACAAGCAACTCCAAGGATGTAATAGAGACAAATACCCAAGAATACACCAAACAAATCAAATTACAAAATAAGAATTGCAAACAAGATGTGATACATTTCTCAACAAATTGTCAGTTTCTTGTATAGAAAGCATTGAATTACACTACCATAAATATCAAAAAAGGTTGACATAGAATTCCACAACTAAAAAACTTGTGAAACCCATTAATTTAAGTACAAAATTCAAATAGTAGTCTCGACCCAATTTGGGATGAGACTTAGAAGAACCACAATCTCATCTACCAAAGAATTAATGGAACCATCAACAACTCTAAGCCCAATTAGTTTACGGGAGAACCAAACTAAGAATCACAAGTCTAAACAACATACCATCCAAATTATCTTTGCACCAACCCATCACTGAAATACTCTAACAGAAACATTTTATATTAAGTAAATATCATCTACTCACCCTTGGGAAAGTAAAACTGCTCTACTCTGAATGTATTTCTTATTTAAATATAATGACTGTGTTCTAAGTAATGTTTAGTACATTTAAAACAAGGCTACTTCCAAAAATTAAATCATTTTTACTAAATTCAATAGAAAAGCAAAACCATGTTGACAACACCTATCGAAGTGTAATTAATTTGAATGTAAGTTATCAACAAGAACAAGAGTTTATGATCACATACCAAAGGAAGATCATGAATTGATGGATTTGGTGACGACAAATATTTCAAGAATCTTAAGACTATGACTTTGATTCTTGCTTGAACCTACACATGCAAAACGTATTTCTTCAATGAGGTATTTTCCTTCTTGATGATAAAATTCTTCAATTATGTAAATATTGCAACTTGTAAATTTATAACTAAGACTAAAGGCATGAGCTATATATAAAATGGCTCATTATAGACTCTATACGAATAGGAAGTATATTTTAGCTCAAAGAATAATTTGATCGATATAAGATCCAAAAATGAAATTGTAATAACCCACAACTTTTTTTATATTTCAATATAGAAAATGCAAATACAAGTCCATGCACTTTCTAATCACCAAGTTCCCAATGTGAGCAAGGAGAGAGCATACAATGTTTTGGACAACACACAATCTATGTAGATGAATGCACTATTGAAATGTAAAGGCAGCAAGCTGACTAGAGCATGTAAGCGGTAGAGCCAACCCAAATCAATACCTCTTTGACAAACAAGCATGCATAGAGAATGCAGAGCCACTAGCAGATTACAACGGAATCCGATCAAGCCAAAAATGACTAATTACATGCAGATCCAATCAATGCCAGAAGGGGCTTGAAATGCAAAGGGGTCTAGTAGTGAACCAGCCAAAACCTTCAATGATAAATTGTAATGTCCCCATTTTACGCAATGTTGTTCCATGAGCATTTGGCCAGTTTTCGAGTTTTCCCATAGGCCTCTTGGTGTGTTGGGGAGAACTCCAAAATTCTTGGAGGATCCAAGTTCAGTTTTTATTGGCATTTGTTTATGGTGTTGAACTTAGTTGGTGATATGGATCATTGTGGCGCTTTCAACAGTGTTTTTGGCCTACTGGTGTGTTCTCCAAACTTCTTGGAGAGCACGTCTGTTTTTAGAAAGTTATTGGTTGGCTCGGGTCATCATCATTCTTCTTCAATTTCATCATGGTGTGGTCAGAATTGGTTCTCGATGTGGTTGTAGTGCTTTCCGCAACTTGGGTGAGTTATTGAGTAATAGCTCGTTGGAAAGGTAATAAAATGTTTTAAAAGTTGGACGCCTAGTTGAAGGGACCTTTGCACATGAAATATTATTATTGTTTCAAAAAGGTCAATTTTGAGGGAAAAAAAATTATTATAATTTCAAATTGCTTATTTTCCCTCCAAAAAGCTATAAAAGGAGGTTGATTGATTATGCTATTACACTGTCGGAATGAACCTGCATGTTCTTCCTAAGATTGTTTAAGGACGAAAACCCTCATCGGATTTGAAAGACAAACCATAGCTAGGTTTGAGTGATTCTACCTAGGAATCACCATTGTGTTGAATTGTGTTTTCTAGTTTGGGGTTTCATGTTGAAGGTTTTTGATGAGTTTTAGCTACAGAGTTTTGGGGTTTGAATGGTATTCATCTTGCAGAGATTTGTTGAGGCTTTTAACAGAGATTTTTGTAGTTCCTTGGAGGGTGACTGGAAGAGTCCATTTGTTGGCTGTACTATCCATTTGCAAGACTGGCTGTATATCTGGGATTTCATTGTTAGGGTTTCGAAGGACTCGTGTGATTTTTATTTTGTTGATGACAATTTCTGATTCTAGCCATACAGTTCCAAGGCATAAGTTTGCAGATTTAAGAGGGTCGTACCATTCGTAGGGAGCCGTACATTTCCCTGGAAGGGTGTGGAGTTTGCTGGGAGCCAAGCACCTGATTTTACAATCATATTTCTTGTTGATTGGGGGTGCCAGCACCTGCTGGTTGCTTCTCAAGGTGTTAGACATAGGATTTTTGGGATTTCATGATGATATGAAGCCATTAATGGCACTGAACCTACTATTTACAGAACATATCAGACCCGCAATGACTGTTGTTCACTTTCAGATTCGTGTTTTATGCTTCCAGTGAGCTTTGGAGTGTAGTTTGGTGCCGATGAGTAATCCTGTTGCTGGTGTTTGATGTTTGGAGTGGTATTGACTGATCTGAAGGTACTTTGAATGAATTCATAGGCTGTTAGACCTGCAACAGCTATGTTATTTGATATATTGGACCTAGTTGATTGTTGTATGGGTTGCTGGGCATGATTTGTTGATCTTATCTGACCCTTTGTTGCTGATTGGTGGCACTAGAGGTGTATGCTACTACTGGACAGAGTTGGGTAGTGTTCTCTGATGGTGTAGAAGGTGTTTTAATGATTCTACAGTGCCTGTGTTAACCTGCAACGTATGTATTTCAGACCTGCAACTTATTCTTTCAGAGAAACAATGCATATGGAGTGAATACAGGGGTGTTTACAGAATTATATCTGCCTTAAACGCTATTGGGTGTGATGGTAGTGATGTTGGTGAGTTAGCCGGGCAATATTCTTAGCTGTTTGGTTCATGACAGCGAGCTTACAGTCTGTTTTCAAACCCAGCAGATATCTTGGACTTCCAGACTTGCCTTGATCATATCAACACTACTATCTTGAGGTATACTGATTTGTTTGTCTTTTGGGTGATTGTTAAGACTAGTGAAGTTGATATTTGCCACTGTTATTACAAAGTTTCTCATCAGCAAGCTAAGCTTCTTCAATTGATGAAATATGCTCATGATGCTAATGTTGTAGCACTTTGGATGGTCTTACCACCAAAATCTTTCATTTATTGCATTATTATTGTAACATTGGATGGTAGTACCGCCGGTAAATTTCCCTTGTTATTTGCTGATACTTACACCATTGAACAAGTGGTAAATTGTAATCACTCACCACTGAAAAGTGGAAGAAGCATGCTTAAATGTCCTCAAACACTGTATAAGCTTTCCCATTGAAAAGTGGAAGTGCCTTGTAACGACAGTTCTACTTTTGGTAGATCAATGAATTGCCCACTGAATAAGCTGATGATTTTTTTCTTGCATCGTTCATGCATCCCACTGAATAAGTTTGGTTGGCTTGCCGCCTAATGCTTCTTTCCAATAAGTTATAATTCAATAAATTGCAATCCTGACACCGTATGCTCTTACCTTGCCCAATCCAAGATCTAGATAATCAAAAAGCAGAAAGGAAGTTGTTATGCTTTCATTTACTTTGAAGTTAACATATTGTGATATTGCTATCAGGAAACTGCACGGTTGAATCCTGATAACAATATCACAATTTGACACGCGGTGAAAAAACCTCCTACTTATCAATTGATGAGCTAAAGGGGCTCTATAAAGAATGGTTCATAAGGCACAACACTTGCTGAAGGTTTTGCAAATGGGGTTGCAAGCTAAGTGGGCTTAACCTTGGGGAAAACTTTGTGGTTAAGCGCGCTTGAGCTGGAGTAGTACTAGGATGGGTGACCTCCCGGGAAGGCCTAGTGCTTCACCTTTGTGAGCATCACCTAGATGCAATGAGTGCTAAGTGGACCATTCATTATCATGAGAGATGGGTTCTTGTGAACCACTACTGATGGAACTATTGATGTTATAGCAGCTACAGGCTGCACTTCCTTTGCACAAATTCCAATGAGAAGCATATGAATTAAATAAGTAGCCTTCGGCTATTTAATTCATGACTACAACATTTATTAATGACAAAGGGCCGACCCTAATAGATTCGCATTTACTAGTTGTTCATTGGCCGACCCTAATTTGTATTTATCATTATTTATGTATTTTCCTAAAGGGGCTGACCTAACTTGAAGAGGCGCCTCTCTTGTATTTATACAAAGTCTTCTTGTCATTGTAAATTCATTTTTCATTCATTCAAGCAAGTTCTCAATTAAGAGCAGAGCAGATTTTCGCACTTTCATAGCAGCAGATTTGATTCAAGGAAGATATCATAGTTATCATTAGTTTGCATCTAGAAGAAGAGCGATTTCTTTGCATCAAGAGTTGGCCATTGTTGGGCCTAAGTTGTAAGCAGATTTCTGCTCTTGTTTCACTTTATATAAGAGATTCATTTGCTGGGTTTTTCTCCCTCAAGAGGAGGGTTTTCCCAGGGTATCTTGTTGTGTTCATTGTCTTATGTGTTGCAATATTTCTAAGTGCTTTCAATGTTTAATCTGATCTAAGAAACACTAACATGGTATCAGAGCGGGTGTGAAAAAGATCGTGATCAGATTTTTTTAGTTTGCAACACTCACTTTATTCTTTTTCAGTCTATCTTCTAAATTTCTCAAGATGGTGACCGGTCTGAAAATCGAGGATAGACTCAAAGGAATTTCGAACTACACATCATGGAGGTTCAGGATCATGCTCACATTGGAAGAGAATGATTTGGCTGAGTTTGTGAAAACAAAAGTTCCTGAACCTGAGGAGGAAGAAGAGAAGTTGCAGTGGAGGAAGAAAGACACTAGGGCAAAGAAAGTGTTGGTTGATTCCGTCAAGGATCATGTTGTACCGATCATCTTCAAGTTGGATACGGCAAGAGAGATGTTTACAACCTTGGAAGAGATGTATGAAATCAACAACACTAGTCGAGCTCTTGCACTGAAGCAACAACTTCATCATGTGAAAATGGCGAAAGGAGAATCTGTTATTACATACTTCATGAGGATTTCGGAGATAAGAGATCAGCTCTCTACAATTGGTCACATGATTGATGACAAAGATTTGACTATGCTTGCTCTCAATGGTCTTCCGCTTTCATGGGAATCATGTATTCAAGGAATCAATGCAAGATCTAAACTTCCCAAGTTTGATTGATTGAGAATTGATTGTATCCAAGAGGAGTCGAGACTAACGGCTAAGGGCATTGGTCAAAGTTCAAACAATGAAGAATTACAAGTTCTTGCCTCTCATTCGTCAAAGAAAGGAAAAGCCTTTAAGAAAGGCTTCTTCAAGAGGAATCGAGAAAACGGAAATGATGGTGCTCCTGCTTTCAAAAGGAAAGGAGACATGTCCAAGATTCAATGTTTCTGTTGTGATAAGTATGGTCACTTTGCGAAGGATTGTCCTCAAAGACCTAAGCAACAAGTTACCACTGCAAATGTTGAAGAAATCGCTCCACAAAACGACTCCAGTGATTATCTATTCTATTCAGCTTTGTCAAGCAATGTATCTACCAACGCCAACACTTGGCTGATTGATAGTGGTGCTTCTAGGCACATCACCGATTTCAGGGGTCACCTTTCAAACTTAGTGGAGAGCAACTCTAATGATCAAGTCGTTATTGGAGACGATGCTAGATATTCTGTGAAAGGAATTGGAAACTCCACTCTTCACTTGGATTACGGGATTTCATTGGAGTTGAATGATGTACTGTTCGTTCCAGGGATAAAGAGGAACCTTGTCTCAATTTCGGCATTAGAAGACAAGGGTTATCAAGTTGCCTTTTCTAAAGGCAAAGTTCTTATATGGGCAAAGAACTCCAACTTCAAAACTGCTCAAGTAATTGATGTTAGACATGAATGTCTCTACAGGTTATGCACTCGTCCCCCTCAAGCACTTGTGCATAACAGTTCCAGCATGTGTGATCTATGGCATCGAAGATTGGCTCACATTCACTTTCGTGCTCTACCTATCATGGAGAAGATGGACACCGGTCTTCCAAAATTCGATCAACAACATGAAGGTACATGCAAGGGATGTGCCCTAGGCAAGAACACAAAAGGTACATTTCATTCTAGTGAAAGTAGATCTAAATGTATTCTTGATCTCATTCATTCTGATTTGTGTGGTCCAATGTCTATTGCATCTTCTAGTGGTTTCTTGTATTATATTATTTTTATTGATGATTACTCTAGAAAGACTTGGATTTATTTCTTGAGATCTAAAGAATCTGAAGAAGTATTAGAAAGATTCAGAGAATTCAAGGCACAGGTTGAAAACCTGTCTGGGAAAAGGATCAAAGTTTTGAGATCCGATAATGGTGGAGAATACACCTCTGGCACATTTCGAGATTTTTGTATTGAAGCAGGGATTAAGAGGGAGTTCAGTGTTCCCTATAATCCACAACAAAATGGTATTGCTAAAAGGAAGAATAGGTCTATTATGGAAGCTGCAAAAGCTATGATCCATGATCAAGATCTGCAAATCTCTCTTTGGGCTGAGGCATCGAGGACAGTCGTCTATGTTCAGAACAGGAGTCCCCACAGGATCTTGGAGAATAAGACTCCTGAAGAAGCATTCTCAGGGGTGAAACCAGAAGTTAGTCATTTGAGGATCTTTGGTTGTCCAATCTATGTTCATATTCCAAAGGAAAAGAGAACAAAGCTAGAACCTTCTGGGAAGAAAGGAATTCTTGTAGGTTACAATGAGACATCAAACGCTTACAGGATATACATACCAGGACAGAAGTCTATTGAGATTAGTAGAGATGTCACATTTGAGGAAGATGTTGCTTTCAGAAGGTCCAAGGGCACTCCTATGGAGATTGATGAAGAAGAACCTCCTCAAGATATGGAAGTTGACCATATTCCAGAGAACCTGAAGGAGGCTCCAAAACCTAAAGAAGATGTTGATCCAGTTGAACCCTTGGATCCTACTGACGGGCCTTTAGATATTGTGATTGGAAAGAAAAGACCTCTTTGGGCTCGTAGGACAATGCAGGAGGCAGAAAGTTTTGCAGCTCCAAGAGGAGCTTTCAGAGAAAGCAAGAGACCTCACAAGTTCTCTAGTTATGTCGCCTTGATGAGTCAGATTATTGAGTCAGAGCCTTCAAGTGTCGAAGAAGCTTCTAGTCAACAAGTATGGAAAGATGCCATGTCTGAGGAATATCAATCCATACTTAAGAACGATGTTTGGGATATAGTTCCTAGACCCAAAGGCAAATTTGTGGTGTCTTCTAAGTGGCTCTTCAAGATCAAGCATGCAACTGGTGGGAGCATTGAAAAGCACAAGGCAAGATTTGTGGCTAGAGGGTTCTCACAAAAAGAGGGAGTTGACTATGAAGAAACTTTTGCTCCTGTGGCTCGATATACGTCTGTCAGAACCATCATTGCTATTGTTGCATCTAGAGGATGGATGTAAAGACAGCTTTTCTAAATGGATGTAAAGACAGCTTTTCTAAATGGTGTAATAGAAGAAGAGGTTTACATTGAGCAGCCTAAAGGATTTGGGGTACATGGGAAGGAGTCTCATGTTTGTAAGCTGAAGAAGGCCTTGTATGGTCTTAAGCAAGCTCCTCGTGCTTAGTACGAAAGGATTGATCAGTATTTATCAAGCCTGGGTTTCTCAAAGAATGATGCAGATTCTAACCTCTACTTCAAGGTAGTAAAGGGTGAAGCTTTGATTCTGGTTTTATATGTTGATGATCTGATTATCACTGGTGAGGAACATCTAATTCTAAAATGCGAGAAGGAGTTAGCTTCAGAGTTTGAGATGAAGAATCTAGGTCTCATGCATTACTTCCTTGGCCTAGAAGTTTGGCAAAAGCCAAACGAGATGATTCTAAGTCAAGGTAAGTATACCATTGACATTCTCAAAAGCTTTGGTATGATTGACTGCAAACCCATGTCGACACCTTTGGAGACTAATCTAGATAAGTTGAAAGAGGCTGCAGCTAGTTCAGAACCAGTGGATTGTACGATGTATAGACAGTTGATTGGTTCATTGATGTATCTAGTTAACACTAGACCTGACATCTGCTATGCAGTAAGTGCACTTAGCCAGTTTATGTGTGAACCAAGGCAAATACATCTTGTAGCAGCTAAACATATCCTGAGATATTTAGGTGGCACAATTGGATATGGATTGAAATATTCTTCAGGTGTAGACTTAGAGCTGCATGGTTTTACTAATTCTGATTGGGCAGGATGTGTCTCAGATCAGAAGAGTACCTCTGGTTGTTGCTTCAATTTGGGTACTGCTATGATTTCTTGGTGTAGCAGGAAACAGTCTTCAATGGCTTTGAGCACAACCAAGGCAGAGTATATAGCAACTTGTGTGGCAGCTCGTGAGGCAGTGTGGCTTCGTAAACTCCTTGCAGGATTGTTTGGACAATCAATGGAGCCTACCATTATACACTGTGATAATTAGAGTTGTGTAAAGCTTTCTGTCAATCTCGTGTTTCATGACAGAACAAAGCTTGTTGAGATCAAGTACCACTATATTAGAGATATGGTACAAAGGAAAGCTATACAGTTGAGGTATATCAGCACTGAAGAGCAAACGGCAGACATTCTCACCAAGCCTCTCTCCAGGATTAAGTTTGTGTACTTTCGAGACAAGCTTGGTATGGTGGAGAATGCAGCCTTGACTGAGAAAGAGTCCTAGCATCAGTGATCCTTGATTGATAATGCATTTCTCTATTGAGAGAGATTTGAGGTGTAAGCCCTTGTTTCCACCCTCTCGGAGAGCCATGGTGGATGTCATGTGTGTGACTCCATGACAACATCACGTGAGGGAATTCGTGATGATTTTTTAAATGCATTTCTCTTTGAGATTTGAGGTGAAAGCCCTTGTTTCCACCCTCTGGGAGAGCCATGGTGGATGTCATGTGTGTGACTCCATGACAACATCACGTGAGGGAATCCGTGATGATTTATTTGTGCTTGTGTATCACCCTCTGGGAGAGCCATGGTGAAAGTCACATTGAGGTGACAACATCACATTAAGTGATGAGCACTTGTTCATACCATCTATGGAGGTAGCCATAATGGTTGATATCACGATGAGGTGATATTCTATTTTGTTTTCATTCTGATATGATGTGTCTTGTGCAGGTGGTAGTTCATCCCTAGCTGAGAGGGAGTGTTGATGTTATAGCAGCTACGGGCTGCACTTCCTTTGCACAAATTCCAAGGAGAAGTATATGAATTAAATAAGTAACCTTCGGCTATTTAATTTATGACTACAACATTTATTAATGACAAAGGGCCGACCCTAATAGATTCGCATTTACTAGTTGTTCATGGGCCAACCCTAATTTGTATTTATCATTATTTATGTATTTTCCTAAAGGGGCCGACCTAACTTGACGAGGCGCCTCTCTTGTATTTATACAAGGTCTTCTTGTTATTGTAAATCATCCATTCCACTAAGCAAGTTCGCAATTAAGAGCAGAGCAGATTTTCGCACTTTCATAGCAGCAGATTTGATTCAAGGAAGATATCATAGTTATCATTAGTTTGCATCTAGAAGAAGAGCGATTTCTTTGCATCAAGAGTTGGCCATTGTTGGGCCTAAGTTGTAAGCAGATTTCTGCTCTTGTTTCACTTTATATAAGAGATTCATTTGCTGGGTTTTTCTCCCTCAAGAGGAGGGTTTTCCCAGGGTATCTTGTTGTGTTCATTGTCTTATGTGTTGCAATATTTCTAAGTGCTTTCATTGTTTAATCTGATCTAAGAAACACTAACAAGAACATGGGTCAATGAGTTTGACTCATATCACTACATGGTTGAATCCTAATAGCAATATCACAATTTGACATGCTGTAAAAAAACCTCCTACTTATCGGTTAACATATTTTCAAATCTTTCATTTATTGCATTATTATTGTAACATTGGATGGTAGTACCGCCAAAATATTTCATTTATTGCATTATTATTGTAACATTGGATGGTAGTACCGCCAGTAAATTTCTCTCGTTATTTGTTGATACTTACACCATTGAACAAGTGGTAAATTGTAATCGCTCACCATTGAAAAGTGGAATAAGCATGTTTAAATGTCCTCGAACATTGTATAAGCTTTCCCACTAAAAAGTGGAAGTGCCTTGTAATGCCCACTGAATAAACAGATGATTTCTTTCCTATATTGTTTATGCATCCCACTGAATAAGTGGTTTGGTTGGCTTGTCGCCTAATGCTTCTTTCCAACAAGTTATAATTCAGTAAATTGTAATCCTAACACTGTATGCTCTTACCTTGCCCAGTCTGAGATTTGGGTAATCAGAAAGTGGAAAGGAAGTTGTTATGCTTTCATTTACTTTGAAGTTAACATATTTTCACAAAAAAATGAGGGTGGTTATTAGATAAATGCATATGAACTAACGGTAAACCATCCAATTTTACAAGGTACAATGCATGCAAATATATACCTACAACAATACTTCCATTTGAGGTTTATAAGACAAGCATGGATGCACTACAAAATAGTATAAATGATTGATATACTACTGGGACAAGTCTGATATATTCTGATTACAAAATCAGTCTACAGCAATAACATAAATTCTTCTAAAAGTCTCAAAATCAGCATGGAATATTATACCCAGAATGTGTGTTCATAAACTCGGCTGAAGTATATATTGAAAGTTGAAGCAAGAGGATAATATAGTGCTAATACAACTCTGTACTGCTGACACATTGTTAAAATCAGAACTAACGCATACTGAAAACACTTTGTAATCACCTTCAGATGTTGAAACAACAATCCAATGTGAAAGAAAGTAGGCCTAACCACTGAAAAACAACTGAAAATGCACCCCAAACACAGGAAACTAATTGACATCGATCATAATAGGAATTCTTAATAACTGCAAATCTAAAACATAACACATTAGTTGTTGTTACAGCAAGTACAGTAGGTACTAATGCATTGGAAACTGATAAAATCATCAAAGTCCAATGTAAGAACCCCTACTAGAATTTTTCCACAAACTTGCAATTGTTTCAATTTTTGCACATTAACATTTCGTCAAATAGTTTGCAGGAAACCAAATATGAAGTATTCTGAAATACAAACACTTAGAATAATTATTCTGAGTCATAAACTTACCATAAAATCATTCCCTTGAACCAAGGTTACACATGGGCATTTTTGACAAACTGTTTGTATGTTGCTAGTCTGACTAAATTTCAATTGCCTTGGAAAGGATATTGCAAATAACTATCACAGCATTACTTCCCAGACTTCCACACTGCTTAACAACTTCATTTAAACAAATATTGTTGCCCCAAAATGAACATAGAGGATTTATTTTAATTCTTGGTATTGTTGTTGCAAAAATTAAAATGCACAGGAATTTTCATACAGCATTTAGATATCAGTATTATAGACTAGAATAGTTGACCTGGACTTGAAGAAGTCCACAAACCAATCAGCAATCATTATTTGCACTCCCTTGTTGCTGTTCAACTCCTCCACAATTGGTACAGCAGACCTCTTAGAGGTATGGCAGCCCTTTAAAATTGTACGACAGCTTAAGCAAATGAATCACCCCACCTCAAGGATCCATACCTAGCTTGGTAAGATGGTGTGGGGTTCATGTTGGTACGAAATAAGGCTTTAAGCCTTCAAAGCAAATGAATCGCCTCCTTGCTGATTTATAATATGGAAAGGATGGGATACGGCTGCGAAATAAACTCAGCACTTAAAATATTTAATTTCATTTTCTTTCCAACAACACACACTACACCATAAATTCTGCCCAATCTCACTTGCACACACTGCACTCATATTTTTTGATTATTCTCCAATTCACACATGCCATCAACACAAATTTATTATTTGCCTATAAATCATAATAAATTTAACATCTGCAAACCTGAAAAGATAAATCTAATTTCTCACAAAACCTTTATTGCAACATTGAATGCAAAGGCAATTTTTGTATGAAATTGCTCAACGGAATCTAAGGGTTTTCGTCCCCAAATCCCAAATCTTCAGCACGTCGTCGATCCCTGATTGGAACCACATTGCCTTCAGGGTTTTCGTCCGTCAAGAAAACTATTGGGGTTTTCATCCCTCTGATGAGAAATTTGGCCAAGGCACAAATCTCCAAAGAGAAATAAACAAAATCCAGGTTAATGCAAATGAGCTCACAAAACTCCTTTTATAACATTTTTAGACACTTTTTGGAAAATATAATATAAAATCACTTTATAAATTAAATAAGCCTTATATCCCCGAAAAGTGGTTTATTTTATTATTTAAACATTCCCAACACCAAAAATCACATTATTAGTGTCCAACATTTAAAATTTTCAATTCGCATTCCAACGAGCTATTATACTAAGGTGTCCATTAAATTATTTTAATAAAATTAGCAACCTTGGTAAACATAATTAAATTATAGCTCATTAATACATCTAAGTTGCAGAAACTATCAAAAAGCATCGAAATTGAAATCTGATTGCACTAGAGTGATACCAATGATGAATAATGAAAATCATACCCGACCAGGTGACTTACTATAAATAGATGCTCTCTCCAAGAATCTTGGAGAACACACCAAAAGTCGAAAATAACTTCGAAAATTGCCATCTAAGTCCTCTAGATCATCTGAGCTTGTCAGTAACATCAAATAACCCCTCTGGTAACATCAAATAACACTGAGAAGGTCAGAGCCAATTGCAATGCAAGAGAACCCAAAAATGGGGACGTTACATTCCTCCCTTCCCAAAGATTGCTTGTTCTCAAGCAATTCCAACTCATCACCAAACTGATCCCAACTAAGGCCAAATATGATCCCAAGGTCCCAAGTCAACCTAGGAGATTTTTAGTTAAGCACTTCCTTGCTAGACACATGCACAAGTGACCTCTTGAAATCCACCTGTAAAAAGAGCAATCAAATACTACAAAAACTCAATCAACTCCTCAAAGAATCACTCTTTGAAAAAACCAATCTTCGATCAAAATACATCACTTATAAAGAATAACAATCGCTGCAATACTGAATAACCTTAGCCAAAATTAAATTTTTGATCATTCCCTTGGCTAGAAATGTCTCCCCAAAAGTCACCAACTCGGTAGAACACCAAGTTTTGCTCATAATCTCTCTCCAGTCCACTTGCAGGAGCTCAAATGGACTCATATGATGATTGAGTAAAAAGGTTAACAGCAACATTATTATCACCTTTTAGGTCCACAACATCCCATGGTATGCTTCTTTCACCATCATTAGTCACCAATAGCCCATGAAAACATCATGTGCATAGATACTACCCCAAAGAGTAACTCCACCATGTTAATGTTGCGCTACTCTGATTTCCATGTGGACCCCATCAAGGGTGCATTTGATGGTGCTTGTAGATTCAACACCAATGGTATTCACCCTATCGAACTGTAGGCCACAAAAGAACTCCCTTCCTTGTGGTAACCCAACAAGGTCAACTATCAACCCATAATAATCCAATCCACAATAGTCCATTGTAGGAAGTAAACCATCAACGATCCTAGGTGGCCCAATAGGCAATTCAACTGGTTTCGCGTCATAATTACACAACACACTTGGATCCCACATCTCACTGATGTTATCAAAAAGAAGGAGATACCTCATCATCCAATTCAAGGAATGGATTTTCAAAAGACAAATCAGCACTCATCACACATAGCGGGTTATCAATAAACTGAAAATTATTCCTACTTTCTAAATTAGACCAACCCTCCTACTATCCCATATCTAAACATGCAATTTTAGGACTTTTTTCTAAATCAAAGTCTTCATAGATTTGGTCAAACTTCTCAATCACTTGTTTGAGTTCTTTTTCCCTTTCTCTATTATCTTGCTCCCTAAATTGTTCAACAACAACAAGCTGATTTTTTGCTTTTAGGAGAACCATTGGACTTTGGAGTATTCTCCAAGGCATCTTTAGTAACCTTAAGCTCCAAGGTGAGCTTATTAACTTCTCCCCTTTTTTCTTTCAATACATCAAAATACACTTCAGCAATCTTGAGGATATGATCCTTGTCTAAAAGTAAAAGCAAATAATCTGATTTCATTGACCCCAAAGCTTCTTTGACCTCCCTTTTTGTGAAAGCCTCTAAGTGTGAGTTTGGTATGACCAAGCTATTGTATTTGGGATATTTCATCGAAAATGGTGGAGTAAAGGCACATAAGGAGAAGATTCAAGCTATACTTGATTGGCCACCACCAAAGAACATGTCCCAATTGAGGGCCTTCATTGGTCTATGCACATACTATAGACAATTTGTGAAGGGGTTTTCTTCATTAACCACTCCTTTGACAGATTTGATCAAGAAAAGATGCCTTTGTTTGGAAGGTTGAGACTCAAAGAATCATGGATCATCTTAAGAAGGTAATGAGTACTTGTCATGTTTTGGCTCTACCGTATTTCTCTAAACCTTTTGTGCTTGAATGTGATGCATTCAGTATTGGTATTGGGGCTGTTTTGATGCAAGAGAAGCATCCAATTGCTTATGAGAGCCGAAAATTGAATGAGGTTGAAAGGAGTTTCTCTACATATGACAAGGAAATGTTGGCAATCATGCATGCACTTGAAAAGTTTCATCAATATCATGTGGGCAGCAAGTTTATAGTGAAGACTGATCATAATAGCCTCAAGTATTTCATGGAGCAAAAAGGATTAAATGAGAGACAACAACATTGGGTAAGCAAGCTTCAAGGGTATGATTTTGACATTGAATTTGTCAAGGGAAAAATAATGTTGTTGCTGATGCATTATCTAGAAACCCTTCATTTTGCTCACTTTCAAAAATTTCAGCTTCTTGGAAGGATCACATATTAGCAGAATATTCAAAAAATCAACATGCTTGTGATATTTTAGATGATAAAATCGATGATGAAAGGTATAAAGTGTTGAATGAGGTCATCTATGTAAAGAACCGGACCAAATTTTTTTTTTGATTTTTCACAATTGATTACAATGCAACACGCACCTGTTAAGGTTAGCACAAACCAAAACGTTGCGGAAAGTAGCTCTAACCAGAATGTACACCAGGATCCCAATGTGGGCAAGGTGTGAGCATTGGTCAGAGGATCTATGCAATGCAAACTGAAGGAACTCTAACCAAGAATGGCCCCGAGTGATGGCGAGCATATGGTCAGAGGATCAATGCAATGCAAACTGAAGGAACTCTAACCAAGAATGGCGCCGAGTGATGGCGAGCATATGGTCAGAGGATCAATGCATGATGACAGAATGTAACCCTAACCAAGAATGGCGCCGATGGATGGCGAGCATATGGTCAGAGGGTCCCTAAACTACTCAACTGAAAGCAAATAGGCGGCAAGCCAGACTCTTCCACTTATTCAGTGGGGATTACATGTAAATTCAAAATGAAGGGAATGAATTGCTGACAGTACTATTGTTCAGCTTACAGCAAATTAGAGAGCTTGCCAAATATCATAAGAGTAAGAACTTCCAAAGCCATAACAAGATAAGATCCCTCTTCTACAATCACAAACTCTTTGAATATCAACCCCTTGCACAACTAATGAAGCTTCCTTAAGTCTGGTATGACTGATTTGACAGATTTAATGTAGAACAACAACATAATAACTCACGAAAATGCACATAACTCACTCTAAACACATCCTATTGACGAGAAATCAAATGCAGATTACTATACTGATATAGGCGCCCAAGATGCAATTCCTAAACCACCCAAAACAAGCCTTAATTACTTTTGCACAAACTTCGATGCACTTCAAGATGGTACGGCCCAGCTGCAAGGGCGAATTTCCTCTATAAAATCAAAGAGACCCAAATAAAATCTGGAAATTGGCAAGAATGGTCGCCCCTCATAAACAGATTGATAGATTCAATACCCAGAATGATAGCATTTTTATTTCATGAGCTGTGAGCAAATCTTACATTCCTCAATGACATTCAGCAACATCAAAATATGACAGAAAATGTAAACTAGAACTCCCAAAATGCAATGACTCAATTGGAAATGCAATTCAAACCTATTACAAGCTAACCTCTCAACTAGTTGCTATCTTTCAAGCAAGAAGATGAGCCCATGCTAGGAGGGATGCTTTCCTCGAAGCGAGTGCCTGAAGACAATTCAGCAGCATAACGGTGTAGTAGACAAAAGATACCAAATGAAGAGCTGAGGCCTGATTAAATAGACAAGAGAGAAACATCTAGAAGCTTCCAGAAGGCGCCCAAACCCTAATTTCAAATTCACCTTTTCCCTCCAAAGAATGGCGTCCTTTTTCACCCATGAAATATCTCAACTTTGTATTTTCTTTTAAAATAAAATCAATTCTCTCAATAGGCGTCCCTTTCTTCATCTCAATATTTGACATTTAAAAGATATAACTTATCTCTCCATGACGCCTAGACCCTCAAAGTTCCCCCTTTTTTAAAACAACTTAAAGTTGTACTGCTAGGCAAGGGGTATAATATTAAAATATAATATTATAATGAAAATACTTATCTCTCCAGGAAATATGCGCCCAAAGCCAAGAATTGAAGTGCCAGCTAAACCAATTGAAGAAGAGGACCAACTGAACTGAACCCAAACTGTCCACTGCCAAAAATAGAATTTACTAAAAATAGTAAATTCGCGAAGTTGCCCAGAATGCCAAACTGAACACATCATTGCGAAGCTCTCTGAAAACCCAGAAAGAATCCGCAAACAGAATCCCGGACCTCAAGCAACAACCTCCTCAAAACCAAGAAACCCTAATTTCACCATCCGCGTAGCCTACGGGTCTCCGGAATAGGCCAACAGTCAACTAAAACGGTCACAGCTGGGAAGGGGACATTACAATCTATTACAAGGATAGAATCCCGGAAAGTAAGCTCAAGCATAAGATTCTTATTGCTGTCCATAATAATCAGCTTGTTGGTCATCCAGGTTATTTGAAGACATATAGGTACATTCGTGAAAGATTCTCATGGAAAGGTATGAAAGATGATGTTCTCAAACATGTGAGGGAATGCATAGAGTGCCAAAGAAACAAGGCTGAAGTTTCTTTCCCAGCAAGGCTTTTATAAGTTCCATAGAAGCATAAATTTGCAAAAAATCATAAAAATCGCGATTTTTAAAAAATCTGCAAGCTTCCCGATTTTTTGGGTTTCGTTGTGTAAATGTAATCAAATCTTCTATCAAACTAGGAGCCTAAGGATTCTAAGATAATTCTAAGTGTAAGAATTCTATTCAAGATTCTAAGTCGGATTTAATTCTCTTATGTTGAATGTGTTGATTGCAGAACATTTATAGATTTCGATGTTTGCATATCAATGAAGGAACCACCTTATATATGATGGAGACACGCCTCTACAAGAGACGTTTCTCATGAGAGGACGTGTCTCCACAAGTGGAGGCACGTCTGCTCATGGGACGTGTCCCTTGGGCGCGCGGCTCCTAAACAGAACCGATTAACATTCGGTTAACACACATAACCTTATATGCGTGGCAATCAATATATATCATGAGTTCCGATTTTATTCAATGTAGAGTTAGAACATCATTTATTATTTCGAATCTTATACATGCTTATAAATTCGAATTACTTATTTTCCAGAAAAAAATATTTGTTTAAAGAATAATTTTGATCACATATAAATGATGATGATGCAATCAACAATCATCATTTATATCTGACCGAAGCTACCTTTCATCAACACGTTGACCCTGCAAAAAAATCGTTGAAAATCGCGTTTAAATCGTGATTTAACCGTCAAAAAAATCATTAAAATAACGTGGAAAATCCGGAACCCTTAAACGCGCGAAAAAACCTAGAAAACACGTTTTTTTTTGTTATTAATATGTTCGCGCTAGTCGTTATTTTCAAAATTTTCATGAAAATGTTCAAAAAAAAGTAGGTTTTGTCTATTTTTCTACATTTTTTTTACGTTTTTTTTTTTTCAAATCCAATTTTTTCACGATTTTTCAATTTGCTGCTCAACTTATAACCACTCCCCATTCCCAATCAAAAGTGGGAACAAATATTGATGGATTTCATTACTGGGCTACCTAAGGTCAATGCTAAGGACTGTGTTTTTGTTGTGGTGGATAGACTCACTAAATATGCTCATTTCATGCCAATGCCTTTTGAGTTTAAAGCCCCACAAGTTGCTGGTCTGTTTTTTGAACAAGTTTTCAAACTTCATGGTATGCCAAAAAGAATTGCAAGTGATAGAGATCGCATATTCATCAGTAGTTTTTGGCAAGAGTTGATGAAATTGACTAGAACAGAACTCAATTGTAGCACTAGTTATCATCCACAAACAAATGGTCAAATTGAAATCGTAAATACATGGCTTGAAGGCTACTTAAGGAACTATGTCTCGGGGCAGCAAAAGCATGGGCAAAGTGGTTACATTTGGCAGAATTTTGTTACAACACTACTTATCATATGAGCATAGGTATAACTCCTTTCAAACCTTTGTATGGTTATTAAGCTTCTACATTTGTGAATTTAGTTTTTTCTAATTCTAGAGCTCCAAAAGCTCTTGAGTGGGCAAAAGAGAACCAAGATATCTTTAAGGCACTTAAGGATAATATTCAAATTGCATAAGAACAAAAGAAAAATATGTGGATCACCATCAGGTTTGAGAGGTCTTTTGAGATGCAAGACATGGTATTTGTGTGTCTACAACCTTATAAACAATCTTGTTTGAAGGGAAGTGGAGCAAAAAAGCTTAAACCAAGGTTTTATGGGCCTTTCAAGGTGATCAAAAGAATTGGTGAAGTAGCATATGAGTTAGAGTTACTAGCTACAAGCAAAATTCACAATGTATTCCATGTGTCATGCCTCAAGAGGGCTCTCGGACAGCATATGACTCCTTCTAGAGAACTACCTCCCATGGATGAAGAAGGTAAATTGATACTCATTTCAGAAACAATTTTGCAAGTGAGAGAGAAAAAGTTGAGGAATAAGGTAATTTTTGAATATCTCATCAAATGGAAAAACTTGCCTTTGGAGGATGCAACATGGGAAGGAGAGGAAATTCTTAAGCATCCTAGTTTACAAATGCTTGAGGACAAGCATTCTTTGGGTGGGCAGGACTATAATATCCCCAACTCAAACGATGAGGACTAACAGCATATTGGTTGTCCTTTCCTTGGATTACCCAAGAGGAAGAGGACTTAGAGCATCATTGGGTAAGTATTGGAGTCTTTGGCTTGTTCTCAATTCTATTCTTAAGTTGTATGCACGTCTTTTTATGCAACTTAAGTGAACTTAAGTTATTTTAAGTTATGGGCACGTCCTTATAGGCAACTTAAGTACTCTTAGCCAAAAGACTTAAGTTGTCTCTTTTTTATGTACTTTAAGTGATTTTAAAAAGCATGTGATAAAAAGGAAAAGGGGGCATGGGTTTTCAAGGAGCTTATTGGATCATTTTTTAGGTTTTTAATGTGGAGCCTTGGATTAAGAGGTGGTGATTCAAGGGCTGAGATTAATTAATCTCTTTGGGAGTTATTATATAACTCTGTAAGGGTCTTTTAGAGCTCATTATGTTGTGAGTTTTTTGTTTATTGTTGTTGCAACTTGGCTTAAGGTCCGAAACCCTTGATTATCCCTGGTTTAGAAGAGACATGCGGGCTCCCCCTAATCAGAAGGGTGTGGTGTGTTTCGATGGAAGAGCTTTGGTTTGTGAAACCCCAGCACATCAATTTTTAGGGCTGCAATTGTCTATCAGGTTTGGAAGTCAAATTGGAGATAAAATTTAGAGTCTAAGGTTCAGATTTGGAGAAACTTCAGCATGGTTTGTCATATTTCTGAACATTCTTGAGAACAGTAACAAAAATTAGACCTAGTGCTGATTTATTTTGGGAGTTGATGCCATATTTGGAAGATGGCTAGGGTTTGATCAAGGTCGGAGGAATTTTATATTTAAATCTGCATACCCATTTCAGTTTTATCTCACAAAAATAGAATAAAAATCAGTGTAATGCATTTCTGAAATTTCTGGGCAGTTTTAGTGGATTTTTTGCAACCTTTTCATTTTCAGAAATATTTAGAAACTTCTATATAAACTCATAGAAAAAACAGAAAACTATTTTGAGCATAGATCTGAGTTTGTTGATGGGTTTTCTACTTGCAAATAAAATTTCAGAATTTTTAATTGCATATTTTTGGAGTTATTGTTGTTTTTCTATTATCCTTATTTAGGGATATTACAAGACTATCGGTATTTGTGGTTGGTTTTGAAACGATCTTCGACCCCCAACAGGAGTTTCAAAACTCCATGGTTTCTCCAACAAACATATTTGGAGGTTCAAACACAACGCCATTTGGTTTGGTTTATACAATTTATGCAATGGCCATTAATCCTGAGAGAGGTGACTTAAGCATCATGGCCCCCATTACCATTGGATTAATTGGGTTGGTCCTTCCATTGGAGGTTGGTTGGGTGCCTAAAAAGAAAGAAGAAAAACTTGATGTTTTATTGGTGTCCCTGACACAATAGACACTAATCATTTGTGCAGCAAAGTTCTACAATCTGGAGAAGAATTGCTACTAGAAAATGATGACAATCACAATCCTAGTCAGAGAGGGCCTTCAGCTGATGAAGCTGTTGTATCACAGCTTGCAAGCATGGGTTTTCCTCGTCTTCATTGCGAGAAAGCAGCTATCAACACCTCAAATACAGGAGTAGAGGAAGCAATGGATTGGTTGCTATCCCACATGGAAGATCCAGATATTGATGTCCCTATTTTGGTTGGGTCACAAAACACTCCAAAACCTGTTAATGAAGTAAGTATAAATACACTTGTTTCATTTGGATTCGATGTAGATATTGCTCAAAGAGCATTGAGAGCCTCGGGTGGTGATATCGAGATATGTAAACCGTTTTTGTGATGCTAATGAATCAATCTAAAAAAATGATCTTGCATTGTAATAATGTGCACCATACCAGACATTTAGTAATAATAAGGTGACCTCCATCAAAGCATAACCATATATTGAAGAGATATCATTCCATGGGATTATTGAAAGAACCTTCAAAATGTAATATATTGTGATTACTGGTTATCCATAAAATGTATTTGTTGATAAGGAAATGGTCATTTGTCAAAGCATAAGGGAAGTGGAGGTGTTTTATGAAGAAGGAAGGATATGCTGGTCTAAGGCACCTGCCTCTATTTCTATCCATTTGCCATATGCTATTGCTCAACTACCATGGCATATTGAGATCATATCACTAAGGGCTTCTTATCCATTGGTTCAAACATATCCCCTCTGAGATGTTCATCTTCTTCTATCAAGCAGTAACTATGTTGTTGCCGCATTAGAAAACTTTGCTTACGGTCTTCTCCCAGTTCCAATTAGTACGCAGGTAGTACAACTAGCAACATTTGGGAATTTTGATGAGGCATTGGCATTATGTAAATTACTTCCACCGAAAGACTCAGCACTTAGAGCATCTAAAAAAGATTCCATCCACATCATATGTGGCCAATATCTTTTTGATAATGAGAGCTATGAGGAAGTGATGCAACAATTTTTGGCATCTACACTAGATATTAGTGCAATATTGTGTTTAAATCCTTCAATAAAACTTCCGAGCAGATGCAATTTACAAGTGTAAGCCCATTTCCATATCTTTTGCCACTACCTGCGCATGAATTGCATTCTTTTGAAAAATTAGTACAAATACAGAGTGATTGCACATCTCAAACATTAGATTCAAAGCTGAGAACGACACAAGTCTGGTGCAAAAACTAGACAGCATGTGGTACATTCCCATCAGATATTTTGTTTGAGCACCAAAATGACTTGTCCCCGATTTGGAGGCAAAGTAATTTAATTAAATTAATTGATTGAGTTGTCCAAAATAATAATATTTCATATGGATGACTAATTGATTATTTTAATTAAATTAAAAGTGGTATTAAATTAATTAGTTGTAAGGTTATTAAATAAATAAATATTATAAAATAACTTTATATTTAATTAATTTAATAAAGTGACTTAAAATAAAATATTATATCATAAAGTCACTAAAATAAAATAAAATTAAAGTATATCTTTTATCCCACATTGGCATGAAAAGTGTGTGAGCTCTCCCAAGAAAAATATATAAGGATCTTAAGGGCTCATTTTAGAGGCATCCAAGAATTGATATTTGCTTGATGTTATTATTTGGTGAAGGAGCCAGCTAGGGTTTCTACCATTTCCAGCCTTTGGGAACGAAAACTCTCATTGGTTATGCAATTTTGAGGTTCTGAAATATCAGCTGAATTATTGCTTCATTATGGGCTTCACTTCAGAAGTTCAATTTGTGCTTCATTGGAGGATTTACAGATTTTTCATTAAAGCTTATTGGAGGGTTTCAATCTGCATACTCATACTCAGATTTTGGTTCATATTGGCATATCCTTGCATCCAAATTTTGTGGGCATTGGCTCAATCTTTTTGAGGCTGCTTGGAGATCATTTTAGGAACAAATTGGAGGTGTTACAAGGCTGGAATTATTTATTACTGAGGACTGATATGTTACAACAAGGGCACCATTGGCAAGACATTTTTGTTCATATCTCATCATTGAAGCATCCTATGGTTTTGGGCATTATTGCATTTTGATCCTTCGGTCCTATCGAACAAGGGCGGTTGGGAGAAGGCATCGATTTGGGCTAGAGAGAAGATCTTTTTGATTGATATTTGTTGCTACATTTTCGTCATCATAGGCGCTACTATAACCAGGTTCCTCTTGTATTTTGAAGTAGTTTTGCATTCTCATTTCAGTCATCTAGTCTTGTTCCTGTAGGTGGTCATTTACATCAGATTTGGCATTGTATAGAACACTCATTGTAAGCCAAGAGTCTTGGCCATTCATATCAGCATTGTACTTGAGATTGCATTCAATAAAAAGGGATAAGTTGTGTTGGCACTCTCAAATTTTGCAAATTTGCAAATTTGAGAGTGCCCATTTCGAGAATTTTGCCTCTGCACTTTTTGAAGTGCACTTGAGGGGTCAATCTAAGTGACCCACTTTGGAGAATCAGAATTTGAGCCCTGTTGATTTCCAAGCAAAACCCATTTGTAGACGTATTTGATTGACATATGTAAACGTGTGTGTCAATTTTCAGCTTCCCATGATAGGTTTTGTCAAGGGTTTGAAAAGTCAAGCTAGAGGGTTTTTGCACTGTTCCGCTGTTTGCGGGTTGTCAGTTTTGCGAAACAGCCTCCTATTTGAGATTGGATTTCACAACCAGTTGACTGTCATGTCAAAATGAATGTTGTTTTATATTCTCCATACCTAAATGATCTCAAGTGTCAATTTTGAGAGCCTTGTGATCTGATTTGCTATTTTTAGCAGATCGAAACCAAATGCAATTTGTTCAGTTTCACATCTATATTCCTGACAGCCTTTCTGAGTGGTCAACTTTGATCATTAATATCTTTTGATCAAAGATGTTTCATGGAATTTCTTTTTGCACACGTGCTCGGGGTACCTTAGTGAACTTATGTGTCTGATGGCAGCTCGCTAGGAGTTATTTCACTATTTTTACAAATTGGCAGTTGAGAGTTTTAATTGGTTATGAACAGCTATTGTTTCAAAAAAGCTTGACTGGGCAACTTTGCCAATTAATATCCGGTTCCTCGGGTTTCCTTTTTCCGAGCCGTTTGTTGCACTGTATTCTCGGATCAAATGTTTGCATGTCTGCAAGTTCTCATTGCTTCACGAGGTTATTTGACTAGTTTCCCAAGACGATTCCAGAGCCCACTGGGTCAGTTTTGCATGTTTTATAAAAGTGTCAAAAAGCAGATTTTGATGAAGACCCAGTTCATGTTTTCACTTCACATAATCCAAAATGCAGTGTCAAGTTGATTCGAGCATAAACTTGTTTGAAAACAAAAAAAAGTTTAGTCGGGTCCACATGGGGACCCGACATGCTCTTGTTGGAGGATATTCTGGTTGTGAAAGACATGAATTCCAAAGCATTGTTTCAGTAGCAGATTGTCATTTTTCATTACCACAAGCTTCTTTCATTTATGAGTTGATGATGGTGTTTCACCTTAGTTACTATGGGTATGACATAGAGGCAAAAGAGTGGCTCTATGAAAGTGTATGTGGAGAATAATCCATGGGAGCTATGGCTTGTATGTGACAACCAAATGAACTTTTCAATTTGAAGAGTAAGATGTCACAGCTCTAGCCCAAATGATGATCAAGTTAAGTTTTGAATTAATGGGGGATACTCATTGGGTAAGAAGGTTGCATCAAATGAGTGAAGATATGGGAGTATAAGCAGAATAAATGATATTGATCAAGTTGTATGAACAGCTACATAACACCTCAGAGTAAGGAATGACGCCTCTTGAGAGGCTGGAGTTCTATGTTGCAGAGGGAACAAGCCAGAAGAATGAGCATTCATCAATGCAGAAATTGGAAGCATAAGCAAAGCCCGTGGCTTGTTTCGGGCAAAAATCCCTCAAAACAAATGACAAAATGGAATTCCATAGTTATTGAATGTGCCCAAAATGATCTGGGTATGCACTAAAGAGGGGATCAGCCCAGAGGATAAAGCACACACATCAATGACTATAAAGTGCTATGTTGAAGGCGTTAGAGACTTTTAGGCAAATGCAATTGGCAGCGGTAAAGACCGAGCTCCATAATCTTTAATAGTATTTTCCCTATTGTGCCAACGCATGAACTTGGGAAACCTTTTGAAAATGAGTCAGGGGTGTCCATCAAAGCATAAGGGCAGGTGCGATGGATTTGTTAAAGGAATTTTGAAACTCTCAGGCAAAAACCCAATGAATGAGGCAGCCATTGAATCATTGAAGAGGGCATAATATGCACAGAATGAATGTATTGATAAGTTTTAATAAATTTTCAGAAAATGCAAGTTGCATGGTACGCACAACCATAATGCCATGGTGTGAAATGGAGCTCGAGGAAGTAAAAGAGTATGGATACCCATCAAAGTGGAAAACAGCGCGCAAAAGGCAACATATGGAAGGGTTTTTTTTGAAACTTTAAACAAATACATCATGGCACGACTGAAATGTGTATGCACGCATCCATCAAAGCATAAAGGAGGTGAATGGCAGCATGAGGCCCGATTGGCATGCGTTTCAAGGAACGATTACTTGAGTTTTCAAAATATGGATTGCATAGTTTGGCACGACGGGGTATTGATCCTTGGGAGATTATGCTCAACATGAGGCACGAGCTAGAGGAGGAGCAGGGGGGCTGCCAGCCAGGGAGGAATAGATACCCACCAAAGCACAGAGGCTCACGTGGCAGGTAAGGTGGGCGCGTCTAGAGGTAGAAGGGCTCGAACCAGATGGAGGAGGCGCGACCAGGAAGCAAAGGGCAATGCGAGGGGAGCTAGGCACGGCTAGCAGTAAAAGGGAGGCTCACGCATGGCAGAAGTGGTGGGCACAAACCAAAAGAGGGGCGCGAGTGTTTGAAAAGTGCCTTAGAAACATTCAACCAAATGTAATATGAGCATGCGCTTGGCAGTTGGGAGCTTTGGAACAGATAATAAACATCCATCAAAGCGTGAGGAGCTCGGCCAAGAGTATCAGAGGCAAAGGAGAGAGCTAGGCGCCAGGTTCAAGCACAATGAGGAAGTTGTCGCCATGAATATACCAGAGCACGGGATGTTTTACAATGAATGCCCGAGCAAACAAGAGCGACAAAAGATTAGGGCAATAGGGGAAATGAGGAAAGCTGAATTAAAATCCAACGATGGAGATCGGGAGGCCAATGTAGCCAGATTTGGACTGTTGCCCGCCAGGTCGCAATCCAAAGGTGCCCAGTGGATAGTGATTGCGATGGTGCGAAGAGATGTGTGTGGGCCCGAAATTTTGGTGCACTTGGCATTTTCTTTTAAATGTTGTTGGGGGTAATGTTTAAGTTAAGTAAAATGGGAGCCTCCAAGTTAAAATTAAAATGTTTTCTCCACGGGAAGAAATGGGAGGTGGGTCCCAGCGTAAAAGTTAAATGGCACGGGTGTTCGAAAGTGCCAATTGCATTTTAATCAAGATTGCCATTTACTTTTTGGGGAGAAATTTTAAAACTACCGGACAACGTTTATTTAAAATGTTTTATTTTAAATAAATGTTTAAATGGTAAGTATGGGGTAAAATATTTTATTCAGGTAAATGGTAATTTCTTTGTGCAGCTAGGTAATTTTAAGAGGATCCAATATAAGTGAAATTGTTGGGTAAAGTATTTAAAATACTTTATGTGTGCTGGAAGTTAAGTGAAAATATTTTATTTACTGATGGTGAATAAAAATAAAATGCAGCCACAGCAAACAAAAGGGCAAAACAAGAACAGAGGTAAATGGATTTTCACGAGAGTGGAGTTTTTCCTTTCAGCTGCAAGTAATGATTGTAGGTATACACATGGGCATTTTTTCTGTTGGGGAACGAATTGGACAAATACTGTTTTGAAAACAAAATAAAGTTTGTTACAAGGAAAAGATGAGGATGTTTTGCAGATTACTGTTCAACGGTGGAGATGTTTTCAGATGGCTTTTCCTGTTCGATTTTAGGGTTTCTTCTAGAATTTCTTCTCCTCTACATATTCTCTTCTCTTCTCATTGTAATAGGTTAGCAAGTCAGAAGTCTGGTGTGGAGCTGCATAGCAAATTGTAAAATTTGTAGTGACAGAGGCAATGCAAGTTGGATTTTGTGTCATTTTATTGTAGGATTTGAGTTTATGGGGATTTAGTGTTTCATAACAGTACCGGCATTTGAGTTTAACTGACAAATCTAGGCTCATGTCTCTCCTATGTGCAAATGTATTTGAATTTTGATTGAAGTAATCAAAGGTTATTTTGTTCATCTCGCTGTTGTGGTGTGTGCAATTCTGGTTTTAGCTTTGATTCAAAGAATTAATTAAACTGCTTAAATGAGATTGCAGATTGATATGTTATGTACAAGGATTTGGTAAGTAGTATTGAGCTGAGGTACAAATTGGTGATATTGTAAGGTAGTATAATCAGAGATATTACGTGTAGGTGTTGGTGAATTTGGCTCCTCCAATGGATATGGCACTGGTCTGATTTGCACTTGTTCTTTGTGATTCAATGTTTGTTTGTGTTCACCTGGGGCTTGCTACAATTTTAAACATAATGATTACATTTCACCATGAAACTATGTTGTAATTATCTCACGCTCCAAATGGTTGATATTGCTGATGAACAGCCAATTCTTTTTCAGTTTTATCCCATTTTGTTGAGCTATTAAGTGAGATTATCTGTTTGAAGTTAATGGTTGTTTATAATTTTGTTGCAGAGATTGTAAACTCATTAAGGGATCACCCTCCCGGGTCTTGCAGAGCCCAAAGTGTAGGAGGTTTTTTTTTCAAATCCTCGTCAGTTGGTCCAGGTCCTCCGAGCTGCCCTTGATTGGAATTGGCAATTCCATAGGTAGATTAGGAGATAAACCTGGTTTACAATAAAAAACACCAACAAGTTGCATGCCAATTGTTTGATGTAATGCTTATGTTGATTGAGCTCTAGATTACCATATGAGTCAGCATGCCAAGTGTTTGACAAAATGTCAATTGGCTGTAGATGCACATATTACATGTAGAAATCATTTATATGCATTTGAAAAGACAAAAAGTGAGTTGCATTTGCATTAGTTTTTTGCTTAGATATCTTAGAAGTCATTTGCAAGCATATCAAACATATTTGAAGTCATTTCAAGCAAGCAAACAAGCTGAAAAATACAGAAACAGCAAGTACATACTTTACATACCAAGTGTTTGACAATATTCCTTGAGACCTAAATCAGCAAACCAAGGTCAGATCTTGTAAGGAAAACATCGGTGGTTTCAAGAAGTGTGAGAATTTCCATTTCGGTCTATCCTTCTCCTTTAGGTGAAAGATCCTAAAGTGTTAAGAGGGCATTAGTAACCAAGATCCTTGTTTCACGTTTTGAACCTAACGATATTCCTTGAAGGCAAAAATTAAGATCAGAAATAGCAAGGGGTACTACAGTGTGATGAAGTAATCGATTCAATGAAGGAAGGTGTGTTGACATTATCAAGTTCTAAAGAATCAAAAGCCTGCATAGAAGACAGCAGCTTTGCATTTGATGAGAACAATTAGAATTTATTGCTAGTTAGTGGGATCCATGATGAATTAACTTCACCAACAGTAAAGAAAATTGGCGAATTGAATGACAGGAGTCATTTGGGGGTTAAGCTTGTAAATGGTGTAAAAAAGAGATTATTTTACTGGCAGTGGTCTTCATAACAATGGGACAAAAAAATGTCAGATAAAGAATATGGAGGATCGGCATCTATTTCTTTTAACTATCCTACAAGGCCATATATTTTACCATCTCAAGAAACAATAGTGAAGACATCATAGAAAATTGATGTAGATAATACAAATAGGGGTAGATTTATGCAAGCTTCCCAGGGAACACATAATCAAACAATTCAAAGGAATCAATCAACTTTGACAGCCAAATCTGTGGATTCACTATTAGCAACCTTTAGCCAGAGTTCTTTGGATGAGAGGAGTATGATTGGACAGCCAAAAGTTGTCTCTATATCATCTTCAATTTATAGGCAATATGCTTGTCGAGTTGGCAAAAATTCCCATTCATTATTATAAAGTGCATAATCATAATTTCTTAATTCATTTTTGTGAGTTAGATATCATGTGCATGGATAGGTGAAGGGTCTTTTTTTTTATTTGTGACTGATTCTTTTAAAAAGGGAGCAGTTACGGTAAGCTGAGGGGCTCCCGAGGGGATTAAAAAAGGGAGGATGATTCAGTTCGGGGAGGAGAGATGACAGCAGTTTCTTTTCTTTTCAAACATGATCTTTTGTATAGAGACAAATGAGTCTGTGAGCTCATTGTTTGCATCAGAGAAATGAAGGAGATATTTTAAATCTGTGTGTTTATCTATATTTCCTTTTGATTACAGATTTCTTGTGTATTATTTGCAATCATTCTTTGGTGTCTTTTCTGTTATATCAGATTATGCATATGTTTATTATGGAATCTATGAGTTCTGATTAACTCATATATTGAAAAGAATTACTATTCATTCTCCTAGTTACCATTCGTGGGTACGAAGTGGATGATTTGTGTGTCATTTATTTTCGCTCCCTTTATTCTAAGTTTTCAATCACATTTGTATCATGGCTATGAACCAATGTTAGTTTGCCTTTACTACTTTCTAGTCAAAAGTATACCCATCTTTTAAATTTCAAAAATCCAAAACTATATCATACGAGGGAGCTGTACCTCTAAAATTCAGAGGAAGATCTTTAATCCAATAGCTATCTCTCCAACTGTTAGTTCATTTATCACTACCCAACAGAGCAACTCAGGGTCATTTTTCAAGGTGAACTGCAGTGACAAATCTGCTAACTAAAAGAAAGCTTCTCATATTTACAAGATAGCAAAGCCCAACCATTGTATATATTGAAGAGCATTAGTGCGCATCATTGAGTTGGAGACCAACAAGGCAATTGATGTTAGCTCTCGGATTGGTTTTAGGAACCTCTATATCCACCACATCTCTTCATCTTAACCATTAAAGGTAAAAGGTGGCATTTGGTAGAACAAGGCTCATTGTAGAAGGGGCAATGCATAGTAAACAATCAAATCCTAAAACAATTGAGCATAATGTACCCTAGGAACACATCCTTGGGGATTTTAGGGCATTCCTAAGGACATCCCAAATGAAAAATTCCCTTATCCTCCTTGTTTCCCACTCCCCAACAAAGGGCCATCTTCCAAGGATGTTTTACATTTTTGTCATCCCCAAGGCAACCTGGGGATGTCCAAAAGTCCCTTGACCATCCTAGGAATGGTGAGCATCAACCAACAAGGAAATTCATGTCAGCTCTTGAATTGGTTGTAGGAACCCATGTATCAATCACATCTCTTCATCTTAACCCTAAAAGGCAAAAGGTGGCATTAGGTTGAACAAGGTTTATTGTAGAAGGGGCAACACCTAGTAAACGATCAACTCTTGAAGATAGTTGAGCATGGTGTACCCTAGGAAAATATCCCTAGGGATTTTAGGTCATTCCCCATGACATCAGGGATGAAACATCCCCACACAATCCCTAGCACCTAGGGCCCCTACAAGGGACCATCCCTAAGATGCCTCTATAGAGCAGAGACATCTCCAAGAAGTTTGGATGCATTTTTATTAAAATTTCTGCTGTGCTAATGAAAATTTTGCCTAGTCACATCTAGTATGGATATAAAGGAAATAGTTTGTCTTATATGAAGTACATGCTTATTTAAATTTATAGTGTGCTAATGAAAAATATGTCTAGTTTCATCTTGTATTTACTGAGGAAAAGTTTCCAAAGGATATTTTCTGGAAAATTCTCACTCATGCACCCCTGTCTTGGGGTCTAGAGACGAGGAATCTGAATCTGAGACACTGTGGATGCTATCCTAGTAAGCTAACTAGCCACCATAAACCCTGAAGGGTTTTAAAAAGAGGTCTGGCCTGAGTTATAAGAATGAAAGGATTTCAATTCAATCAATTTTACAGCTTTGAACTTAATTAAAATTTAGGCTTTAGAAATTTGCGCCAAATATGACAAGCAGTTGTCTAGCCATAACACTTTTGGTTCTAATTTGAAAGATGAAATTGTTTTCCGGTCACGAACCAAAAAAGACAAATGTTTCTCTAACATGTATGGAAATGAAATTTGGCTTTTTAAATCATTTTCACTTATATTAACGACGATTTTTGCTTGAGAAAATTCCCCCAAGAAAAATTATCATCAACACCGGAAAGGTTTTCAAAACAAAAAAGAAGTAAAGGAATAAAATTCCTGTTACTAAAAGATATTCACAGAAAATCTGCATCCTCTCCAAACATTTTCTTAACAAGTTAAGAAGAGAAAGCTGCAACTTAAGATCAAGCTAAAGAGAATGTTGTCCGAAATATCCCAGAATAAAATAGTAAAAGTAGCCAGGATGATGACGATAGTTGCAAAAGTAAAATTCCTTATTCAACTTTGGAAGTAGGAACGGGTAAGGAACCTATATTTGAAACAAAATCCAATTAACTAACCCTTAAAAAAGCTAGAATTGCTGAATTTCCTTAAAAACAGCTAGAATTGTTAAATTTGAACCAAACTACCAAAGCTACAAACGAATTTTGGAAACTTCCCGCTGAAAATAATCATAAGTCCTACATCAAAATATTCGTCGCTAGAAAAACAAAGATAAGCGATTTATCTTTCACAAAAAAATACGAATAAGCTCAACTAAAAATGAAGTCAGTCGAACTAAATATTTACTCTAAAATTAACAGAGAGAACAAAAAAACGCGCCCTCGCATTAAGGTCTCGACTGTATGTTTCTCACTTTAAATGCTAGCATAATAATTTCTCCCGCAACAACTTCGATAAGTAAAATGCTGGAAAAAATAATTTGAAATGGTAAATTCACATGCCTGTGCAGGCGGTAAAATTTCTGCATGACAAAGCTGTTGATCGGAGTGGAAGAGCGTGGTCGCTTGTTCCGCCATTTAAGAAATGCCTGCGTATGAAAATGTCTTCAAGCTCTTAAACGTGCAATTGAATATACTCTGCAACTCTCTTCGACTTTGTTCAAATTCTTTTATAGAGTGTTCAACAACGATCCAAACACAATTTTGAATTGGCTCAAATGACCATAATGGGTTCATTCCCAGCTATTTGTCTACAACCCTCTTCGACTTTGTTCAAATTCTTTTATAGAGTGTTCTATAACGATCCAGAAACAATTTGAAAAAATATTTTAGTGACGGAGACTTGAATTGGCTCAAATGATCATAGTGGGTTAATTCCTTACTATTTGGAATGAATCTACACCCATTTGTGTTACTTTATTAGGTTTGGGTCCCATAGAGGGGCTTCAAATCTTTTTTTTGAAAAGATAAGAGATTCTAGGAATCAAAAACAAAAATGTTAAAGTGTAGATTTATATTTTAGGTTGAAGATTTGAGTTTTGGGGTGAGGTTAGAAATTGTTTCGTCAATTTAAGTTTTTTTTTTCTCATTTATCAAAAATTCTCATGTATTTACTTTGTTGAATTGAAGATACAAAATAATAAAATTCATGAGATTACCAATTTTCATAAATTTTGGAGCTTAAACTACACTACAAAATTCATGGGACCACCTTTTGGTATAAATAGGTATTTTTCCTAGCTAGTCTTATCTAGGGTCCTATTTACATTGTTAAGTGCACTTAGATCTTAAGAGGGTATCTTTCTAGTTAGCATTAATTAAGGGGGAATCTTTCTAATTAAGCATTAGTTGTCACTTATCTTATCTAGTTGACTTTTATGTAATGCTTGTGCCCTAGGTTATTTAATATTGGCACATGTCATTAATCATGACAACCATTTAATGTTAATACATCATCACCCTTGCCTATATATTAAGCAAGGCTTCGTATGTACATTGTAACTAAGTTCACTCAACTGAGATAATTTTTAGTTGTGTAAGTCCAATATATCATTGCAATCTTGAGCATTGCATATTGGCCATATCTTGCATCCATTGTTGTAATTTCATGTTTTTGCTTTTCCCTCTTGTAAAAGGTTGTTGTTGGTTTTTGTAGATGATCTTGGAGGGTTGAGTCTTTGAGTGATGACTCTAACGTTAAGATCAGTTGAAGAATAAATCCTTTTCCTCAGATAAATCATCTAAGAAGGAGAAGTCTACTTGTCGATATTGCAAGAAGTTTGGGCATGATAAACATTCTTGTTACAAGAAGGATGTTGATGAATTGAAACATCTTTTCAAAAAGAATCATATTGATTTGCCTTTTAGAATTTCTGACTCACCACCTTCTTCTTCTTTTTTCAAAATAGTCTAATAAGGGCAAAGATCAAGTTGGTTTGGCTTCTAAATCGGGAAAGAAAGGGCATGCTCTTTGTGATTTTTCAGGTCCAGGATCAAGGAGATGGCTTCTAGATTTGGGAGCATCTCATCATAGGGCATCTTCACAATCTATATTCTCTTCTTTTGAGCCTTGTACTATGTCTCCTATTTTGATGGGAAATAATATGTATACATGAGTGTACTTGGGAAGGGGTCTATTAGTTTTGGGGAAAACACTTTTAAGGATTTTTTGTGTTCCTCATTTGACAAACAAACTTCTTTCCATATATCAAATTACATATGGTGGAGATGGGAGGACTAGAGAGTTCACTCCTAATTTGGTCATCATTCGAGACTTGGAGAGTAGAGAGATCATTACTATTGGGATGGTTGATCATTAATCTCAGTTGTGTACCTTTGTAAAATTTTCTCCTGATGGTGACAGTGTTCCTTCAATTGTTGATCACACTTCTAGTGTGCATCATAATTCAGAGGAGACATTTGGATTCTTAAATTTGGGTGTTCTTACATCTGATCTCATTCTTGAGCCTTGCATTTCATCTCCTCCATCTTCTATTGCAATTGATGCTACTCATATTAGCACAGGTTTGGCCTCTTGTGATTTAGCGCAACAGGACCTACATCATCTTCCAACTACATCTACTTGGGATGCATACTTGATAAACATTGGTGGGTTGTTTGTTGAGTCGCACATTTCAGATTTGGAAGACACTATTGATTGCATACATCTTCTCTTTGGTGGAGACAATTCTTCTTCACTTGTTGCAAGGGAATTCTCTAACCCTCTTGTTCATTTTCTACATGATCACTCTTTTCCACTTGATATGAGTGTGGATTCTTTTGGACAACATTTAGAGGAGGCTTCTTCAAAAAAAGGTTTTCTTGTTTTTGGAGTATGTTCTACATCTATCTCTAGGAGGTTTTGGATTGACATCTTCAGTTGTGTGGCCTAGAAAACTTGTTTGGAGTTTTTCAGCTTTCAACATCGACATGGATACACTTGAGCATCATTCAAAGACATCACATATCATTCTTCTTCCCTCGTGTTCCTTTTCAAAATGGGAAGATATCTTGCCTATCATCTTGGTTTTGTTTCCTCCTAAGGGGAGGAATTTTGTTCGACGAGATTGGATCATCTTCAACATTCAATGTTGAGCTTCTACTATTGCAAGAGACTCACCATTGAGGGGGGCTACATGATCTCTCTTTTTCTCTCTTATGGGTGGTTCATTTTCCTCAGATGGGGTTTTATCCCTCTCATGCATCATTGAGAGTATTTTGTTTTTCATCTCTTTTTTGGGGAGGAGTTTTGTCCCTCTAGGTTTTCTCCTTTAAACTCCATTTATGAGAGATTGCATTTGCAATTGTACATGGGTACCTAACATGACCTCGTAGTTGAGACCCATCTTTGTGTCATTTACATAATAATCGACTCCCTAAGTTGTACTTAAGGGAGGGTGTTGGTGTAAATAGGTGTTTTTCCTATCTACTCTTATCTAGGTCCTATTTACATTGTTAAGTCCACTTAGGTCCTAGGAGGGTATCTTTCTAGTTAGCATTAATTAGGGGGAATCTTTCTAGTTAAGCATTAGTTATCACTTATCTTATCTACTTGGCTTTTATTTAATGCTTGTGTCCTAGATTTTTTAATATTGACTCATGTCATTAATCATGATACAACCATTTAATGTTGGTACATCATCACCCTTGCCTATATAAGCAAGGCTTCATATATACATTATAACTAAGTTCACTCAGCTGAGATAATTTTTAGTTGTGTAAGTCCAATATATCATTGCAATCTTGAGTATTACATATTAGCCATATCTTGCATCCATTGTTGCAATTTCATGTTCTTGTTTTTCCCTCTTGTAAAAGGTTGTTGTTGTTTTTTGTTGATGATCCTAAAGGCTTGAGTCTTTGAGTGAGTCTAACACCACCTACTTTAAAATAAATTCCTAAAAAATTCTCAACAAAACCATTGAGTTTTTTTAGGAAGCCCCATCCATGGGACTCCACACTTATTCTATCATGCTAGAGTACCTCTTTCACACCATGGTTCCATGTTGGAGGTTAATCTTTTGATTTTGTAGAGAGACTTCATGTATAAACTTTTTTTAATAAGTATGGCAGTGACAAACCTTAGTTCATGAGCTTTGAGGAAATAATAGAATACAATACAATATTTTTTATCATCTATAAGGTAAAGATAGTTTATAGGATAGAAGATCTTGTTATTTTTGTTTTGTGAAGTGTTGATCTTTTGTTATTCAATTTGATAATGGATTGTCCTACTCTCTCAACCATATTTTTTTAAAATAAATCTTGAAAAGAATTCATTGTTAAATTACTTATGTATTTCACCTAGTTGTCTTTGTAAGCTTTACAATCCAAAACAAAGTATTTTTCTATTTCAACTTTCCTAGTTGTGCAAAAAACACATACCCTCTCTCCCCATACCTCTTTTGGCCTTTTCCATCTACCTTCACATCAAAGATGATGTAAATTAGCCCTCAACTAGGCAATGAGAATATATGGTCTCCAAGGGATACTAGCCTCTAAATAATCCTCTTGTTGATGGTCTAAACTGGGGTTAGATTCCTCAAAGTAATATTTATTCTTTCTCCCTAACATATTTTCCCACTCAAACTTATGAAACTTATCTACAACAAATGTGTTTACTTTTTTACCATTATTAAGGCAAACATTCAAGTGAATGTGTCATTTGTTCATCCACCTACAATTTTATTTCGTCCATGACTTATTCCTTTCACTTAAGACTTCTTTAAAGACAACATTAGGCTAGTGATTTGCTTCCATGTAATCAATTTTTCCAAGTATCTTAACAGATGCATCATAGCAATAGCCCTTTGTATATTGTTATTATAGCTATTATAATCTTATGTTGATTGGTTTATCTAGTGTAATCACATAAGTGCTATGGTTAATTCCCTTGAGGGTCATGGTTTTACCAGCCTCTTATCTTATTCACCAATGTGTGCCTATGTTAATTCTTTGTTTTCTTAAAGCTTCCTACTCGCATGCATTTTATTAACTTTTGCATTACTCTTACAGGTAAAATATGTTATATATCTCCATGGTGGCATCCAATGCAAAGGTACAACCAATATTTTTATGCCCAATGAGCTATTTTATAGCCATAACTATTTATTCATCCACTCAGCTACTACAACAAGCACTAAGTATGCCTTATGGCCTAATTTAAATTGTCATTTCAAATATGTGCTTATTTACTGAATGAAGTAGATATAATATCATAGAAGTTAGTACATATATATTTTTTATTGTTTTGTTGAACTACAACATAAGATACCATCAATGTAATTGATCAATTTGAATTGTAGGAGCCATTGCAAATTTTTGCAAGCTTTTCAAGTGGTCATTTTTCTATTTTCTATATTTATAAGTTACTATCCCATTCAGGGGGGTTGGTCATTTCTATTTTCAATGGACTTCTACGAGTGTTGAAAATATTTTTTAGGATTCCAACTATTAAATTTCAATTTTTCAAGAGTATACTGGGTTGAAGCATCTGAAGGTTAGTGATTGTTGTGGATGTTTGGGATAGAATATCTCCAAGGTTTTACATATGTCTTCAAGGGAATTTATAATATTTTCTATAGTTTCTCTTTTCTCACACTTGCTAACATGAATGTAAAGAATTTTTTTTTGTATTGAATATAGTATGTCGAAACTTACATTGGACTACTAGTGTAGTTCATCGAGTTGGAGAAGCAAAAAATTACAGGACTGCTTTTACTTCAGATTTGCTTTACACGAGTATCCTTTACAAAAAAATATAGTTTGTACTCGCATATATAGATTATAAGCCCAACTTGATTTATAAAATGATCAAGAAGTAACCACATTCAATTGTTCACCCAATAGGAGACCAATTACTAATCATTGTCACCTACATTGGGCGACCCAACTTCATCCTGCAAGAATCCTTCTACCATTGTTTGGCCATTATACATCACCTCTTCTACCTCGGCATCTAGATTTACCATATCCTCCATTTGGGGGTTCAACTATTGGGGTCCTCTATGTCTTGCAGGTTCGACAACTTCATTCACCACATTTTGAAGCTCATCAAAGGCCCTTCTGAAAATTTATGCTTCCTCAAGGTTCAGGCGACAAGCATGGCCGCACCTGACCTCTTCCCTTGTGATGGTTGTCGATCCTTCCCTTATCAACCTCATGAATTTTTCCATGGAGATTTCTATGTGAATTGAGACCTACAATGAAACAAAATCACATGTGAGTCTTTTTTCTTACTCGGTAAGTACCATCTTTACTCCCATAAATTTTTCATTGTTTCTTGACTTCCATATATGCCATAAAATCTCATTAGTTAGCAGATTCCAAAATAATTTGCATTCAAAAATTATTTTAAGATCACAAAAAAGAACATCATGCCAATTGATTTTACCATCCTTGTTCCATACTTCCAATTTATGACAAAATAGGTTCCAGATTTCTCTTGCATACAAACAATCAAAGAGAATATGTCTAACTGATTCTGGTGTCCTATAGATGTTGCAAATATCCAGGTCCAAAAAGTTAGTTTTGAAGGGTATTTTTTGTAAGATAACTAACCATCTAAAACACACCTTTTTGGGCTCCATTGAACTATGTCAAACATTGGAAATATTTTTTTGTCATTCTTTAGTGTTTAAAGAAATATTCTAGCATTTATTTACATGCTCAAGAACATAATCATTCCTAGTTAGATCATTATAAATAGCTTTAGCTTTAATACAATTTAGAGAAGAGCCATCTTTCCAAGTAATACTATTAGCAATATCATAGTCTTCTCCCACAATCCTGGGAAAGCATGCTTCTTTGCATGCTTCCAAAATTATAGAATAAGTTTTGGAATTAGAGTCAGGTAAATCAAACCTTTCCCAAATATTGTCCCAACTTATCAGGTTTCCATCAGAGAGGATATTCGCAAATATTTTGATACCTTTGTCATTCCATTTTTTATTTGAACAACCTTGAAGCAGTGCAAGTTTTTTACCATTATGTTTCAAGTTCCACCAAATGGAGCTATGAGATAGAAATTTTACATTATTCTTAAGAATTATCTTGCTATTTTTAAGACACACATTGTGCTTTGTTAGTTCCCAAGCCTTCCATAGGCTTTTAAAGACAACAGACCCCACCAGGACCATTAGGTGCTCATTGAGGAGAATGTCACTTAGAGGCAGAGATTTCCATGCCTTCGCCTATTTTGGCATTGCTTGAGTGATATTGTTTCTGACCAACACTTTGCAAGGCTCATTGCCTTCCAACAACTTCAGGATCCATTTAGTTGTAATGCAATCCCATGCAATCTGAGATCTTTCAGACCAATGTAAAGAATATTTGATAATTACCATAGCATTTTTAAAACATTGTAAACTTTACAATGATAATTTATTTTTTTAATTTGCATTTATATATCACAACCCTCAATGATTAAGTGCATTATATGTGTGATGTATAGTCTTTAATGCATTTATGCTTAGATCATCCTTTGTGTTTTCATTCACTATTTCTCCCCTCTTATAAATTTACTATGTTACCCATTTGAATAAGCACCGGTCCTAAGAAACAAATGATTCAATTATGTTTCTAGACAAACAAAATCATTAACTAATATTTAAGATAATTTTTATATCTTTGCAATTCATGATTCAATTATAAAACAATAGGGAAAACAATAGGGAAAACAATTTCTACGAGCATTAGCAGTAGAAATACTTTGTGAATCATCTTCTTGCATCATCATCTTGCATATCTTACAATGATGTTATTATTAGCTCTATAAGTAGTATGAGTGCAATTGGTTAGCATTTAAAATAATGACAACTTTTGGGGTTGAGCTTGCCCTAGATATAATTATGCAGTTATTTTAGTGTCTTCCCTTTTAGCACATTTAATCCCATTTAGGATTGCCTCTAAGAATACCCTCCTAGATTTAAGCTAAGCCCAAAGTGTAAGAGAGCTTATCAACTCTTGTTCATTGTTAGTTAAACATCCATGGATGGATATTAGTTTTACTTGCATGATGACAACCCTTACTCTTGAAAGTGAAATCACATTCTAGTATTCTATAGCAATGGTTTTAGAACCCAATATCACTTTCTTCTTTATTTTCTATCTTGGATAGTTATTCTAGTCTATTATTAGCTTTCTTAGTTTGACTATGATCTTGAAATTAAATTCTTGAAATAACATGTTTAACCATCAATATACATGACCATAGTTTACTATTTTATTCATCAAGTGTTTCATTGGTTCATGATTAATATAGAAAATAAATGGTATTACTAAAAGATAATGTCTAAATTTATCCAAGGAAAGTACCATGATTAGAGCTTCTCTCTCTATTATAGTATCATTATTCTCTACTATTACAATATTTATACTATAAAATGTAATCCTTTCTATCTATTGGTTGTGCTAATACCATACTAATTGTAATTTTATATGCATCTACATGGACGTGAAAAGGTTGTGTCCAATCTATGAATATCAAAATAGATGCCTTTGTTATTTTTTATTTAATATTTCAAATGATTTTTGACATTCATCAATCTATTTACATTTCTTGTTATTCTTCTTTTTCAATATTTCTTTGATAGGGCTAGAGATAGATGTGTAGTTTTCGATGAACTTTAGGTGATAGCTAATGTATCTTAGGACACATTTAGTCTCTATTAAACTCCTTGAAGGAGGTAAATTTACAACTATTACTATCTTGAGAAGATGATAATATGCTTGAGAAAATTTCTAAATGATTTAGCAAATATATATTTCTTCAAATTTAATGTAATCCTAAGATTGTGACATCTTTTAAACATTAGTTTTAATATCTAAAAATGATCTTTTAGCATCCCATAGATTGTTTAGTCACCTAATTAAACTTCAAGAAAATCATGCATACGATCTCTAAATGCATTGGCCATAATCTTTGCTAAATATAGCAAGTGCATTCTTCAAGAAAAATGGCATCATTATGTACATATATGAACCCCATTCTATTACAAAGGTGGTCTTAGGTTGATCTTTTAATATCTTTACCTAATGGTATCCTAAAAAACATATATAAATGAGTACATAATTTCTCTTCCAACAACACTTTATAGTATCTCTTTTGTAAAAGGAGTTGGGAATGGGTCATGAGTGTTTCATCCTAGGGGATTCGAATCTGTGACCATGACTTTGATATCATTTGTTGGAACACGTTTTTTGTTGCACCAAAAGTTTGACTTGTTAATGCCCAATACAAATTCTAGAGATAAACGGATCCAAAAGAGGCGGTTAGTCCATGTCCTGAATCTGAAGGGAGACATTGGCGATTAGTCCAACACTCTAAAATTTACACATATCCTTCTATCACCGGTATTTTTATTTTGTATGACCGTAGGGCTAATCCATTATGAGTTCTTGACTAGTTTTTATTATCTCTCCTATTGACATCCTATCTATTTTAGTCTTTAATTTTATTTTGAGATTAGGATTAAGTCAATAAGGCCTTTTTTCTGTGATTTAGCATTTCCTATAGTTAGATCTTCATCACCTTGACTTCTTCTTTTATCTCCTTTAACTTTGTGAAAGTTCTTATCAATAGATCCTTATATTACTTGAGTATCTTTACAATTTATCAATATTGCTTCTCCCTAATAATTTTTAATTTTATCCAACTTAGGTTCTCTCTCCTTGGCTACATTCTACTCTTTTAATGTTAATGGTTGATGGAAGTATTGGCTTCTTCTGTATTTGGATTTATCCACTATTTATCTTTCATATGCTCCAACTTGTACATCTAGGTTCTTGGAATCTTCTTCTTCAGTCACAAGGTCATTACCTCTTCTTTTGGTAGAATTGTGTATTTCTTGAGGTACCATAGTGGTATGTGGTTTCCAAAATTATTTTATGCCCATTGTCATCCTCTTGAGGTACTACATATATCTTTTTCTTCTTGAACTCCCTTGTTACTTGAACTTTTGGTAATGTTATTAATTCCTAGAATTTTAAGTCTTTGTTAAAATAATTTTTGGTTACATCTTACTATATATTATCTACTCTTAATTCTTGGTGTATCTACCATGTTTTCTATGAGTTAAGGTCTAGTGAAATAGTTGTATTATCAGTGTTTCATCCATTTCTCCTAGTTTATTCCATAGTATATAGTTCTATAAATCGTTTGTTCTATAATATTTTGATAATTCCTTGGTATCTCCTTTTTCTAAGTACTTGTTTTTTATTAGAATTGTCAAACCTTTCTAAGTGAGTATATTCAATTTTGGGGTGTTTTCCTATCTTGTGGTACTTACTATCAAAGTATCATCTAAAGCTCACATTATAAACTCTTCATTGCAAATGTCTTTTTCATAACTTGAAGATAAGCTCAGGTCAACTCACAATAGTGTGTCCCAATTTTTGGTCAAGGCAAGACATTGAAATCAACATTTTTCACCAAAATTTCACTTTTTGACACCTATAGTGCAACTAAACTATTAATAATTTAAAGATGATGTGAAATAGTGATTTTTGAGATTTTGTCTCTAGATTATGAATATATTTATTAAAAAAAAGAAATAATTTGTGAGTTTTTTTAAGTAACTTTCAATAAAAAAAAATTATAGTTAATACTTTTTTGGAAAGTGGCGTTACTTCGGTAAAGCATGACTTTATTTACATAGAAAGGATAAAATTATAAATTTTTGAATATAGATTCGTAACACCAATATCTAGTGCACATATATTTTTTCATAATTTTTGGAATGATGGGGGAAATAGGGATAGGATATTTTGTGATGGATGTGGAATGCACCTATCTTCCCTATTTCATTAGGAAAAAGAGATGGACCCTAGGATAAGATTGACTTTCAACCCTTAGGTGAGTCAAAATTAATGGAGATATTGTTGTTTTCCTTATGATTGAGGATGAGGTAAATCAGCCTGAAATGTACTTTTGGGAGATAAATGAATCCAATTATGCAATATGAAAATTGAAACATCAATTTAAATTCGAAAACTATCAAAATAAATAAACTTTTGGCAGATTTTAGAAGGAGAGGATTTTATGCACCTATCACCAAAAGCAGTTGTTGAGTGTCCTCTTGGGACAGATTCACCCTAGGGTGAATGGATCTTTGCTATAGGGATCCAAAAAAAAAAAATTGATAGTCCTCTACTCCCGGATCTACACTCTTGATTCCTCTAGATTTCACAGTCGGAAAGTCATAATTAAATTTTGCAAGTGAGTTTTCGTGGCTTAACAACTTTGATGACAACTTTGCAAAATTGCACTTTTGATCAATATTCAATCCTTCTTCACCTGCAAATTTGCAAATAAAAAGGAAATTTTATTTATTTTTGGTGAATAGGGGTTTTCCTTGGTCAAACCCCATTTTGGTGATTAAACCTTGAAATGAAATGAAACATGAACGGAAAGAATAATGAATGAACACTAGCTTGTTGCAACTCACCAAACCCTTCAATAAAACCCTTAGAGGACTAAAGTCTAACACATCTCTCCAAGTTCTTGATCTTGCATAAAATGGCTTGATAGGATGTTGATCTCAATACTTGAATCTTGACTTGAATGCTTAAAACCGACATCACAATGTTAGCTCCAAAAACATGTTTGAATGAAGATAACTTTGACATGATGCTTGAGATCTTGAATGCTGCAATAAATGACTGAGAAATTTTCTCTTGAATGCTCTTGACAATAATATTTTCTATAGTTTTTCTCCTTCAAAAGTCTTAAGATTGCTTATGATTTGAATTTAATAAAATAACCTTGTATTTATAGATAATTTTCTAATTTCCCAAAAATCAAACATCAAAGGCCGACAATTGCAAATTTAATTTGAATCATAAAAATGTCACCAAAAACGTATTAAAAATTGGGGTCCTAAACTTAAGGGAGATCCATTCGCCCTTGGGCGAATGGGTCCAAGGATCTAAATCCAAGACACTCCAATTTCAAGGAAATTTAATTAATGTTTGTAATTGTTTAATACAAGTTTTCGTTTCGGAAAATGGGACTAATTAGGCTTTTAAATGCATAATTGGGCCAATTAGAGACTTAACTAAGTCTAGTTAATTAAGGGACCAAACATAGTGTGAAAATGTAAAGGAATACATCTTTCAACACTACATTTAGCCCCCATCAAATAGTAGAAATACACTCTTAAAAAATTACAAGAATCTAATGAAAACACATATTAACCTCCTATTTGCACTATTAAAAGTAATTTTTCCCAATTTTCTAAATGATATTTTTCCTCAATTTGATAGCATAATATTGTATTCAAAAGCTTGATGATAATGCCTTGGGAACCTTAGATCTATAAATTTTTGGAGGGTTGAATGGATGAATAAGATGCAAAGGATTAAAGGCTTAAAATGGATGAGAGTTCTCAAGCAAGGATAGTTTGATACATGAAAAATAAGGATTAGTTGGAAAGGGAGGCTCCATTATTGTAGGAGGACCAATGATGGGCATTGAACATGGGGAAATTATATGGTGAAGATTTGATGGGGTACTAAAAGGTACCTTGGAAGAAATTTTAAAAAGACAAATTTTGGATTGTCCCATACTTCCAAGGACATGAAAATTTTAAAATTTGGATTTATTAAAATATATATATATTCCTCATACCCCAAGTACCTAGGCAAAATTTAAAATTAGGGAATATAAGATTTGGCTACAATGTTAAGTACCACTCGTCATGTATATGCTCTGAAAATTGGATCCTCATGGGAACTTAGGTGAGTCAAATCCTAGATTAATCATTGATAATCCCATGTACACATGATTAGAGGTGACTAGGTGACAATGGAGGATTAGGATAGGTAATGAAAAGAATAAAATATAAAATTAAATAAATTTAAATATTTATTTAATTTTTGAGGAAAGCGGGATAAAGGGTCTAGGTAAATAATTATCAAATAAATATTTACCAAGGTTAGACTTTAGGGGTGAATAGAAAAAAATATTTTAGATGAGGAACGCGGATAATGGGATTAGTAGAAAATATTAATTAAATAAAATAAATATTATTTAATTAATATAGATGTCAAGAAGTAGGATAATTGAACAAATGTAAATGATCAATTATGAAAGAAAAAAACAAAATTGAAAGCATCAATTTTATGTGTCTACAATTTTTATCTAGCTTGAGAGCTATCTTTTCCTTTATGATTTTACCTACATGAGGGTCAACCTTTTGCCTTGACGCCCATCACTAATTTATGATTTGACATGCTAATTATTTGATATTTGTCACATGATATTATTGATGACACTCACTATATGCTTTTACATGGTATATGCCATATGTGCTTACATAGTTATATATTGTTTAATATTTATTTTTATTTCATTATTTACATTGTCATGCATTATTGTTCCTCTCTTCCAATTCCTTGTATACTATGTATGCAATCAATTAGATGGGGCATATGTTATCACTAATATTTTTATGATTGATATTTTAAGTAGTGTTTTGTGCTACACAAAGACTCACCACTATACCCTAGATGGATCTTTATATAATTACATGCCCACAATTGAATGGAGTTTGGTTGGGAAGCTCAAGTTCAAATTTGAGGGACTCAAATCTAAACCTTAGTGAATTTTGAACCTATACATAGCCCAAGACTTCTCATAGATTGAGAGAATTAATTTCTACACCCATGAGAAATATTTCTAGTTTGACATAAATAATGTTCCTTAATTTCTATTATTAGAACTGAGTGCATCTATATTCTTCATTTAATTTCTAAATATTTGATACATATTTATTGACCCAACTTCCAATTAAATATATTAATTGTATTCTTATTTCTTAGTCGATATGCTTCTTATGTGAAAATTCATGCTCATAACTAAAAACCTAAAATTTATCTCAAACTATTAAAAAAATATTTGTGTTAAAAATAGTGGATTTTCCACCACTTGCCTTACCTAACCCACCCTCACATTGAATTCATGAGTTCAATGAGGATCACAATCTTGTTTAACAACTATGGAGATGAGATGCCTTGGAATATGATTAATATATGGCCCAGATCTATATCTTATAATGCTTTACAGGGTCTACTTTGAATAATTTTAGTACTCAATTGAATTGGCTATAAATTGTATAGCTACCAATTCTCTATAAATATTTTTTGTTAAAATTTTAGAGAAAATTTTGCCAAGTCTTGAACAACTTTTGATTCAACATAGGCATAATTCTTTTGGAAACTTTAATTATGATCAATATCTCTTGGATTTCTTTCTTTCTTTCAATCCATTTTAAATTCTTAGAGGAATTTTATATGATACCTTCATGGATACTAATATAATAAAAATGAATTAAGGGTTTAGATTCTAGATTTAAATATTAAAAGAATTTATAAAGTTTCACAAATTTCAAACTTAGAATGTGCAAATTCAATCTAGAGAGCTCGAAGTGCATGTATACCATCCCATACAATATTATTGACTAAAAATTTGTGCAACATTAGTTAATTCTTTTTTTTAGGTAAGCATTGCCATGGGGGCAACTCCCATAATATAAGCACAATTTTTTTTGTTAAATGCATGCCCTTGCCACTAGGGGTGCAACACAAAGACACCACAAAGTTGTCCAAAAAGAGAACAATTAATCTACAGATTTATAACTTTCTTACAAGATCGTAAGGCCATCAGATGCATTTGTTTTGATGATGGTGTTTTCTTCCTTTTCACCTCATTCCAAACTTGTTATGCTTTTGAATGAAGAGAATCATTGGCATTTTCCCCACACAAAGTATCACTTGTATTGCAGATTCTAGAAGTAACTGAAGAGATGGATGAAAACTCAGTGTTCTTGTGTTGGGAAGTAGAATCCCCAAGGGGGGAAGGAGAGGTCTCTGTGAGAAAAAAATTTGGCTCTTTATTAGTCACAATCTCCTGGGGGTGGTATTTTGCATCAACTGAGGAGAAGGAGCTCAAGATTGGATCAATTTTTTGAAGTGGTGGAGAAGTGGCAGCAACCTTCTGCACAAAAGGAGAGATGATATAGTGGTTGGATTCGACCCCATCCCACCAAGAGGGCTTGCAGACAGAGGCATCATTGACCTTCTTAAGTCACCTTCAACACTTTGCAATGACATGATCTGTAGAAAAGCATTTTCTACACCTAAAGGAGATTATTTCATAATCTATTGGTTGGCACCATCGCCTATTACCCACTTTGAGGAAAATGTATGTTGGAAGACCATTAGAAACATCCATTTCAATACAGAGACGAGCATAGGTTGAATTTTCATAATTGATTACTTCCTTTGAAATGTTGTGGTATTTTCCCAAGCCATTGCTAATTGCCTTCAGACAGTTGATTTCCCAAAACTTTGAGGGAAGGTAAGGTAAACAAACCCATAAATAGGCAGACAAAAATGTCTCAATTTGTGGATCGAATGAAGGGAACCACTTCTTTGTGCATAGGAAATCACCTTGAAAGAACCACGACCTAGTCTTGAGTATTATTTCTTTATCTTCCTTAGATTCAAATTCCAAGATAAAAAAATCCCCTTGCATAGGGATAAATGCTAATGTTGTCTTCTAGATATCTTTCCAATTCGAAGAAATCCAGGAATGAAGATCACAAAGATTTGGCCATACCTTCAAAAATATGCAAATAAGGGCATGGAATTGTAAATATTCTTCTTTATCACTCGTTGAATCGTCCAAGCAAACCTATAGGGTAGAGGATGAATGGTGAACTAGGAATAGAGGATTATAAGAGGCTTCATCATGAGAAGAAGGAAAGACCCCAGACAACAAAGAATTCCCAATCAACATATGGCCATGGGCATTGTTATGAAGGACTTCCTTAAAATTTAATTGAATAGCAAAACCACTCAACGAAAAACTCAAACCATCAGAAAGATTGGCGAGAATTTTGTTAGGGAAACTTCCAACCCTAGTCCTTGCAACCGCAAAGGAGTCCAACAAGCAATTGGATCCAATTCCCCACGCGTTGTCACCAGCATTAGCGTTGAAACCCTTACTTCGGGCATTATGGCTAGGTTCTTGAAGATCGCACTCTCTAAGTATATCGAACGTAGGAGCATAAATGAGTGAAGGCATTGCGAGCGGCTATTAATTGGCAATTATAATTTAATGCAACATTAGACAATTCTAATATTACATAGTATGTTCATTTTTTTCTTATTTAAGTGTGATTGTCTACTAATTCACTCTAACTTGTCTTGTGGTTGCATTTACTTGTTCATGCCACTTACCACCTTTTATGGTGGAATTTATATTAAGCTACAAGATTACCTACAATTGATGATTTTTTTATGATAGTAAGTTTTGTTTGTTGGCAGCTTGAATTGACATTAAATAATTACTATCAATTGATAATAATTTAATCATGGTATTTTGTTGATAAATATTTGTGTGTTTCTTGAGAGGAATTGAGTTTTTTTTTTAGGTAAGCACTACCTTTAATGGGGGTAGCTCCCTTTATTCCAATAAACATATCGAGGATACAAAAAATAGATGAAGAAACAACTGGAGAGCCTACAGAAATAAAATAGCCATTCCATGACCCATTACTAAAAAGACCAGACACAGGTGTTAACCTCAATTTCACCAGGAAGGCGTTGGTCATATCACCCATCTAAAACAGGTCCCAACTGATCTCTTGCAAGACTTAGCATGTCTTTCTCCAAAATTTCTTTTAGTTCATGAGGCATGGAGGTCACATCATAAATGATTTTTGTCCCTTCCAAAATAACACCTTGGTTGGCCAACCAATCCGCTGAGGCATTCGCCTCCTTGAACACATGCTTCATTGAGAAATCCTCCAATTGGTCCAAGAGATCCAAGACTTTTGTTACCCAAGGTTTCAATTTCCAATTTAGTGAGTCCCTCCTTGCCACAACAGATAAACACACCTGCGAATCACCTTCCACATCCACCATTCTATAGCCTCTTCTCAAAAAAAGGTGTAAACCTCTAGCCATATCTTCAAACTCAGCTTCATTATTGGTTGTAAAACTGATCCTTCTGGCCAAGACAAAAACGCATTTCCCAAAATCATCCCTTAAGACACAACCCACACTCAAAGGACCAGGGTTCCCTTTCGAGGAGCCATCAAAATTGAGCTTGAAACAGCCTTTAACTGACACAGACCATCGTACCAGCTTTCTGTCAAATACTTTGTTTGTATCAAGTTGCCCTGAAGGCCACAATGAGCACCAAACCTTCTGAATATTGTTGTCCCAATCTAAGAAAATCGATGCCTTTTTTGCTAGTGAAATGGAATTAAGCACTTCAACAATGCCTTGCTCAATTTGTTTTGTCACTTCAATTAACGATAGGCAAGAGTTCTTAAAAACTCGGTGGTGCCTGTAGACATCCAAATTTGACCATTCTCATATGGTCAAAATCCTATCATTTATTCATCTAATTCGTCCATATTAATTAAATGACCTATTTAATTAATATTTCCCCTTCTCCTAAGGTTTCTAAAAGTATTTAATTAAATACTTTATCCTTTACCATTTCCTCTCTAAATTAAATAAATGTATCAATTTATTTAATTAAGTCAATTATCCTCTTCAATTTTAAATTCATTCTTTCTCTCTCTTTGTCCCATCCTCCATAACCTTTTCACTAATCTAGATTAATCTAATTAATCCTTGATTAAGATGTCCATATCCTTAATCAAGATTAATGTCACATCCTCCATATTTGACCACTTTCCTCTAATCTTCATTAATTTTCTTAATCACCTATTTGCACAACCTTAATCTAATCACTTACCTTTTCTGGCACATGTCCTTAAGTCAACCTTTCATAGTACTTACCTTATCAGGTATTGACCTCTTCCCCATGTGAATTAAAAATTCACATTTATTCCTCTCATGCATTTCTCTTCCCCATGACCTCTCATATGTCACATCAGACACATGGGACAAAGACCTCCTTTAGGAGGACCTTGTCTTATCCACTAGGTACTTCCAATCATGTGAATTAAAAAATCACATTTATTTCTTCAACACCATCTCAAATCCCCATGGTGACAAGAGGAGACATTCTAAAAGTCCTGACTTGTCGCTATCAACCCCATATGGGGACAAAGAATTCTTTTTTGAGGAAATCCTCTTCAATCCCAAGGTACTTGCAAGTACCTCCACCTCACATGCCCTTTTCCATGTCACTTGTCCTTTTTCCATCTCACCTTCCACATGGAAAGATGTGAGGACTTGTGAGTCCTCAACTCACCACAACCCTCCATCTTGTCCATGATGGCTCAATCTCAGCCGTCCATTCTTATTTAAATTGAGAGTCTTGGCCTCAAGTTAAAGAGGTTAGAAAAAGGTTAGACAAGCATTTAAGACTCTCTAGCATTCAAGTTATTTTGTATTCATTCTAGCATTCAAGCCACTTAGCATTTACAGCCATTTTGAAGCCATTAGTGCATTCACCTACCATATTCAATCACTACATCCACCTCCATTATTGTAAGCATTTTTCCATAAAAGGAGCATACAACCAAGCATCATCAAAGGGCCAACCAACTCGTCAATCCAAGCAAGCAAGGTATAACATTTCATGTTTTTGTTGTTGTTTGCTTAGATTTAACTATGGATAAACATTGAGTGTTTATTTGTGTATTTTCCTTTTCGCATTCCATTATATTTTACATTCTTAGAAGTAGAAAAACCCTTGCACACATTTCTGGCACGCCCGGTGGCACCCACAAATGAGTTTGTTCTTTTTACATTTTTTGTTGTTTGATATCTTGCAGGTTCAGGAACACAGAGGCAGCCTTGCTCAAAACACAGAGGCGACCTCGCCCAAAAATAGTCAACTCCGCCTACAAAGGGGTGACCCCGCCCACAGATAGGTGACTCCGCCCAACTGTCTATTTTTCTGTATTTCTAACATTTGCAAGTTTTGATACATAGAGGCGACTCTGCCCAGAACACAAAGGCGACCCCACCCACAAATAGGTGACCCCACCCACAGATAGGCAACCCCACCCAAAAAGCGATGACCCCACCCAAAGAGTTGGTTGTGCCCACAGAGCCGACTACGCCCAAAATATAGAGGTGGCCCTGCCCTAAACAAAGGTAAATCAAGTAAAATAGAGAGTTAATATTTCATTCCAGAGTTCAAATTGTTGTTTTTTTCCTTACTATCGACCCTCTAATGTGTTTTTGTTTGTGAGTGTGTTGTTTTTACTAACATTTGTGCAGCTGTTCAACAATTGTAGAAGATAAAAAAAATAACAAACTACTAATGTATTTGCTATAGGGGGAGAAAAAAATTACTTTCTTTAGTTAAAGTTTTGCTTGGTGTTTTCATTTTAAATAGGCACATAACTCTAATTAGAGGGTCAAAGAACTTGATTGAGTGTTTGAACGGTGGGATATTGACGTATCCAATCCCCTTCCACCATTTGGCAATCTTGGGTGAAGAGAAATCGTAGTCCACTTAAGTCTTTTTGTCCCTTTTTCTATTTCTTAGTTGGACTTGCTTGGGGATTTCATCACCCCAAGGGACGATCCCAACCATGTGTTACCGATGGGGTATATAAAGGGGGAGAGTGAAATTTGTACCTCAATTCAGTCATGTTGTGTCTAGTGGAGCATCAAAGACAAGATGTGAAGAGTTGGTTTGAGCTTTCAATATCTCACTGGAAGTTTCTGACTCACGCTTATGATGGGCTGGTGTTCACGGTTGTGCCCCACATACCGTGTGTATATCAGGGACTCCCTTAGTTACCTTGTCCAACCTAGATAGAAGACCGTGTTGACCATACCTTAACACTAATCTTAGGATTGTGTTGCTTGAACTATCTTCTTTATGCAAAACCAGTGTTTCAGTCAATTTTGGCCATTTGCTTGTTGTTTTTGTCCTTTACCATAGTTGTTTTTACCTAAGTTAAGTCCATATCAACACACAGAGGCAACCCTGACCTCAAAGGGGTGACCCCACCCTTCTGTGTCAGCTGTTTTCCACCCGAACTAAGTCAAATTTGATCATTTTTCCTAGAACAGGTGACCATGTCCTCAAAGGGGTGACCCTGCCCTCAAAGAGGCAACCTTGCCCTTCCATTTCAACTATTTTTCACTCTGTCCAAGACAAATCTAATCATTTTTTTCCTAAACAGGTGACCCTGCCCTCCAAAGGGATGACCCTACCCTCAAAGGGGCGACCTTTCCCTCCGGACAGTCATTTTCATCTTTTGTTTGCCAGTCATTTTTCTATTCCATCCATTTATTTTCCTGTTCTGAGTGTCATTCTCTCATTTCGGGTATCCATTATCTTGTCCCGGGTATCCATTCACCCATTATGGGTATCCACTTTCCCATTTCGAGCCTCATTCCCTCATTTCGAGCATCCATTTTCCCATTCCAAGTATTTGTTTTCCCATTTTGGATATCTATTTTCTCATTTTGTGTGTCGTTCCCTCACTCTGGGTATCCGTTCTCCCATTTCGAGTATCTGTTCACTCATTCTGAGCATCATCCCCCATTTTGGGCATGAGTTGGCCCATTTTGAGCATCCGTTCACCCATTTTGTGCACCCGTTTGCCCGTCTTGAAAGCCCGTTCACCTCGTTTATTGATATCACTTGACCATTTTTCAAACTAAGTCAAATCCAAAACCTGTTTGGGTGATCCTGCCCAAGTTTGGGTGACCCTACCCTAGTTTGGGTGACCCTGCTCTCAAAGGGGTGGCCCTGCCCAAAAACTGAGTGACTTTGCACCTGCCTGATCTTTGTCTGAAAATCTAGCCTACTGGGATTCCAAAAAGCTTGTTATTTTCCTAGCCATTTACGCTTTCCATCCACAATCCTCACGTCAGTCCATTTGCATCTGAATCATTATCTAGGTCATATAGATATATCCTTAATCATCCTTAGGTTACACATCCATTATCAAATTCTCAATCCAAATCCTCTAAACTTCATTTGAAGTTATTATTTGAATTGACCTAAGTGCCTGAAATTGATCATCATCCTTTAACATCTGCTTAGGATCATAATTCATCCTAAGTTAGTCATCATCCTTGGCCCTATCAATCGCCTTCCATCTCAAGGTAGATTCAGTGTCGTGATCATCAACTCATCCTTTAATACGATCAATCAGCACCTTAAGTCACCTAGGGTGATCTCTAAACTCAGTTTACAATCCCTTTCGATCATCCAATCTCATCCAATCCCATCAATCATTTCATTGATCAATCTTGTCCAATCACATCTTTATCCAATTATCCAATCGATCAATCCCTCATCTGATCCAATCAATTAATCCAATCATCATTTAGATCGTCTTTGCATTGCATCCTAGAAGTTTAGCTGCATCTTAGTCCACCTAGTTATTTTGCACTTTCATGCTCGTGCAAACCCAATCACAAGTAAAAAAGAAAATGACAGAACAACAAGCCCAAGGTTCCTAGCCGAACATCCCACAAGATCTTAACAACATTCTAAATATCCCACAAGATCCCCATAATGGTGCTTCATCACAATCCAATACCGACATTCAAAATACCACACCACCTGGTGACAAAAACATGGTCAATCAACCCGAAGTCACTGTTGATGAATACCTTAGTGATCCTATTGATATTCAAATGATGGATCATCTCCTCAATGAGTGTGGAGATAATATCCTCACCACTCTGATCATGAGAGGAATCAAACCACCATCTGATTTTGATGCCTCACAATATGTCGGTACCCACACTCTTCCAACACCTGCAGATCCACAAACTTCACAAAATTCTCCAAGGAATTCATGCCCCTGAAGGTATACCCATAGAGAATTGGTATCACCCTGAATTCAAAAATGTTGTGATACATCAAGTGGCTAGTTATCCTTGCCTCCCAACTACAACCTTTACCACACCATCCAATAATAGCAATCCCTACGCCTACGGCATGCCACCGTACATCCCATCTACTCCACCACTTCCATCTCAACATCCTAGTCAACCACCCATGAATACTGGGGCACACCTATCCTTGCATTGATGCCACCTCCTATCTACACCTGCTAGCAACTTACCACCGCTTGTATTCCAGCAACCTCTCGCTAATCCTCACCAAACTGCTACATTACAAGCACTGCCGCAAGACACTGTTACTGTTATTGCTTCATCCCAACGACCTCATCAGCAACCTCCACATCACAACATCCCAATCCCACCACAAAATGTTTTGATTCCTCAACACCATTCTACCGTTCCTACGCAACTACCACATTAGGTGATACAAACTATGTCCTAGCCACCATATGGCACTTTTGTACCAATCTCACAACAACATATCCCATCTCGCCCATCTTACCAACAACTGCCACATCAACAAACTCCACCACAACATATACACATTCCTACACAAACACAACATAATTCTCTTATGAAATATCTTTATCATCCGTCTAGCACGTACACTGCTCCATCCCATCCTAATTCAAATCCTCATCAGGCTTCCAAGAATCAAACGTGGACCCAACCACCTCTTTACACCAACCTCTATCAACAACCATCAAATCCACAACCACCCCCATATGTCACACAAAAACCCACTATTGTGTATCCCTACCAATCTAATCCATCCTACCTCTAGCAACAACCGTCTTATCAATAGGGTGTTCCATCCACCTCGTACTATCAACAACCACCACCATATCAACAAGGGGCTTTTACCTCTTCATATTATCAAAATCCTACACAATATCAGCACGGTGCTCCATCCACCTCTAATTATCAACAACAACCACATTACCAACAAGGAACTTCCACCTCTTACGATCAAAATTTGTCATCCGCATATCCCTCGTACACTAATCCATAATCCACTTATATCAATCAAAGCCAACAAACGCCTCTGTATACACCTCAACTCACTTATGATCTAACTATTACTCTACCATCCTCATCATACCAACAATACCATATGTATAATCAACCTATCCAGACTTCTGCAACACCTATCAATAAAGACTTGGAAGAAGTCAAAGTTGTGTTAAAATAATTACAAGCAGGGACGAGCAAACAATCATTTAAATTTGAGGATATTTGTCCTTATCCATTTGATCCCTCCATTTCCTTGGTTCCTTTCCCAAAACATTTTGAAATGCCAAAATTTGATAAGTACAAGGGAACCAAAGACCCCAAAGCTCACCTTCAGATTTTTTATGCCCACTGTCAAGAAGTCATGCACAATGACAACTACCTCATGCGATTGTTCCCTTGGAGTCTACAAGGAATCACTCTTGACCGGTTCATGGGTCTTGAGAAGCGATCCATCAAATCCTTTGTGCAGATGTCAGAAGAATTTGTCTCCCACTTCTCCTTTAATCTGGAGAAGGATATTGATATGCTTGATCTCTTGAAAGAAAAATAGCGTGACGGGGAAACATTTGCAACCTATTTGCAAAGATGGCGAGCCTCAAATAGTCGGATGAAATTTCCACTGAGGGAGAAGGATATGGTCACTTTGTTCATTGAAAATTCTCATCTAGACATGGGTCACAACTTTTGACTCCACTGTGTCACAACCCTTGCGACAATTGTGGAGAAAGATCCTATCCTCGAAAGAGCCCTTGTTGCTAAAGGGCAAGTCAAAATCTTCAATTTTGATAAAGAGAGGTCCTCTAGGGATAAACCTTGTTATTGGAATAAGAATAAGAATACTTTCAATGATGGTGTCACAGACACCAAGCATGTCCAAGTGGCTAATGCCTCACAAAAGCTACAATATTTGCCTCAACAGAAGTAGTCGATCCCAAATGCCATATTCATGCCCCAAGGAGCACCTCGTTCTCAACAACAATCAAATCAAAACAACCAAGGGGGAAACAAACACTAGTTTAATCAATTGGGTGAACCCCTTAGTGCTATGTTTAACAAGCTTCTTCAAGCTAACTACCCAATCACGAAGTCCAAGCCTAAGCCGACTTGGTTTAAAGAAAATGAGTATTGTGAATTTCACAAGATTAAGGGACATACATTGGATAAGTGTCAAGGTCTAAAAACCTACATACAAGGTCTCATAGATTGAGGTGATATACATGTGGATGCTAACACGACAACCTCGTCTAATGCTCAACTTCAAATATATCAAAATGCTTTTCCCAAGCATAATCAAGGTCCTAGTACATCCAACTCCAATCTCGGGCCTAGCAACAACAATAATAAAAATAACAACACTAATAACATCAGTTACAAGAATGTGACGTATAACTCCCAAGGCATTGTTATGCACTTCAAACAAGTGGAGCCACGTGTATCTATGATACACGTCAAGGGTAAAGACCCACAATGCGTTATTACCACATGTCGTATCCGCATCACAGTCCCAAGAGCCTCTGCATCTACCCAACCGCCATCTGTCAATTCATAGTACAACATCCTTGATCACCTAGGAAAGACCTCGGCCCATATTTCTATCCTGGACCTGCTTAAGTCTTCCCTCGTGTATCAAGAGATCCTAAATAAGGCCTTATAGAACACTCAAGTTCCCAATGATATAGATCCCACACAATTCCAAGCATTGTTAGGAAATGTCTCAGTGACCTACCAATTAGGCTTCAGCTAGAAAGATATACCCCGCCTTGACTCAAGTCATAATTTCTTCCTCCATCTTGAGGTTGGTGTGAATTGCCATAAAGTAAAAAGGGTATTGGTAGATAATGGTTTTGCCCTAAATCTTTGTACATTAAAATTTATACAATAGGTGGGATACACCCAAGCGAACCTAAATAATTAGGTTATCACCATCAAAGCATATGATAAAACAAAACGAGATTCTGAGGGTACTATTTGTCTTCCTATTCAGGTGGGCCCCATTGTGAAATACACTATGTGTCATGTTTTGGACCTTGATCTTCCATATAATATCCTTCTTGGCTGCCTGTGGGTTCATTCTATGCAAGTCATCCCATCAACCTATCACCAATGTTTGAAATTCCCATTTCAAGGAATGGAAGTAACTATACAAGCTGTCCCTCATCCATTTGAATATTGTTTTGCAATAGAGGCTTCCTTTCCCCATTCTCATTATTGCCCTGGGGTAGAAATGGGGGCATCCCAGACATCAATATATCATCCATCCACCAACACATTAACCACCACTTCATCCACTCCATCATCCACCATTACCAAGGTCCAGATCATTGACAAGGGGTGTGGTGAGTACGAAATTCATACAATATTAAATGTGGAAACTGTGCCACCCTCACCATGTACATATGGTCAACCTTCTCAATCTGTTCCAAAAGATGAAGAGAAGACAATCACCCTCAATGCTCCAACTATGGGGTCTAGCGCCTTCCGCTCTCTTGGGTTACGACAAGATACACTAGAGGACGACATCAGCCAGTGGGTGTACCGTGAGGAGCCTAAACCCTCTCCCCCCTTGAAGAAAACTTCCAGGAGGTTTATCCTTGTCCTTCTAAGATTGTAGAAAAGCACAACTATCGGGGGGGAGGCCTGGGTGTAGAGGAGCAAGGTAGATAACAATCCATAGAAGCTTCTATGTGTCTGAAGAAGATGGGCTTGGGCTATGATACTAAACAAAAGAGTCTTGTGGCATCATCTAGTGCCTCTAACAATGACAATGTGGACAATAGTTCCCTCAAGGACATACCAGAGGAGGAATCCATCATACATGCATACGATGATGTCGATCACATCGACCTTCCTTCTATGTTTGAATTCCTATCCATTTGCACCATCACCTTATCCCTCAAACACCCTGAGCTTATAGACTAAAACCTGCAAGGTAGCGTACCTCTCAACACCTTTCCCTTCGTGGACCAATATGTGCATCTTATGGGATTGGGGGAAGATGAACGCTCCAGTTGCAAAAATAAAAAGAAACAAAATCAAAATAGGTCACCTAGTGAAAACCTTCTTGAGGCACTTTGTGACTTTGAAAAAGTAAAAACAAAGGGCGTATCTACTAGCGAAAACCTTGACAAGGTGTTAGAAGATGGGGATGTTCATCTTCCCCTTGTAGGGACTCAACTATTTGGGCAATCATCCATCCTGATTGAAGAAACACAAGCAATAAACTTGGGAACTGAGGAGAATCCCAAGATCACCTATGTAGCCAAGGCACTATTAGAAGAAGAAAACTCTACTATCACCAAGATCCTCAAAGAAGGAATCATTAACTTCACTTGGACATATTCATACATGCCTGGCCTTGATCTTGGTTTGGTGGTACATCACCTAGACGTCCATCCTGATGCAAGACCTGTCAAGTAGAAACTCCAAAAAATGCACCCCCAAGTGGCTCTACTAGTTAAGAAAGAATTGGAAAAGGTATTAGAGGTAGGATTCATACGACCAATTGACTACTCTGACTAGATCTCCAATATAGTCCTAGTTGCTAAACCCAATGGTGATATCAGGATTTGCATGGATTTCTGAGACCTTAACAAGACTTGTCCCAAGGATGACTTCCCTTTGCCAAATATTGATATACTGGTCGATCTCATCGCATGAAATGAGATGTTGTCCCTTATGGATGGTTTCTCCGATTACAACCAGATTAAGATTTACCCTGAGGATCAACATTGGACTACATTTACTACACCTTGGGGTACATTTTGTTATAATGTCATGCCTTTTGTCCTCAAGAATACGGGGGTGACATATCAACGAGCTATGATAGTCATCTTCCATGACCTCATCCACATCAGAATGGAAGATTATGTTGATAACCTATTAGGAAAATCAAGAACGAGGAAAGAACACCCTGTAATTCTCAAACAGATCTTTCAACATCTGGAACAGTACAAGCTACACCTCAATCCAAATAAATGTGTCTTTGGTGTCACATCTGAAAAACTCTTGGGGTTCATTGTCTCCCGCAGAGGAATAAAGGTTGATCCTGCTAAGGTCAAGGAAATCATGAAAATACCTCCACCTCGCAATTTGAAACAACTAAGAAGTCTACAAGGTAAGCTCTAATCCATTTGAAGGTTCATTGCTCAACTAGCTAACAAGTGTCAGTTGTTCACACATCTACTCAAGAAAGATACTGCATTTAAGTGGAACCGACAATGCCAACTCGGCTTTGATCAAATCAAAGAATATTTGGCTCATCCGCCTATTCTTATGCCACCTATTTCGAAAAAACCACTCCTACTTTATATTTCAACTGCTTCTGTGGTATTGGGGGCATTGTTAACACAACACAACGAGTCATCCAAAGAACAAGAAATTTACTAGATCATTTAGACCTTAGTAGGTTATGAGCTCAACTATTCCCCAATGGAGAAGGCTTGCCTAGCCATAGTCTTCAGCTCGTAGAAACTCTAACACTACATGCTTAGTCATCTGGTCAAGCTAATCTATAAGGTTGATCCGCTTAAATATTTGCTATCCAAAACAACACTAACTAGCTGCATGGCTAAATGGGTCATGCTACTAAGTGAATTTGACATAGATTATGTGGATCATAAAGAAATCAAAGGACAAGTAATATTCGATCAGCTGGAAGATGCTCCTCTAGTAGATGCCTATCCTTTAGAAATATAGTTTCTTGATGAAGGGGTCTTTTCAGTTTCAGAAGCTACCAAATGGACACTATACTTTGATGGATCACACACAAAAAATCGATCGGTGGTAGGCGTCTTGCTCGTCACCCCTCAAGGTGATTACATACTAAAGTCACTCAGATTAGACTTTCCTTGTACCAACAACATTGTTGAATATGAAGCTCTTCTCACCAACCTTAGGATTGTAGTCCAATGGTGTATCTCTCACCTGCAAGTATTTGGTGACTCCCAACTTGTTATCAAGAAGGGTAATGATGAGTTTCTAACAAAAGATGATAAGCTACTACCATACAAAAGTATGGTAGATGACTTCAAAAATTACTTCACCTCCATCCAATTTGATCAAATACCTAGAGTGCAGAATAAAGTAGTTGATGTCATGGCTACCATTGGTTCCCTCTTAAACATGCGCAAAGATCAAACTGAATGTGAGTTCCTAGTGGAGCAACTTTTAATCACTGCATATGACATCTGGCCTGAGAGTTAAATGGTATGCGACATTGTAGGTCCTGAATCCCCTGGTATCAAGACATATACACTTACCTCCATAACAACACCTTACCCCCTGACCTCACACATAACCATTGTAAATCCTTTATCTAGCACACACCTCGTTACACCATCATAGGTGATACATTTTATTGACATGGGTATGATGGAACCCTCCTCTAATGTTTAAACGAGACCGAAGCCCGCACTGCGTTGGTAGAAGTACATAACAGTATTTGTGGGGCCCATCCCAATGGCATGGCCCTAGCCAAAAGGATTCTAAGAGCGGGATATTATTGTCCTACTATGGAACATGATTCTTGCGAGTTTGTAAAGAGGTGCCTCCCTTGTTAGCAACTTGTGGATTTGATTCATGATCTTGCACAAGAGTTACAATCCATCACAGCACCATGGCCATTTTCACAATGGGGTTTCGATTTGATTAGCAAGATTTACCTTGCATCCTCTGACGACTATACTTTAATCATCACCACCACTAAATACTTTACTAAGTGGGTGGAAGCAATGCCACTCACCCAAATTATTGGTGTTCAGATATCCAAATTCATCCTTTACCATATCCTCTATAGGTATGGAATCCCCTCCACCATCATTACTGATAATGGAAAGCCATTCAAAAAAAAGTGCATGAAATTCATCTGTGAGACTTATCACATCCAACATCGTTGGTCTACCCCATATTACCCCTAGGGAAATGGTCAACCAAAACCAACCAACAAAACCTTAATTAAAATAACTATAAAGATGGTTAATAACACTGGTCAAGATTGGCATCTCCACCTCCATCCTGCCCTTTGGGCCTACCACACTTCCATCTGCACGCCCATTGGTGCCACTCCATGCTGACTATTTTATGGTGTTGAATCTATCTTGCCGATTGAAGTTGAAATCCCATCACTTCGCATATCTCTGAAGAATCTAATAAGTGATGAAGACACTCGGGTTGCACAACTTGCTTAGTTGGAACTCCTAGATGAAAAACATATCAAAGCCTACAACCATTTACAAGCCTACCAACATCAGCTCAAGAGAAGCTACAACAAGAAGGTTCGTCCTTGCTAATTCAATGTTGGCGACTTAGTTCTTAAGGAGAAACATCGCACCCAACAGGATCAGGAAAAGAAGGGCAAGTTTGAAGCAAATTGGTTGGGCCCTTATGTCATCACAACAAAATATGGTTCAGGAGTGTACAGGCTTGCTACACCTGAAGGAGAGCCCCTGGAAGAACCCATCAATATCATGCACCTAAAGAGGTTTTATACTTAGGTCAGCTGAGGTATCCTTCCTGCTAAAATCCAAAAATATACAAAAAACGTAAAAAATATAAAAAAATATAAAAAAATTCAAAAAATCAAAAAAATCCAAAAATAGTAAAGAGAAATAATTCATCCTATGGTGAAAATCACCCTTGGTGGCGCCTTGTATATGTACGATTGGTGAAAACCTGGCAACAAGCGCCATTCGTATAGAACTTAATCATTATCTACCTTGTTTCCTAGTTACTTATGATTCATCCATCCAGATCGCATATCCTCATCATCCTATCAATCATATCCTTCCATCCACATGTGTCATCTGGTCGCTTGGTATATTTTGGTTGACCATTGGATGAAATTCATCCACTATCAGTCATCCTGAGCTTTTAACCTAATCTGAGCTTGTTTCATCTTGTTGTTTTGTCCGTCTTTCGTCTCCATTTAGGTTCTTTCATTGTGTCATTCTCCATCTAGATATCGTCTTGTCTTTGGAAATATATGTTGCCCTTGCAATTTTATGTAGGCAAGGATGATCTTTTGATCTGCCCCCAAGGATTCTTGTTTGGTCTGTCATCTTTTTCTGTCATGTCTTTTCGTCTTTGTAGAATCACGTTGCCCCTGCGCTTGCACGTACGCAAGGCCAATCATTTGATCTGTCCCTGAGGCATTTTTGTTCGTTTGTTCTATCCTTCATCCTTTGTCCCCATTGTCCTCTTTTTTCCCTTATCCATCATTGGTTTTTCATCCTTTTCGAACTACGTTGCCCTGCACTTGCACGTAGGCAAGGTCGAGCATTTGATCCACCCCCGGGGCTTTTATTTTGTCTTTGATTTTGCCTTGTTGTCGATCTATCTGGTCATTTTCATCCACCATCTATCTTTATCGTCCTCTTTCCGCTTTTATCCATACTCTTTTCCTGAACTACAAGGGCTTTGCGCTTTCACATAGGCAAGGCTGATCTTTGATCAACCCTCGAGCCCCTAGGTCTTTAGGGTGTGCCAGACTTGTTTCATGTGTCTTTTTGTCAAGCATGTCATTATCTAGCTGGTGTTTCACAAATAGAATCCATTTGTGTCATGAGATTTAATCGGTTTTAGAACCTCCTGCATCATTATCAATCTTTTAGTTTAGCATCCATCTTTGGTCTCAATAGGATGTATCCTTCCTAACAGACCTCATCAACCCCATCCATCCTCTCAATCCTATGGCAAAGGATGTTTTGAAATTGATTGCAATATTTTGATACTTTTGGCTTCTATTTATCATTTGAGCTCCCTATCATCACTTATCAAGGTCGCCATGATCTATCATATTATGGTGTGTTTTGACTGGTTTACATAGGGGCATATTTTGATTATTTGTTGGCTTCATGGTTGTCCCATGTAGTACCCACCAAGATCCCTGAGGTCTTGTGTTACGCTGGGACATCCTTCTGTGCTTGTGGTTATCCCAATACCTGGCCTGACTGAAGTCATTGCGACTTTGGGGTATTGGGATAGCCTTCTTATTTGTTGTGTTATTTATGCATTGGACACTAATCCGCCTTGGTTCACGTACCATGGTACCTGGTGTCTTATGCTATAGCAAAAATCAATGCTCTAAAGATAGTAAATTGCATTAGGATTGCATTTCATTTTCTCCTTCGTTGCATTTCATTTATCCTCCATCCCTTCTTCTTCCAACCCATGACTTAAGATTTTGGTTGTGTGAACATTGCTTCCCTCCATTTTCCGTTTCTCCTCAAGATTCCTATGGTTCTTGATAGGTGCAGTTGCACACCCATCACCTCTTTCACTTCCATCATTATGTAGGCCCTTATTTACATTCATGATCATATTGCACTTCATTTACATATTATAATTTAGTGCCATTCTCATCCCATATTTTAGGTCCGCTAAGTTGCATTTCATCCCATGTGCATAATCATCTTTTTTAAGTTGTTTAGATTAATTTTAATTGATTATTCTATACATCTTAAATTCATTTCATTATCCATCTGTTGCATTAGCATATTCATCTTAGTTCATATCATTGTCTCCTACATCATAAATTGTTAGGTTCATTTCCACATCCATAGCATATAAAATCATAAATCATCCATCATATTTTGCATCATAAACATTACACATCATAATATCATCTATAGCATGCAAAATCATAAATCATCCATCACATCCTGCATCATAAACATTAGGCATCCTACATTCCACAATCATAAATTTATATAGGCATAAACATAAATCACTATAAGCATATCCATACATCGCATCATAACAATCATCCATACTAAAACCATAAACATACACATATGCATACATAAATCATCCATCACATCAAACATCACATAGTGTCAATAAGGGCTCTTGCATATCATATCACAAAATAACAAAAATACAATGCCCATCACATAATCCATGATAATGTCCATTATATACATCACAATACATATGTCATCAAATAAAGTATGAGTACAGAGCTATGGCTCAACTTTGATCTCTGCTACTCTGTACTAAATCTCATCTTGTACCTATCAAATATCGAGATCCTGTCCCTCTGATCCTCTAAACCATGAGTTGCTTGCATCTGACCTCTATGGTGACTCTGACACTGGCCCTCTACGTGGAGGAGTCTCCCTCAAGCTACTATATCCTTGAGTATGTGTCCTTGCTGATTGGGATGGCACTGGCATCTGTGGCCTCGCTCGAACATAGGTAGGTGTGTGCATACGTTTCTTACTCCTAAATATACAAAACTAACTAAAAATGCAAGGAAACTAACACAAGACCACCTCAATGATTAGCCTAAGTAAAGCACAAAAGAGAAAGATGAAAATCAATGAAATGATTATACCTTTTATGTTGATCTCCTTGGTTGGCCCTTGATCTAGATGGAAATATGTGCTCCTTGATGGCAAGGTGATGAAAAATGGATGTAAAATGATGTTAATGCAAGATGAGAGGGATAGGTGATGAGTAAAACCAAATGGATATGAGCTCTTGAATGCAAATAAAATGATTAATGGCTGCTTGAATGGCTTAGAATCATAAGTTGGCTACTAAAATTCATGAAATCTAGAATTTTTTAATGAAGAAAGAGGGGGGGGGGGTATTTATAGAGGAAATTGAATTCTCTAGAGAATTCAACAGTCAAGATTGATCCACCATGGCCAAGATAGAGGTCTATGGTGAGTTGAAGACTCACGAGCCCTCACATATTGACATGTGGAAGGTGAATTGTCCAAGGGGGAAGGTGAGATGGACAAGGTACAAATGATGTGAAGGAAGGACAAGTACCTTGGGGGATGAGAGGATTTCCTCAAAATGGAACCTCTTGTCCCCAAATGAAGGTGAAAGGGACATATGAGGTATTTTAGTATTTTTCAAAAAAATCTCCATGGAGAAAAGAGAATTGGTTGGAGAAATAAATGTGAATATTTAATTCACATGATTGAAGGGGATAAGGTGGTTGGGAGAATAAATATGAATTTTAAATTCATATGATAAGCACCTTGTGGATAAGACAAGGTTCTTATGGAGGAGGCTAAAAAGTGTCTTGTGGATAAAACAAGGTCCTTATAATGGAAGGTTCTTGGCCTTAATGTGACTTTATGTGACCTTTCAATGATCACATGGGGAAGAGGAGATTCCTTGGAGGAATCAAAAGTGAATTTTAAATTCATGGGGAAGAGGGAGATTCCTTGGAGGAATAAAAAGTGAATTTTAAATTCATGGGGAAGAGGGAGATTATTTGGAGGAATAAAAAGTGAATTTTAAATTCATGGGGAAGAGGGAGATTCCTTGGAGGAATAAAAAGTGAATTTTAAATTCATGGGGAAGAGGGAGATTCATTGGAGGAATAAAAAGTGAATTTTAAATTCATGGGGAAAAGGGAGATTATTTGGAGGAATAAAGAGTGAATTTTAAATTCACATGGGGAAGACAAAAAAGAATTAAAAATTCCTTGGAGAATGAGAGAGTTGACCAAAGGGGGATTGATTAGACTAACTAATCACTGATTAAAAAAATTAGTGGCTAACGAAGATTAAGAGCCAACTTGCAAAAGTCAGAGGATGTGACACATCCTAATCATGGATTAACCATGTGCACATCCCTAATGATGGGACTAGGAGATGGATTAGGATTAAGGAAAAGGATGTGACATGTGAGAAATTAAATAAATGTCATATTTATTTAATTCATTTGATGAAAAAGAGAGTAAAGGTGGTAAGGTATTTAATCATTAACTAAACACCTTAGGGATTAAAGAGGGATTAAGGGTACTAATTAGATAATAGCAATATTACCTAATTAACGCGAATAAGAGGATGTTTTCGATGAAAAGGGATAAATTCGGATAAATGTAAGTGTCCAAATTTGGATGTCTACATTTTGCCCCTCTTTGAGATGGTGTTACGAAGTAGCATCAATTCAAAGAATGTTAAAACATAGAACCCAGAAGAAGATGGTTAGATTGGGAAAAATTCCCCAGTTATCAAAGGAGTGACTAGGAAGAAAGATGATGGGGGTGAAGATGAAGATTAGGGATTGAGGATGCCCCCTCAAGAGGACATGTGGGTTTAAGAGAATACGGATGTGCTCTCGAAATGGATGAGATGATGAAAGAGGAGATGAGGGAGATGATGCAAAGTGATGAGTAAGAGAATATGAGAAGCGATAGGTGATTGGGGAGCACAAATAGATTACAGGAAAAATATGATGTTGCCCAAGTCAAGCTACAAGTTGGGATGGACTGATGGTCGATGGAGTGTTGTTGATAAGGGAAGGATACATCCCAAAACAACACAAGGATAAGGAATGATACATCCCGATGAGAGTGTTGTTGATGAGGGGAGGATACATCCCAGAACAACACAATAAAAGGGAAGGATACATCTTACTGATGATGATGATGATAGTGTTGTTGATGAGGGAATGATACATCCCAAAACAACACAAAAGGATAGGGAAAGATACATCCTGATGATGATGATGATGATGATGATGATGATGATGACGATGAGTGGGTCAAGGCTTGTAGCAAGGCTGGGAACAAGACCAAAGGTGTGATTAGATTATTTGTGCTAGAATGAATGGGTTAGGATTGGATGGAGATGTGAGATGGTTAAAAGGAATGATGATGGAGGTAAATATGCAATGCAATGGAAGATGCAATTTTCCATTTTCAGAGCATTGATTTTTCTATAGCATAAGACACTAGATACCATGGTATGTAGAACCAAGGCGAATTAATGTCTAATGCATATACAAACACAACAAACAAGAAGGCTATCCCAACACCCCAAAGTTGCGATGAATTTGGTCGGGCCAGGTATTGGGATAACCACAAGCACAAAAGGATGTCCTAGCATAACACAAGACCACTGGGGTCTTGGTGGGTACTACATGGGACAACCAAGAAGACAACAAACAAAAGAAAAATCAAGATATGACCCTATGTTAACTAGTCAAAACACATCATAATATGATAGATCATGGCAGACTTGGCAAGTGATGATAGGGAGCTCAAATGATAAACAAAATGTCAAAAGCATCAAAAGATCACAATCAAATTTCAAATGTCCTTTGCCATAGGATCAAAAGGATGGATGGGATTGAGGTGGTATGTTAGGAAGTATACATCCTATTGAGCCCAAAGATGGATGATAGATTGGTTGATTGACATGATGCAGGATATTTGAAACCAATTGAACCTCATGAGACTAATAACCTTTGTTTGTAAGCACCAGCTGGGATAGGGACATACTTAATGACATGATAAGATGACAGGATGACAAGACACAAGATAACAAAACCCTGAAGACCTAAGGGCTCGAGGGTTGATCAAAAATCAGCCTTGCCTACGTGAAAGCGCAGAGCCCTCGTAGTTCGATAAAAGACCATGGATAAAAGCAGAAAGAGCATAATGGAGACCTCGATGATTAGTGCAAATTGGACGGAAAAATGTCCTAGGGGTGGACAAAATGATTTAGCCTTGCTTGCGTGAAAGCACAGGGGAAACGTAGTTCAATACAAGTCCAAAGATAGAGGATGGAAGATGAAAGAACAGACGAAAAGACAGAACCTCGGGGGTGGATCAAATAACCAACCTTGCCTACGTGAAAGTGCAGGGGCAACGTAGTTCGACACAAGACCAATGATAGACAACAAATAAGAGATGATGAGATGACCATGATAAATGGATGAAAGGATGGAGCCAATATGATGAGCCAGGATAGGTCGTGCGTATGGGATGGTTGATATGCATCAGATGAATCTCAAGGATGCTATAGTTATCCAAATCATCAAAAGATGAAGCGGGAGGAGGAAATGATGAATGATGAAGAGTGATAGGATATTAGAAAGATGGGAGAAAGAGATAGGAATGATGAGAGTGTAATACATGGTATTGGATTACGTGGGAGTAGCCTATAGCTAGATACCAATGACAAGGGATTATGAGATAGGAGGAAAAATAGAGATAAATGGATGGATTGATTAAGATGGGGAAATAGAAAGATGCTAGTATAGGTGGATAGAGGGACAAGGATTTTGGAAGATGGATAGGAATATAAGGATAGGGATATGGGCGGGATATTTAGATAGAGGGATGGGTAGATAAGGATGAAAGGATGAAAAGGACTAGTGGATGAGAGTATAGGAAGATGAGGATTTGGTAGATGGAAGGGATTACTGGATGGATAAAGGGATTGGGAGATAGGATGGGAAGGATGGGGAGATGGAAAGGATTACTTGGAGGGATGGATGGACGATGTATCCAAGGACTCTATCGTAAATAAGGAGATTCCCTCACTCTAGATGTGTCATGTGTGACAAGGCAAGAGGGATAGCGGGATGGGTGGATAAGGTAGTGAGATGGACATAGATAGGAGATATGGGTAAGGCAGGGATATGGGTGTTGCCATGATGGATGAATGATGAAGGTAGATGGATGAAGATAATATGCATGGAGCAGAAAAGTAGATAAGGAATATGAGAGTGTATGGATGAGGGAAATATATGCCAAGAGATGTCCCAAGCATGTATATATGGTTGCCCCTATCTAGGTCAAGATCACAAGGAAGATGGAGGGACTGGGGTAAATGGGATATGATGGATAGGATGTGGAAGATAGGTAGATGTAGGAGATGAAGGAAAGGAATGCGTAAGTGGATGCTACCCCAATCGTGGAAGTAGATTGGATGAGGGATTTACGCATGATTCCTGTTTGCCAGGTTTTCATCATGGTACTTATCCAAGGCGCTTGTTTGCCAAGTTTTCACCATTGGACGAATTATTTCTCTTTACTATTTTTTTTTTGTTTTGACTTTTGGGACTTTTCAGATAGAAATACGGATGGAGATGGATAAGGATAGGGATGGATGGATAAATGGATTCAGAAGACATATGATAAAGCAAATGGATGAAGGCTGCAAGCAACAAGTTCCATACGAGATAATAAGAGCCCATGTGTAAAGTGATCATTGGATGTTGGTACAACCTTATTAGAATGAATGGATTATGCAAGGGAATGGATCAAAGGGATTGGATGGGGGAGATATGGGGGATAGTGGATGGGGTGTTGGAAAGTATATGGATGGAATGTTGGATTGGATGTGTGATGGGGGAAGGTGTTCAGGACCAACATTGGCACATGTGGTGGATGTAAAATGATATGAGGGTTGATGGATGGAGAATGTGGTGATAATGAAGGCACTGGGATAGTGAATTTTGGGACATAAGGACTTAAAAAAAATTTAGGAGATGGAGGATGTGAATGATTAGTTTTGGGATTAGAAACTTTGGATGTTGTTAGGGAATTTTCATTTGAAGGCATGGCATCTTTTTTTCTTGGGAATCCACATGGTTTTGATTTTTTCTTTGGTGGGCCTTTGTGGCCATTTGGATTGATTTGGATTTTGGACTTGATTTTTCTTTTCTTCAACATGTCTTTTGAAGGGGACATGAGGAACTTTAGATTCATGTGGACGTTTGGATTATACATTTTTGTTTTGGCATCCAAAGTGCTTTTAGTAGCAATGGGATGGGTATGGGGATATGGATGATGTGGAGATGATGTGGATGGAGTGGTAGAAGTAGGTGTTTGATGAGGATGTGTGGATGGAGGATGCGAGATAGCATGCATGGAAGGGTGCCTTTGTTGATCCTGAGTAGGAGTTATGAAGTTAGAATTTGTATGTTGTGTACTAGGGATAGGTGATGGATGGAGGAAAGGATGAATAGGATGAGATGGAGGAGGTGATTTTGGGATATAAGAACCCAAAATGGACTGTATATATGGAGGATGTGTGAAGTTTGGTGGAGGGACATAAGGACCCAAAATGGATTTAGAGGATGAAGGAGGAAGATGGACGGTTGTTTTGAGGTAATATGATGGAGGAGGGGGAATGGCGATAAATGGTTTGGTGGAATGGTGGGAAGTGCTTCTCATTCCTTTAGAAGATGATTTTTTAGGATGCATGGAGGTTGTACCAAAAAAATTGGATTGTGATTCTTGGGAGATATATCCAAGACAGTGTGCACCTAGATGTTCTTTGACCTGAATGGGCTCTAACATACCTTGCTCATGAAGGCCTAAATATGATGGAGGAGGGGGAATGGCGATAAATGATTTGGTGGAATGGTGGGAAGTGTTTCTCATTCCTTTAGAAGAGGATTGTTTAGGATGCACGGAGGTTGTACCAACATTTTTGGATTGTGATTCTTGGGAGATATATCCAAGACCGTGTGCACCTAGATGTTCTTTGACCTGAATGGGTTCTAACATACCTTGCTCATGAAGGCCTAAATATTTTCCTTGATAGTTCATGTTCTTGAGCATGTGATCTATGGTGGGATGCTTATTCTTTTGGAAGCATGATGTGAGTTCATTAGCAGGTGAAGGAGGAAGGGTGGTGCATATACTTTTTTTTTATTCTACAAGAAGACCACCATGGAATAGGGTAATGTTATGAAGGTGATACAAAAGTGGTGTTGGGATGGTAGGACTAGATGGCAATGAAGGATCATGAGATGGAGACGAGAGGATAGCTGATCAGGAGGAATAGGTGATAAGGGATCGGGAGAGGGATTAGGTGGTATGACAAGATCTAGATTTATGGCAATGGGTGATAAGAGCTCATGAGATGGAGCGATTGGATCTTGAGTGTAAAGGGGATCATGGGATGGAGCAGATGAGCTAGTGTGATATTGAGACATGGTAGATAGGATGATGAGATCAAGATTTGGTGGAGGAAAGGGATCATGAGATGGAATGGATGGAAGGCTATGTTATTGGGATGGAGTAGATGAGATGGCAGGATCTATATTTGAAGGAGGGGATATGCTTGTACGCTTTGGATGAAGCCCTTGGCATGGCTCATCGTGTGTGGGAGGCATGATGACAGAGGAGTGTTTGAGGGAATCCTCAGGTGGGGCAGATAAGAGGATGGAGGATTCATGAAGGTCATGGGATTGAATTTTGGTAATATTAGGACTAAGAGGAGTGGATTGGATGTCTCCGATGGACTGGGTGGTTCTAGTAATAGAAGATGGGGATTCAATGGACTGAATGGGTGTGACAGACTCAAATGTTTGGACGATGTTGGGAATGATAATGGTAGTGATGAGTGTAGGATGGAGGAGGGCCTCATCACTAGTGACTATACATGATAGAGTGGGAGGGCATTATTTCACAACATCAAGATGCGGATTCAGGAATGTCTCTTCTATCATGAGTCCTTGGACGACATTTGGAGAGGATGTAAGAGTAGGTGAGGTGATGGGAATGGATGGAGGATTAGGGGTGGTTGGAGGACTAGGATTAGGGATTGGTGGATTAGGATTAGACGTAGGGATGGGAATGGATGGAGGACTAGGAGGAGATGGATGATTAGGGTTAGGGATTAGAGGATTAGATGAGTCGATGGGTGGATTAAGATTAGATGTAGAACTAGGAGGAGATGGAGGATTATGATTAGATGAGTGGATGGGATTGGATGGATGAATACGAGGAGATGGAGGATTAGGGTTAGGTATTAGAGGATTAGATAAGTGGATGGGTGGATTAGGATTAGGATTAGAGGAATGAATGGGACTAGATGGAGGACTAGGAGTGGTTGGAGGACTAGGTGGGTTATGATTAGATGGAGGATTAAGATATAATGCGATGAAAGGGGGAGTGATGTAAGAGGATGTAGATGTTGGATTAGGTTGGGAAGATTGGGATGGTGAGTAATAGTAGGAAGATGTGGATGATGGATTAGGACAAGAGGACATTGGTGGTGGATTTGCATACGAGGACATGGATGGAGGATTAGGATGGAAAGATGTGGAATGAATGTAAGGACATTAGGATGGGGGATTGTGATAGGAAGATTGAGGTGGTGGACCACTATAGGAATACATGTATGGTGGGTTGGCATAGAAGGATAGGGATGATGGATTAGGATAAGAAGATTGAGATGGTGGATTAGGATAAGAGGAATATTGGGATGGGAGATTGTGATAGGAAGGTGTGGGTGTTGGATTAGGATGGGAAGATTGGGATGTGGGATTAAGGTAGAGGTATTGGGATTGTTGATGATGATAAGGATAGGAGGATGTGAATGTTGGATAGGATAGAGGTGGAGAGGGAGGACATGATGAATATGTAGATAGTGAGGATGTTGGATATCCCTTGTCAAGGGTAGCATAAGAGCTATTATAGAGGTGGAGAGGGACTACATAATGAATATGTAGATAGTGAGGATGTTGGATATCCCTTATCAAGGGTAGCATAAGAACTATTAGTAGATGCGGATGAAGGCATGGTGGGATAGTTCAAAGGAGTAGTTGAATTTTTTGAGGCGATTGGAGAGAGCTTGCTAGCAATGATAGCATCAAGGGGATCTATATAACACTCTTTGTGATCAACAAGATTTTTGTTATCGTCATCAATGTAGTTAGGATTCCCCTTGACTACTACTATTAGTTGTGTGAAAGGGGGATAAGGATTCATGAAGGATACAGATTGGAATGAAATACTAGATGATGGAAAGATGAATAGGATGGATTGGAATAAGATATAGGTGGAATAAAGCTCAAGTTGGGATTTAGGTTAAGCTCATATTGGGATTGAATAAAAGCTCAGATTAGGATGATGAGATTAAAGCTCAGATTAGAATTGGATTGGAGCTTAGATTGGGATTGGATCGGAGGATATGATAGGATTGATTCTAAACCAAGTTCAGGGGTTTTGACTAGAGGATGTAAGGTGTTGACAATAAGATTTTTGCCAGATTTGACAGTTTTCAAAAATTGCCAAATTTTGCCATTTTAGGAAACTTCATAGGCATACCTTTGAGAGTTCAGTTTTTTCCCAAAAAATACCCAAAACTAAGATAGGATGAATTGAAAACTAACATCTCAAATATGAGACATGCATTCCGAGTTATTAACGAAAACGATTTTTCAAACATTGAAAAAAACACTAAATTGTGATTTTGAGGGTTAAGATGAAAGTTTGAGGCCTCGAATATGTGTCAAAATGGGGTCCAATTGACTCAAGGTTTCTTGAGAATCCACATGCCACCTCATAACGCAACCACCCGTAAAATTTCAACCTAATCGGACACCCGAGTCAAAAGTTATGGTCTCCAAAAGTTTCTGCATAAAAATCAAAACCCTCAAAATGAAGTCTAGATGATTGGGATGGATGTTTTGATGATAGACATGGACTCTAATGATGTTCTAAGAAGCAACTATGTGGTTTGGTTGATGAAATGATGAATTTTCTACCAAGGGGCTCGTGCACCCGAGCGTGGACGCCCCTGCTAGGGCATGACTGCCCTTACTCGGGTGTGGCCGCCCTTCGGGTGAAAATAGGGGTCAAAAATGGCTATTTTGGTGCAGAAGGGCTTGTATGTCCGGGCATGGTTGCCCTTTCCAAGGTGTGGCCGACTCTGTTGGGGCGTGGTTGACTCTACAAGGTTTTTGACCTTGTCCAAATCAAGAACGAAACCAAACAAGCCTGACAGATGGTGAAACGAACTTGCTAAATGATGAAACGGGTTCCTTGAATGACAAAAGGAGATTTCTAAGTAGGTGAACATGTCGATGGAACGAGAGAATGAATATCCGAAATGGACAGACAAATGGTCAAAATGGTAGAATGGACGTTCGAAATAGGGGAATGGACTAACGGAATGACGAGGGGATGCTGAAAAATGACTTGTTTTGGGCATGGCCGCCCTTCGGGTGAAAACAAGGGGCAAAAATGGCTATTTTGGTGCAGAGAGCAGCATATGCCTGGGAGTGTCTGATTCTGCTGGGGCATGGTCGACTTTACAAGGGCGTGGTCGCCCCTACCGACTTGACTTAGGTGAAAAATGACTATGGCAAAGGATTGAAAACACTTAAAAAAAACAAGCAAAGTGGCAAGATTGACTTGACTTGTAAGATATGCACTGGTTTTACATAGAAAAGATAGTTCAAGCAACACAATCCTAAGATTAGTAAGAAGGGTATTGCCAACATGGTTCTCTAAATAGGATAAACAAGGCGATCTAGGGAGTCCTCGATATACATATGGTATGTGAGGCCCAAACCGTGAACACTAGTCTGTCATAAGCGTGAGTCGGGAACCCCAACAAGATACTAAAAGGCTCAAACCAACTCTTCACGTCTATTTAGGTATCACCCTAGCTTCGACGCTTCGCCAATTATGACACAACTAGATTGAGGTACAACTTTCGTTCTCCTCCCTTTTTAACCCCGTCGATACACGTGGTCGGGATCGTCCCTTAGGGTGATGAAATCCCCAAGCAGGTCCCACTAAAAAGAAAGTGTAAATCATTTTCGGCTACTCCCCAGGATCACACGAAGTGCAAGGGGAAAGCTTGAACGATTTCCACCCCCTTGGGTAACACATAGAACAAAGTAAGCTACAATTTCTCTTCACCCAAGATCGCCAAATGGTGCAAGGGGACTAGATACGTCGGTAGCTTAATTTTCAGACAAAGAAAACAAATTATTTGACCCCTCCTACTTAGTCTATGTGCCTAATTAGTGTAAAATAAATGAAAACAAACAACTAACTATAGGTCCTTTCGTCTTGCAAGAAACAAATTAGTAGTTTTTCCATCATTCTTTGTCAATCATAAATTTCCTACATAGATGTTAGTATAAAACCTTTCACAATCACGAACAAGACAAGTTAAGGGGTCAGTATTAATAAATCCATAAAAAACAGATTCTGAAAATGCACAAAACACTATTTTTTACCTTCCTCTGTTGGTGAAAACAGAGAGTTGAAACGTTGTTTCTGCTGTAGAGAGGCATCTATGTCTGGGTGTGGTTGGCTCTGCTGGGGTGTGGTCAATTCTACAAAGGCATGGTTAGTTCTGCAAGTGCGTGGTCGGCTCTCTGATGAAAACATAGAGCTTCTGGTGCTGGTTTTTTGTAGACAGGTGTCTCTACAGGACCTAAATGCCCCTTGGGTCAGACAGTGGGAAAAAATGATGAAGTTTCCGTTGAGGAGTGTTTATGCCTGGGTGTGGCTGCCCTTGTTAGGGCATGTTCGGCTTTCTGTGTCACCTGAACCTGCACAAAACATAGTCAACAAAAAAAATGCAAATGTTTCTACCGAGGGGCATCTATGCCCAAGCGTGGCTACCCTTGCTAGGGCATGGCCGGCTCTACAAGGGTGTAGTCAATTTTCCACGTCACTCGAACCTGTAAAAAACACAGTCAAAAAGCTAAAATATAGATGTTTCCGTTGAGGGGCGTTTGTGCCCGAGCGTGGCTGACTTTGCAAGGGTGTAGTCGATTTTCTATGTCACCTGAACTTGAAAATATGCAAACAACAACAAACTCTAAAAGCAAATGACCCATATATGGGTCCCACCGAGTGTGCCAGAAATGGGTGCATGCATTTCTTACTCCTAAATATGCAGAACTAACTAAAAATGAAAGGAAAATAACACAAGACCACCTCAATGATTAGCCTAAGTAAAGCACAAAAGAGAAAGATGAAAATCAATGAAACGATTGTACCTTTTATGTTGATCTCCTTGGTTGGCCCTTGATTTAGATGGAAATATGTGCTCCTTGATGTCAAGGTGATGAAAAATGGATGGAAAATGATGTTAATGCAAGATGAGAGGGATAGAAGATGAGTAAAACCAAATGGATATGAGCTCTTGAATGTAAAGAAAATGCTTAATGGTTGCTTGAATGGCTTAGAATCATAAGTTGGCTACTAAAATGCATAAATATAGAATTTTTTAATGAAGAAAGAGGGGGGGTATTTATAGAGGAAATTGAATTCTCTAGAGAATTCAATGATCAGGATTGATCCACCATGGCCAAGATAGAGGGCTATGGTGAGTTGAAGACTCACAAGCCCTCACATCTTGACATGTGGAAGGTGAATTGTCCAAGGAGCAAGGTGAAATGGACAAGGTACAAATGATGTGAAGGAAGGACAAGTACTTTACAATTACTTTGGGGGATGAAAGGATTTCCTCAAAAAGGAACCTCTTGTCCCCAAATGAAGGTGAAAGGGACATATGAGGTATTTTAGTATTTCTCAAAATATCCCCATGGAGAAGAGAGAATTGGTTGGAGAAATAAATATGAATATTTAATTCACATGATTGAAGGGGATAAGGTGGTTGGGAGAATAAATATGAATTTTAAATTCATATGATAAGCACCTTGTGGATAAGACAAGGTTCTTATGGAGGAGGCTGAAAAGTGCCTTGTGGATAAAACAAGGCCCTTATAATGGAAGGTTCTTGGCCTTCATGTGATTTGATGTGACCTTTCAATGATCACATGGGGAAGAGGAGATTCCTTGGAGGAATCAAAAGTGTTTTAAATTCATGGGGAAGAGGGAGATTCCTTGGAGGAATAAAAAGTAAATTTTAAATTCATGGGGAAGAGGGAGATTATTTGGAGGAATAAAGAGTGAATTTTAAATTCACATGGGGAAGACAAAAAGGAATTAAAAATTCCTTGGGGAATGAGAGAGTTGGCCAAAGGGGGATTGATTAGAATGACTAATTACTAATTAGAAGACAGTTAGTGGCTAACGAATATTAAGAGCCAACTTGCAAAAGTTGGAGGATGTGACACATCCTAATCATGGATTAACCATGTGCACATCCCTAATGATGGGATTAAGAGATGAATTAGGATTAAGGAAAAGGATGTGACATGTGAGGAATTAAATAAATGTCATATTTATTTAATTCATTTGATGAAAAAGAGAGTAAAGGGGGTAAGGTATTTAATCATTAACTAAATACCTTAGGGATTAAAGAGGGATTAAGGGTATTAATTAGATAATAGCAATACTACCTAATTACCGCGAATAAGAGGATGTTTTGGATGAAAAAGGATAAATTTGGACAAATGTAAGTGTCCAAATTTAGATGTCTACAATAGGTATTTATTTTTCTGGATTTGGCACTATTGAGAAATAAGCACACATTTAGTAGCTCGCCTCTCTCATATACTCATCCCGCTCTGCCCTATACCTATCTCAAAATCCACATATGGATCTCCTCTCCTGTGCCCATGCACCCTATATTAACTGTAACTGCTCAACCTCCACCCCCATCCATGACTCCTGATCCATAGCTCTGTCCCTCTCCTCCTACATGGTCTACACTTGTTTCTGTAGCCTTTGGACCTCTGCCCCTGTCTCACCACCCTGCATTACCAGTGACTTCCCCTGTGTTGCTTGTCCCAGTTGTTGTGTTGCATCTCTCTCCCTCTCCAAAACCTGTATCCATGTCACTACTGTATCCCTCTCATCTTGTAGGACTTGCACCTTTATCTATAAGGCATCCCTCTCTGTCTCCATCAACTGTACTCGAGCCCTCATGTTTCCTCCCTCTCCTGTATCTCCCACTATCTGCTCTGCCACCTCAACTATGTCACGAAGATCATCTCGCTCTTGTCTCAACTCCCTCCTCTCTCTTAATAGTCCCTCTACCTGCCTCCTCAAATCCTCCATATCCCTCTCTGCCTCCGCTAGGGTCTTTACTGATATCTGCTCTGCCACTCCTCCTGACTCTCGCTGACCCTCCACTTGCAGTATTGTCACTGTCGCCTCTATTTTGTCTCACTCCCATCTTGCTGCCTCCCCTACCTCATGCTCGCTAGCTACCTCTCCCTCCAAATGAGTCACCTCTTCTCGTAACTCGCTCACCTCTGCTCGCAACTCATCCACCTCGACTCGCAAGGTATTTCTCTCCTCCCGCATCTCTGACTCATGTCACAACACCGTCTCAGCTACATCCTGAAAAACCCTGTCACCCTCTGCCCACACTCAGGCTATCTCAGCTCACAACATGATCACTTCAACCTCTAATCTACTCCTTGCAGCCTCTGTATATCTCAGTCTCTACTTGGTGATATGTAACCTTACCTCCACGCCTCTCAGCCGCAAAGACGGATCCTCTGCTATCAGCGACATCATGGCCAATGGGTGAATATCATGCATGTCCATATCCATCTCCTCTGCCCCCGCCTCGTCTCCCATGTCCATCACCTCTACCTCCTCCCTCTCTCCCATCACATTTGCCTCATGTCTCTCCTCCTCAGGCTCGACCCGCGCCCTTTGTCTCCTCCTCCTCCTCCTACCCGGCCTTCGTGGACCTCCCCTCTCATCATCCCCCTACACTTCCTCTTGCTGCCCACCTACTCTGGCCACCTCTAACACTCTCCTCCGTTGTCCTCCTGCTTTGCTATGCCTGCCTCTGACTCTCTCCTCTGCTGTCCTCCTCCTGCTATGGCTGCCCCTGGCTCTCTCCTCTACTGACCTCTTCCTACTATGGCTGCCTTTGGCCCTCTCCTCTACTATCCTCCTACCCTTCCTGCCTCTGGCTCTCTCATCGGTTGTCCCTTCCCTTTCTCTCTCCTTTGTCCTGCCAATCTCACCTCATCCTCTGGTCCAAATCTTAGCACCCCTTTGATCAGCTCCATCGAAGTAATCTATAAGGGTCGGTGTCACACAAACCAACCAACATATCTAATGGTCACTCTTGCCTCTGATATCCCTCTAGTCCTCCCTAGATAGGTCACCAGATCCTGCTCCAATGTCTCACAATGCTCCCACACAAACTCTGGCGAAATTGACTCCCCCATGGTCACTCTTGTGTAAATTGTTTGAACCTCTCTACTTCGCCTGGAATATCCCGTGTCAGTCCAAATTGTCTCGTCACTCGATCTGGCTTGTGTGACTCCACTATCTGTGACTCCTTCCCGACTATATAACATCGGGTCATGAAGTGTCCTTTGTGTCTCACCTCATCCTCCCTCCACCTGGAAAAGCATTGTGTCATATACTACCTCCACACTATCTCCTCCTCCTTGAGCTCATCAAATAGCCTCTTCCATCCATCTAAATCTTCACAGCCCTGATACCGCCACACCCACTGATACTCAACCCCATATGAATATACCACTAGTAGTGTCACATCCTCTAATCCCACTCTTACCACGTTTGGCCTGGACACACTAATGTGCTCACATGCCCATACCTAAAGCAACATCACGTGGGCCACACTAAGTCCCTCCCGGTAGCATACCACATGCATATCCCTGTATAACTGCACAAGGACGCATGGACCCCATGCGAACTCTCCATCTCTCCCCTGAATAATATGTTGAATCATCTCCATGTAACTGAGGCTGCAGAATCGTTGAATCCTATTCGGTATCAGTATCTCGCTAATCAATCCACACAGGTATAGTGGAAATGGTAGTACTCTCAAACCCAAACATCTGTCCACGTCTAACCCCTTCTTCTACACAGGCAGGTCCTCTCACCCGAATAGGACCCATACGATCTAATCTAGTGCCTACCCCTTTGATCTCATCGTGCTCACCATGCGAACTGCTATGGGAAGCCTCAATATTCACTAGACATCCTCCAACGTCACTGACATCTCCCCTATCAGGAGATGGAAAGTCAAGGTCGTTGTATCCCAGCGCTCAATAAGGGTTGTCAGCATCACCCGATGTGCTCTGATAGACAAATATCCTAACATATGTAGCAACCCCACCTAGGACAGGGCCTGATGGTCTACTTCGGTCATCACTCACCGCGTCACCTCCAACACCTCTGATCTCCTTTCTCGCGTCTGTAAACTATCGATCCGCTACAACCACATCACGCAACCTGTCAATTATCCAATCCTTTCCTTCATTTCCTGGCCCTGAGTTTTCTTCTCACTAATTTGTTCTTCCATTCTTTGGACAATAATTCCTAACTTGTCCCTTTTCATCCCTTTTTACTTTCCTCCCAACTTTATCCTTTTGACCCCCCTGTTTTTGCCCTCGGTGTCTTCGCTTTTGGGGCGAGGCCACCCCTTGGGGTGTTGTCGCCCTTTGGGGTGGGGCCACCCTTTTCGACGCGGTCACCCCTATGCAGGTGGGGCGACCCCGTCCACTCGCCCCTGCGTAGGCGGGGCCTCCCGTCACAGGGGCGCGACTGCCCCCGCAAGGGCAGGACCACCCATCCCTTGCGTGCGACAGCCCCTCCTAGGGAAAGGCTGCCCCTGTTTGTGGGGCTAAACCTATTTTTCCTTTTTTAAGAAGCCCTCTTTCCCCCACGCCTCTAATTGGCGTTTCTCCCTACCTAGTGGGCGAAATAGACTTTTTCCCTCTACCCATTTTTCTAATCTACCCCAATTCGCAAACCCATGTTTTTAACTAGCAACACAATTTTAAAATTCATTTAAAAATGTTGAAAATCACAAAGAGGGTTTGGGCCTAATCTGGTGGGGGACCGCACACTCATGGAAGAAACTCCACATCTCGTCTCCTCGGTGGATGATGTCATCATCATAGTCCTCCGACATCTTCTCTCCTTGTTTATTTCCTCTTCTCTTCTCTCTCTCACTCAACTGCCAGCTGTAAAAATGAGGAATAGTAATTCTAAAATTACTATTTATAACTTTCCCCCCTTTTTTAAATAAAGGGTATTTTTTCCGTTTATTTAACATTTTTCTAATTCAATTAATCCTCTAAGTTCTTGGGGCCACCATTTTCACCTCGTGTGTCTATTTGACTCCATTCAAAAGCCAATCTTTATGGTTTTTCATGCTCTATCCATTGATACCTTTCGTTTCTTCATATCGAGAATTCACTCAGGGACCCTTTTTCTTCCCCAACCACCTCTCGAGGGGGCATACCCTACCATGTTCATACATACCTCCTTCTTGGTCATTTTCTCACGCAATTGAGGCATCTCTCACAATTGAGACATATCCCTTCACTCCCCTCCATTTGGGAAACTCACGCAACCTCTCCTGTGTTGGGGAATATTTTTCTAGTCACTCCCTCCATAGAGTCATTTGCATTTTATTTTCTTCAAAACACCATTATTCTAGAAATATTTTGAAGAGGGGCAAAATGTAGACATCCAAATTTGACCACTCCCATATGGTCAAAATCCTATCATTTATTCGTCTAATTCATCTATATTAATTAAATGACCTATTTAATTAATATTTCCCCTTCCCCTAAGGTTTCTAAAAGTATTTAATTAAATACTTTATCATTTACCATTTCCTCTCTAAATTAAATAAATGTATCGATTTTTTTAGTTTAGTCAATTATCCTGTTCAATTTTAAATTCATTCTTTCTCTTTCCTTGTCCCATCCTCCATAACCTTTTCACTAATCTGGATTTATCTAATTAATCCTTGACTAAGATGTGCATATCGTTAATCAGGATTAATATCACATCCTCCATATTTGGCCACTTGCCTCTAATCTTCATTAATTTGCCTAATCACCTGCTTGCACAATCTTAATCTAATCACCTACCTTTTCTGGCACATGTCCTTAAGTCAAACTTTCATGGTACTTACCTTATGAGGTATTGACCTCTTCCCCATGTGAATTAAAAATTCACATTTATTCTTCCCATGCATTTCTCTTTCCCATGACCTCTCATAGGTCACATCAGGCACATGGGACAAGGACCTCCATTAGGAGGACCTTGTCTTATCCACTAGGTACTTCCAATCATGTGCATTAAAAATTCACATTTATTTCTCCAATACCATCTCAAATCCCCATGGTCACAAGAGGATACTTTCTAAAAGTCCTCACTTGTCACTGTCAGCCCCATATGGGGACAAGGAATTCTTTTTTGAGGAAATCCTCTTCAATCCCAAGGTACTTGCAAGTACCTCCACCTCACATGGCCTTTTCCATGTCACTTATCATTTTTCCATCTCACCTTCCACATGGAAAGATGTGAAGGCTTGTGAGTCCTTAACTCACCACAACCCTCCATCTTGTCCATAATGGCTCAATCTCAGCCGTCCATTCTTCTTTAAATTGATAGCCTTGGCCTCAAGTTAGAGAGGTTAGAAAAAGGTTAGATAAGCATTTGAGACTCTCTAGCATTCAAGCCATTTTGCATTCATTCTAGCATTCAAGCCACTTAGCATTTACAACCATTTTGAATCCATTAGTGCATTCACCTACCATCTTCAATCACTACATCCACCTCCATTATTGCAAGCATTTTTCCATCAAAGGAGCATACAACCAAGTATCATCAAAGGGCCAACCAACTCGTCAATCCAAGCAATCAAGGTATTAAATTTCATGTTTTTGTTGTTGTTTGCTTAGATTCAACTATGGCTAAACATTGAGTGTTTGTTTGTGTATTTTGCTTTTTTCATTCCATTATATTTTGCATTCTTAGAAGTAGAAAAACACTTGCACACAATTTCATTCCTTCCAAAAATTCCACACTAGCAATGAAGGCGCCACAAAGCATGCTCCTACCCAAACATTCTGCCTCTTCTGCACTGACCAACTATGCAAGAAGTCCAAGAGATTGTTTTATCTCTCCATTGCCCAACCCAGCGATTAGAGGAGCCAATCCCAACAGGCCGAAGTAAAGGGACAATTGAACAACAGGTGGTTAGCCGATTCACAATCTTCACAACATATTATACACCTATTTGGTCCATGGAAGCCCAGGGTGGCCAACCTATTGCACATCAAAATCCTACAATGCAGAGCCATCCAAAGAAAAGAGATGGCTTTGGGAAGAATACCTTTCTTCTAGCACAGAGATATCAGCTAAGATTCCACTTGAATGCATCTCCTTTGTATTTCATAGCCCAATTTTATTGAGAAATCTCTCGATTTCGACTCACTCCATATGACTTCATCAGGCTTTGGTGTGATTGTTATCTTGCGTACAACCAACAGATCCTTAAGAAATGGTTTCACCACCTTTGGGACAATAAAGTCGTCTACTGCAAGCCAACATAATGAGTCCCCACTCTCAGTAGACTCCTTTTGCACATAATCCGCCATGCACCATCCTTGTTTGTGAATTGTTTCAGCTAACCACTCGCAATCCCCAAGTGAATCCATGATGGTTGGGTGACCATCCCAAGAGTCCCGCCAAAATTCAGCACACTACCCATTCATGATCCTCCAAGTAAGATGATCCGTAATTAGAGAATGAATATCCCACGAAAAATTCCAAATAGGGGAGCTCCTTGACGAATTGGCCATAGTTAGAATCCTGTTAGGCTCCAAACAGTCCAAATATTTATGTTGCATTATTTTACACCATTGTTTATCTGGCTCTTTGTACAGTTTCCAACAAAGCTTTGCCCCTAAAGCTTTATTTTGTAGCTCCATATTTCTCAAACCAACCCCACCTAAGCACTTATCCAAGCAAGTTGTCTCCCAGCTTAGTAGTAGAATCCTCTTACCTTCCTTAGCTCCCTCCCACAAAAACTGTTTTAGAAGTCCCTCCAAGTTTGTGCATGCTTTATGTGCGAGCTTAAAATAGGACATTACAAAAACTGAGACATCAGCCAAAATTGATTTGATCAGAAGTATTTTTCCTGCGAGTGTAAGCCATTTGTTTTTCCAGGCACCAATCTTGCTTCTGCAACCATTAATCACCTCTTGACAATGTTTCGACCTACAGTTACCTTGGAAGAGTGGAGCACCCAAATGCTTAGAGGGAAGATCAACGACAAAAAACCCAAAAAGATTCACTATCTTCCTCCTCGTGGTTGCTTTAGTATTGAAAAATTAAATCTCTGATTTTTCCTTGTTCATTTTCTATCTAGAGGCATTCACATAAAGGTCCAGAGCATCTTTTATCACTTTTGCTTCCTTGAGGGTGGCTTCAACAAATAACATCATGTTGTCCACAAATTGGGAGTGTGTTGATGGAACCATATCAACAACAATCATGATACCTTTCCAAATGCTAGTTGAATGCAACTTACTGATATACCTCCCCAACGCCTCAACCATGATCACAAACAAAAAAGGTGATATGGGATCACCCTTCCTGAGCCCGTTAGTGGCCCCAAAAAAACCACACATAGAACCATTAACCAAAATTGAGTACCGAGGGGAAGAGATACACATTTCAATCATATCCAACCATTCCTTCAAAAAACCAAACCTTCTCATGACTTCTAAGAGAAAACTCCAAACGACGTGGTCATACGCTTTGCTTGCATCTAATTTTATCAGCACACCTTTTCTTCTTTTCAAAGTTATTGTGTGAACAGTTTCCGTAGTGGTGATGATGCTGTCTAAAATTTCTCTTCTGGGAGTGAAACTGTTTTGTTCTTCAGAGATGACACGATTCAAGACTTATTTAAGCCTGTTAGCCAAAGCTTTGGCCAATATTTTGTATATTGAGTTACAAAGGGATATTGGACGAAAGTCTACGAAGGAAGTACAAACGCTCTTTTGGGGGATCAAAGACACTATTGTATTGTTTAGATCTCTTACAAATTTCTTTTTCTTACAAAAATCTTCAACCAACAACCAGATGTCTCTACCCAAAAAGTGACAACATGTCTAAAAAAACTTTGTTGTCAGGTCATCAGGGCCTGGAGCTTTATCTAGGTGTAAATTGAAGGCTGCCTTTTTTACTTCATCCAATGTAAAAGGTTCACATAGCATCTTATTGTCATCCTCATTGATACTATGATCCCTTTAAAATGCTACTCCTAATGTGAGATGCTAAACAAAACTAATGATGCAATAACAAAAGCAATAACACTAAAAGAGGACACCTCAATAAGATTAGCCTAAGAAAATGATGAAGCAAAGAAGCAAGATAAAAAAATTGATAATTGAAGTTGGTTATACCTTTCCTTTGCTGCTCCTTCCTTAGTTAGCCCTTTGATTCTTGAAGAGTTGTGTGCTCCTTAGATGGCAATGGAGTTGAATGGATGCAAGATGAATTGATGATGCTAAGTGCTATGATAGATGAGAGCTTGAATGACAAATTTGCAAGAGTTTTGTTGCAAAAGACTCGATTCCTAAAATGGGAGAAATGAGGGGGTATTTATAGGATAATTGGAATTCTCTAGAGAATTCAACGGTTGGGATTGATCCAACAATATCAAAATGAAGGGCCATGGTGAGTTGAGGACTCACAAGCCCTCACATCTTGACATGTGGAATGTGAGATGTCTTAGGGTGGAGTGATGTGGAAATGAGGTGGAAGGGAAGTACATGAGGTGGATCTTGGGGGATGAGAAGATTCCTTGGAGGAATAAAAGTGAATTAAAAATTCACAATGATTGGAAGAATCCAGTGGATAAGAAAGGGTCTCCAAAAAGCTGGAGATTTGTCGCATGTGGGTGATGTGACAAGTCCAAGGTTCTAGAAGCCTTGGGCACATGTAAAATGACAAGTCACATTTGCATGGGGATAGGGTAAACCTTGGAAGAATAAAATGTGAATTAAAAATTCACATGGGGAAGAGAGAAACTTTGGTTAAATAAATGTGAATTAAAAATTCACATGGGGAAGGGAGTCCAAGCTAAAAAGGGTAAGTGGGAAGATTGACCAGAAAAGGTAAGCCAAATGTGGCTAATGATTCTGATTAAGGTTGTGCAAACACAAGATTAGGATAATTAATGAGAGATTAGGGACAAGTGGGAGATTATGGAGGATGTGACACTTAATCTTGATTAAGTGGTGCACATCCTAATCACAAATTAATTAATTTAATCTGGATTAAAAAAGGGTTATGGAGAATGTGACAAGGAGAGAGAAAAGAGAATTAAAAATTGGTTTTAATCCAAATAGGTTAAATGACTAAATTAAAATAATTTGTCATGTTTATTTAATTTAGAGAAGACAAGGGGGTAAGGTAAAGTATTTAATTTATTTAATTAGATACTTTAGGAACCTTAGGCAGAAAATTAAATAATGATTAAATAAATTATTTAATCACTATTAATGAAATAGATGAATAGAATAGACAATTTTGATCATATGGAAGTGATCAAATTTGGATGTCTACAAATACATTGATTGATGCACTCCAAAATTGACCAATCCCTGCCCGTTTGGGCCCCAACATTAGCGACTAACAATGATTTAAAATACCTTGTAGCTTCAGCCTCAATCTCCACACGGTCCACCATTGTAGACCTTTCAGGGCGAGAAATACTTTCAATTCTGTTACGTTCTCTTCGAGCCCTACCAGAGTTGTGGAAGTACTTTGTGTTAGAGTCTCCCTCCTTCAACCATAGGTCCCTTGCCTTATCCCATCAAAAGAGATCTTTTCTTGTAAGAAGTTATGAGTGTCTTGTTTGCATCTCTTTTTCTTTGTGATAATCTACTGCAGTCATCCCAAATTTTATTAATTTTTCATTTAGCTCAACTAGTTCGGCTCTCCACTACAACTTTATCTATGAAGACATCCCTGAAAGTTTCCTTATTCCACTTTTTAAGCTTCTCTTTAATAAAAGATAATCTTCGCACGAAACGAAAGCTCACTAAACCTCATAAGATATCCCCTTCTTTCCACAATAATTCCAAGTTATCAATCAACTTAGGGTCGTGCCACCACATTGATTCAAACTTGAAGTAACACTTAGCTGGCTTCTCACTTAGTCCTATTTCTAATTGCACAAGGAAGTGATCCGAAGCAGAGATTGGGAGAATGCTTGAACTACACCTGAAAACCTCCTCAACTAACCCCCGCCAACAAGAAATTTGTCCAAATGTTCCGCTATATTTGTGAATCCAACTCTCTTGTTTAGTCCACGTATAAGAGCCATTCTTTGGCATGCAATCCACCACTGTCATTACAGAGACAAAATCATGAAAGTCCAACAATGCCTTATTTTCCTTTGTAAGGCCTCCACTTTTTTCTTTTAGATCCAAAATAATGTTAAAATATCCCCCTAGGATAACCATCTTGTTACCCAGGAGATCAGTCCTTGATTTTATTTGATGTCAAACCACAACCTTGTCTACAGTTTTCACCGGACCATACACATTAAAGACGGGGAAAGTGATATTAGTTTACCAGCATCTAACCATGCATTACATCCAATTTTGTTGACATTCCTCCAACACTACATCCACTGAGGAAGTAGACTAGAGAACCTCTAGCCCCCTGGAGGCACCTTGCACATTCATGAAGATGTTAAACCATTTTTTGTAGTATTGAAGAAATTTCCTTCCTTCCTCAGAGCTAATTTTTGTCTCTTACATAAAAATTACATTAACTGTGAGCCTATCTAGATGATGCTTAATTAAGCATCGCTTATCAGGGGTCATTAGGCCCCTGACATTCCAAGTAAGGAATCTCATGGCTTCCCAAGGGAGGCCATGAATCCCTTGGTTTTCAAAAAGTCTTTAATGCTTGATAGACCTAATTTCTCAACATTTTCCTCCCTCATTTGCTTCCTTGACTTCCTGCCTCGCCTTCACTTGAATTTCAACAAGGCGTTGGTTGCAAATTGACTAATCCTTCTTAGCCCGACTATATCTAGTTTATCTTCCTTCGACACATCTTCCTCTAAGGGAAAATCTTCTGTTTCATTAAAAGGAATGGTCGTCCCTGGATCCAAGATCGAATGAAAGTCATCATTTGGTGCCACCTGCTCTGTCTGAAGGTCATTGCTTTCCTTAGCCAACGTGGGCTCATAGGGTTTCCCGCCATAACTTGCCTATGGTAAGTCCACAACCAGAGCAGGTTGAGACTCGGTGTAACCCGACTCTAAGGCTTGAACTTTTCCCTCCGAGTAAGATGGAATTGACAGGACCAAGAAGTTATTGCTTTTATTGCTACCTTTGTCCATCGCCTTTAGATTCTTTGAGCCGTGATGTTTTTTTGGGCGCCAAACCATCCTCTGCTTTTGCCTTTTTTGGCATTGCCCTTCCATATGCAAACGACTTCCACACTTAAGACAAACAAATTTCTCTTCCTTTGCTTCAACAAAAACCACTCTATGGCAACCATCCACATAGAGAAGGATATTTTGGGGTAACCGATTGATGGTCGCTATCTACATCCTGAGGTAAAGGTAAGAGTCTCTGTCAATAATCTCTGAATCAACATTGATTAAGGTCCGCAGACAACACATAATTTTTTCAATGCAATCTCCCACCCAATATTCCAATGGAAGATTGTGGAGGCGAATCCATAATGGTTTGGCATATGGCTCTAAAGCTAGTGAGTCAAAAATTGGCACCCACTTTTGCATGTACACTGGATGATCCTCCATCTTCCATAAAATGCCCTGCAATATCCTCTCTCTGTCCTCCAATGATGTAAAGATAGCCACAAAGAAACCTTTAGGCATGAATTTCACAATTGCCATGGTCTTCCAGTGTTTTGCAAGCCAAGCCCTAATTGTCTCTTGTCTGCATCTAGGTCCAATAACATGACAAATAATTGCCAGGTCGCTTAACATCTAAATGTCCATCTTGGCTTTGCTTGTGAGACCCATCATCTGGTAATCTTCATGGATTGGGTCCACGCATCGAAGAGTTGATTCTTCAGCCTCCGGAGCACCTACGCCTTCCTCTGCAGATTTTCGCTCGCTCCTATTTCGCTCCATTATTATGAATTATTTTACGCATATATTAGTTTATGGAGAGGAATTGAGTTTTATTGACTAATACACTTTTTCTCAAATCTTTGACCTTCAAAATCCCTTTGAAAAGTTTAGATGAGGCCATTTCTTTTGGTAGGCTATTTCATAACTTTTCAAGAAAATTTCCTTCTCTAATTTATTTTGAAGGTAAAGAATGATAGAATATTTCATTTATTTATTATCTTTACAATTTTAATAAAAAATTAAAAAAATATAAATCTTTATTTATTTATTTATTTTTAAAGTTATGTACCAAGACTTAAATGAGACAACTAACATTGACATATCTTCTCATATAATTAAATTTGTACTTTCTCATATATTACTTAATACAATTTATTATCAATATAATTATTACACCTCCTTAAAATAAAATTCTAACTTACAACCACATATATTTAATTAACCTAAATCTACATAATAAAAGAATATTCTTCATAATATTATTGCATTAAAATCATTCCACCAAAGAGGACAAAAAACTAAATGGCGTGGTAAAGTGAGCAAGACGTTTGGATTAGGGGAGAGGGGCCCATAGTGGAGCACCCTAACTTCACGTTTCTCAAAATATTATGTGGACATTTCCAATCATTCCCAATTTTGTACAACAACTTATTTGGAAACTTATGTGCTTCTATATTTCGTTTTAAAGCCACATCATCAAATATGATGCCACATCAACATAATTTTTGTTGAGGTATCCAAAAAGCTCCAAAAAAAGGTGAGATCAATAGTGGTGCACTAAGCCATGGTTTATTGGTGCACTAATGTGGCATCACATGATTTGTTAGTTTGTGTACTTTATGGATAACAAGTATTTTGCAATTGGATATTAAGGTGTTCCATTAAGGAGTCCACTGAGGACTACTTTTATCCCCACTATTGGACCCCGCTCCACTATGGGCCCCTCTCCCCTAGCGTAACAAATCTCTAGAAAATAATTAAATTGCTAAAGCTATAACCAAAAGTTATATTTAAATGAGAAAAACCTTTTTCACAAAAATTATACAATGTGTAAAGTTAAATCATTGAAAATCATGAGCAAGTCGATGGTTGTTTCTTTTCTTCTGTATTCCCAAAAAGCATTGATGGAATTATTAGTTATTTTCTTCTTTATTCAATTAAAAATTAATGAAAAGCATTGATGAAGTTGTTTATCAAAAGTTTAAAGCTACTCCATAAAAGGCAACTGAAAGTCTTGATGCTATTCATGGGAAAATTTTGTCATCAAGTTTTTCTTCATGCTATTCAAATGCATCTTTCATTTTCAAGTTTTCATGTTAAGGTAAGCATCATATATGAAAACACATACTACTTGCAAAAGGGATCTTAAATTTACATATGATGGTGATTGTTTGCAGTTTTCACCCTAAAATATAGGTGAATGTTGATGACAAAACCTTTTATAGAAGAAAACATTCAATTTTGAATGGAACATGAGGTGATAGTTATAGGTTAAGGGGAGGCTCAAAGAGTGGAGCTTTATGAGGGTTTTCAAATTCATTTGTGTGTTCTTGTTAGTGTTGTTTTCTTTGTCTTTGAGTATTTTTTACTTTATATGGATTTTTTATAGTTTGTATAGTTTTATTTAAGTAGATATTAATTATAGTGATTCAATAGTTGTTGAGATTTTTTGTTTATACATATAAAACAAGTGTCACTTAGTGGTTAGTAGTTGTCTTTATAGTATTGTAATTTATTTATTTTAGATTTGAAAAAAATGTAAGTTTTACTAATGTGAATAAAAATAAATGTAAGTTTTATTAATTATAGTGTTTTAGTATTGTTAATTAGTTCTTTGCATGACCTAAATCTAACTCAAATTCACACCCTAACTCTAACCCTAACCCTAACCCTAACCCTAAATGCTAAACCATTATCCTAATCCTAGACCTATCTCTAACCCTGACTATGGTCGTAACACTATCCATAACTATGGTTGTAACCCTAACTAACCATAAAGAATTATTGAGTAACATTACAAAAAAAATCTATGAATTAATACTAGGAATAAGATTTGAAATAAAGATATTAGATGAATAAAATTTTGGAACATTATATTTTTTGATTATGGAAAAAATAGGTTTTGAAGGGGCCCCTCAACCCTTTAACAACAAAATAGAGATAGATATAACATGACCGAGTACAAATCAAAGAACAAAAAGCTGCCAGAAAAGAAGATCCATAAAAACCAACATGGAGACAACGTCACAAAAAAACTAGAAAAAGCCCAGCAACAAGCCAACCACTAGGCCAAATTCCTCAAGATGTCTGCCACCTCTTGCTCCAGTTGGTTCATGTTGAGCACCGCTTTCTTTAGCTCCTGAATGTTGATAGGGGCCTTGTCTGCCTTTCTGTTCAGATTCAATCTAGTTCTTTTGATTGGACCAACATACTCCTCCTAGCCTTTCTCTTTTTCAACATCTAGTTCCACAACAGTTTTCTCCTGATAAATACTCTCCCGATTATTAGCCATCATGTTCATTGTGTTCATAGTAGATTTTAAAACCTTGTGGGTCATGTTCATCACCATCTGGATTGACTCTTTTATCTTCTTGAGTTTGTCCTCCATAGAAAAAATCTTGTCATCATGATTACTCTTAAATGTCTAAAGATCTTCAACTATTTTCTTGAGGCGATCCACCATGTATTTCTTTTCTTCCTCACTCCATAAATTAGTAGCCCTATCTCTATCTTTGATTATATGGTCAATCAAATCAGGCCCTTCTAGCTTGTTGCTCATAGCCCTCTGATTCAACTTAATTTCCTTAATCTCAAAAAACACCTATCTCATCAGTCTAAAAAATTCCATAGCCCCGTTGTGAGCAATGGAAAGGATGTCAACAGGGAACTCACGTTCGACTTTGAAATAATGGTCATTTGCATTGAGGTCTTTGGGAAAACGAGGTCTATCCTCTCTGTTAGTGGCAGGGTAGCTAGAATACTCCGACGATGGGACCAATTGATCCTCATGATTAGAATTATAGGAAGGGATCACCAAATCCTTTCTTTTAACCTTCTCTTGAGGGGAGGCAATAGATTTTTCTTTCACCTTAGATTTGGCATCTTCAGAGCCCGAGAAAAAAACCTTAACTCTACCTTTAGAGGTCAAAGAACCAGGTTTAGAGGGGACGCTAGCTTTCTCTTGTCCTTGCTACTGCCCTTCCCCAAATCCTTCAAGGGCAGGCCAACCTCATCCTCCGAATCCGTTTCCCATTCCTCCTTTTCCGTGTAACTTGTGCCCAATTCATCCTTAGCAGAAACAAAGTGGGGAGAAGGGGATAATTGGGACAGGGTCGACATGGCTTTAAAATGCTCAAAAATTAAGAGAAGCAAACCTTCATGAAGGATATGGTATCTAACAGGGTTCATGCTATGGTCATTAAGGCTGGCGTTCAAAGAGGTGAACAAATAGAAAGGAAAAAAACCCCTTACCTGATGCCGGAAGTGGTTGAGGAACAAAAAGTGGTAGCCAAAGACCCTAGTGTATCTCTCATCCAGAGTGATGTATTCCATAATCACCTTTAACACCTCCTACTAGAGCAACTTAATGTTCTTGGAGTTGTAACTGCTTTTAGAGACCCTATGGAGGTCCTCTTTTTCCTTCTCTGTCTTTGGAAACTTTTTCACCGCCAGGTCTGAGAGTTTCCTATCCTTGTAAAACTTGAGACCATCCATAGAAAGCCCAGTCACCTCAACAATTAGTTGCTCGTCGATGACAACCTTTCTCCCAAATAGATTAATTTTACCATTCTTCCATTCCTTAGCAAAGTACCTCGTTACCTCTGGGTCCTAGCCATGAAGTTTTTCAATATAAGGGGTGAGCCCCCCCTTCTCCAACAGTGGCCACACCTTAGCATTCTTTCTCAGCTCCTCATAGTCCATCGGTTCCACACGGCGGTGATCACCACCAATTTTGGCAGAGTAACAAACTCGCTCAGAAGGCTCCTAAAAGCCACACAAACTAATCACCAAAATACCCAGAAAGCGTGCGAGGCAAAAAATATCGGAGTAGCTATTAAGACTTTGGTACTCTGACCTTCGATATGGAATTATTAAACAACAGTTCCAAGATTACATGACTTGACACTCCTCATCCATAATCATTAATTGATAGGGAAATAAAAAGCCTTTACATGGATTGTATCATAATTTAGTAAGGCTATGACATCAGCCTACAACTTGTCACCCCTTTGCCACGTGGTTTTTTCATTAGCCTGAACACCCTTGTTAACAAAAAAGTTTGCCATCGTATTAATTTCCCAGTAGGCATGGGAAATGAAGCAATTTTCAAAAGAGCTTATAATCCTTTTAGAAAGATTAATCTAACTTTCTATGGTCCATGAAGGCTTTTGGAGGCCCTTGATATATTGGATGATATTGTTAGAGTCCCTTTCTAACCAAACATTATTTCAGTTCAATTGACGGGCAAAATTTTAAAGCTTGGAATCCTCCTATGGCTTCAACAAGGTGGTTAGTCTGGGTGCCCAAGGGGAGCGCTACCGCTAAAATAAAAATGCCATTCTCATCCCTTATCACTCCCCCACACCCAGTAGGCCCAAGATTTTGGAGCATTATATTATTAATCATATTTTAATGATTTTTATTAGTAATATTTTATTTTTAATTTATTTTAATTTTTGAATATTTCTAACCATAATTTTTACCTTATTCTCAATTCTAATCCTAATCCTAATTATAATGCTTTTAGATTATAATAATTAATAATAATAGGATTAGAATTATAATTTAATTAATAATTATAATAATTTTAGTTATTAGTACTTGTGTTAGGCATAGTACTATTGTAATGAGTTTGGATTTTTTTAGTTAACCGGTTATTTTTTTTTTGGTGGATAACACGCAACAGGGCTGCAAAGGGGTTACATTGTGTATTCAAATAAATTTCACATGCAAACAACCATATCGCTCATAGGGCCATGACCATATCACAACCCTTCATGAAGCCCCGTTCCTCCATTTACTTAATGTCCAATTTAGCCACACATAATGCAGTTGAAAGCAAAGGACGCTTCCAATCATAACTGTTCTGATAGAGGTATGATTGCCCATCTTGTAGGCCCCCGATGGTCCGACCTCCTTTAGCCTTAATTAATGCCTAATCATTTATTGTCTTGTTGGTAAAGGACAACAAAACACATCGATCAGCTTTAGCAGTGGCCACTAGGTTCAAATTTACGGTTGATAGAGCATCTACATTGAAACCAGAACTGAGAAAATCCCACTAAGGTGCCTTAGCCAACATGACTGTGGGAGAACAATATACATTAATTTGAAATCCATCCTCAAGTAAATAGCAAGTGAAAGTTCCAACTATGTTGAGGCAGCAACCTGGTACGCCAGTTGGACACACAATTACTCACCTATTAAAAAACAATATTAAAAAAAAAACAATTTTGTAAAGTCAACTTGTAAAATATTTCACTTTGCAAATTATAAAAAAATATTTCCTTAGCATATGATTGGTTAAAAATTTGTGTTATTGATAGATTTGTAGGGAAAGCAAGGTAAATATTTTTTAAAAGAATGATTTTTCATTTTTTGCTTTATAAAGTCATTTCATTAAATCCTTAAAAAAAAATGTTACTAATCTTACAAAATTCAATTAGCTATTTTATAGAGATTTGGATTCACACTATTAAAATAATAATAATAATAAATTGTATTAATTTTTCCATTAGAATAATATCTTTGTTATCTATGTTTTTAATATTTTATAGTATAATTTGATTATTAATAAAAAATTTCCATCATATATATATTTAGGTTCTCCAAAAAAAATATAACCTATAATATAGGTATATAAGGTAACCTTTTATTATATATAATATATAACCTATTTTAATGTAGGTAATATTAATTTATATATATAACCTATATTAATGTAGAATTTATATATTATTTCTATTTATATTTTATATTATTGCGGGTAATATTTTGTAGGTAAAAAAAAAATCTATATTATAGATAATATATTAATTTATATTAATATATATTATAGGGGGTTGTGGACGTAGCTCGATTGGTTAAAGCATCCTATTGTAGGCAAGAGGTCATGAGGTCTAGTCTCCCCACTCGCCACCGATCACATGAAAAAAGTTTAATATATATATTATAGGTATTTTATTTTGTAGTTTAATATATATTTTATAAATTATTATGATGTTATCTATTTATATTAATATATATTATAATCTTTTGTATTTTAACCATTTATTTTTTGCTTTTAATTGAATCATTTATTTATTTTTTCAGTCACTTGTGTCTACTACAAAAACTTGATAATTTAATATAATATATATATATTTTTAATATTTATATATTAATATATATATAATACTCATAATAAATAATTTTATATTAATAATAGGAGAAGAACATTGCCAACATGTAATATCTAAATTTTAATTATTTTTAGTATATATTATATTTATTTTATTTATTAAATTTATTTAATATATAATAATTCATAATTTAACATTTATTAAATATATTATTTATTTAAAAGTTAGTGATTAAAATTAGGTTTATAGTTATGGATAGTGTTACAATCATAGTTGGGGTTAGAGATAGGTCTAGGATTAGGATAATGGTTTAGAATTTAGTGTTAGGGTTAGGGTAGGATAGGATTAGAGTTAGGGTGTGAGTTACGGTTAGGGTTAGGTCATGCAAATAACTAATTAACAATAGTAAAACACTATAATTAATAATACTTACATTTATTTTTATTCACATTAATAAAACTTACATTTAATTTTTATCAAATCTAAAATACAATAATTACAACACTATAAGGACAAGTACTAGCCACTAGTACCACTTGTTTTAATTTAATTATTAGTTGTATTTATGTATGATTTCAAGTTAATTTAAATTTTTTATTTTAATTGTGTAAAATCAAATCCCTAGGAAGATTATCTTTATATGTTAATTTATGGATGTGTTGTTATTTTATTATTTTAATAGTGTGAATTCAAATCTTGATTTTTGTGAGATTTTCTTTAATAAAAAAATAACAATTACATACACTAGCACTTGCACTTGCACTGGAAGGAGGTGCAATGATTACGCTGATTGTTTATATATTTTTCCTTTACACATATATAGATGAGCATGGATAAATGAATGACATTGTACATTATAGTTAATGTTATGTTTGAACCGTTGAAAGATAATTTTACAATAATAAATAAATGATGTAGAACATCTTTATAGGAAAATGATGTAATAGTTATGTTCATGTTTATATTAAAGAGGAGATAAATGATGTAACATATATGTTGTGTAGACATTCTTAGATTTATAAGGAAAAGTATTGTACGTGTATATGATTTTTGTATTCCATAATATTATGCTTTCCATATTCTATAATTATTAATATCAATTTTATTACATCAAAATTACAAGCATGATTGCACATATAGATTCTCTGGCAAGGTAAACCTTATTGGTTTATCAACAATCATTTAAGATGCAATGCTCTCCATTTCATATTAGTACCATAATTATTAATATCAATTTTATTACATCAAAATTACACACATGACTGCACATACAAATTCCTTGGCAAGGTAAACCTTACTGATTTATCAACAATCATTTAAGATGCAATGCTCTCCATTTCATTTCATTTTTTAACATTGATTGTGCACAATTATTAATATCAATTTTATTACATCAAAATTACACAACATATTTGTCACGTATAGATTTCATTTAATTTATTAAATGCAGTTATTAATTATTATGTCACTATTTAAATTGAAGTTAAATGATATTTAATGAAAGTTAAATGATATTTAATGAAAGTTAAATTAAAAGTCAAATTAAAATGAAATTTGAAATTGAAATGCAATTATTATGATTTGAAATGCATTTATATTTAATTTTGGGGTTTGTCATTGCTAATGTAAAATCGAGTGCAAGTGAACACAAGAACAGGTGAACATGATTGAAGGCGAGAACAACGATTAGGTAGAGTTGTTTAGCCGATTGACGTTTATGAGTTGATGGAATCTCACACACTCACATAGATAATATTTTAATGTATTTTGTGTTTATCATGTTTGCAAATTTTAAATCTAGTTTTAATGTAATTTCTCAAAATTGTGAAAAATGTATGTGATTTAAATGATGATTTTATTAAATTGTGGGAAAGTAGATCTTATTTAAATAATTGAATTATTAAAGTCTATATTTTATTATTGCTTGAAATATTGTCGCTTGCATTTTAAAATGTAATGAAATAAAGTTTATTTCAAAATTTATTAAAATTTAAATGAATAAAGTTGTGTTTAATAAAGTTATTTGTTTTTAAATTGAAATTATAAAATAGGAAAATATTTAAATGAGGAAATTGAACAAACATTTTCAAATAGAGTTATTGAAAACAAGAATTGAAAAGAAATAGAAAATCAAACATCCGTTCAAATTGAAATTTGAACTGAAATAGAGAACTTCAGTTAACAAGCTGAAGAAAAATATCTTCAATTAATCAAGAGGCAATAAGATTTTGGAGACTTTGAGTTTGAATCTTGATCTGGAGATCAATCTATAATGGTGGATCTAGTTTTCTTGATTTAATCAATGCATGGAAGAGGAGAATATACAGGGAGAATTTTGAAATTGAGAAGAAGACCAAAAAGAAATCCGTTTTTGGTACATGAACAGGAAAATGGAGGATAGTTTGAGATAGATATTCCTTGTTTACCATTGGAAATCTTCACTAGGTATCATATATAGCAAGCAGAGAGGGGACTCCTCTAATTTTATGTTGCTACGAAGTTAGGTGCAGCCTCTTAATGGTCCTTCACCCCACACAGTGGCCAACAAGAAGCACACAACTAGGTAGCCAGGGAGGGAGTTAGGAGTCTCTACCATTAAGCACAACCCACACACAGGGAGGACTGAGAAGGTAGGCGCGGCCAAATTCTTCAAACACCCCCACATTCCACGTAGGGTGTGTAGATCTTTACACTCCCACGCGGCTTGTTTGGGAGGTGCGCAGGGTGTGGACACTCCCTCATTCCATGTGTAGCCTCACTACATAGAGGGTGCAGCCAGTTGCTAGAGCATACATAGGGTCTACCAAGAGAAAGCGACTGGTAATTGTGTAGGTCCTCTACTTTCATCCCTCCATTCACCACGCACAACAACAACAGGAAACAAAGAACGAGAATGGTGATAGGCGAATGAAGGCAATAGAATGAAAATATATACGAAGATCTCAGGAAAAAGAAACAAAAAGCAACAATATACAGAGGAAGAACACCACAATCACTTCCAGAATCTGAGAATTTTATCAGGTAGGATTTGCAAATTTAATTCATAAATTTTACAATAAATCTTACAATTCTTTTCTAAATTCTGGCATTTCGTATAAAATTTAAAAGAAAATCTCTGTTAAATGAAATTAGAATTGCAAACTATTCCTTAAATATTTTATTGAAACTTCAAAACAAATCAAACTATGATTTTTCCATAATATTAAACAATTTAGAGCTAAAAGATTTTTAGGAAAATTCTGATTGAAATCGTGAAATAATACAGTTGATTAAATTTAGGGATAATTTCAAAATAGAAAACAAATTTTAGATTTAGATTCAAAAACATCTTAAACAGAAAACTATATTTGGAATTGGATTTAAAACTAAAAATATTTGATAGAATAACTTCAAAAATTCAACAGTAATTCGAAACACAGGATTTTAAACACTGAATTTTTGCCATTGAAACAAAACAGTCAAAACAAAAATAAAAATGAGTTTATTTAAATCTGTTTGAATAATTATTTATTTATTTTGTGAAAGTATGTTAAACAAAAAATAAACCGTTTAAATTTAAATATGAATTACTTAGGAAACAACAAGAATGAACTTGAAACAATATCAAATAGATGAGTACAAACGAATGAACATGTGCTTTTGTGTGTCTGTTTTATATGTCTTTAATTGCATACTGGAGATACACCTTCATTAATTTTGATTAATAAAGTTACTCAATTAAAAATATTAATTTATGTCTTTTATGGATTTAAACAATGAAAAGAAACGACTTTTTAAACTATTTTCGCTTCAAACAAGTTTTCAGTTTGTTGTTTTTAAAAGATTGTCTTTGATTGTTTAGACCATGCATGATTGATAAATGACTTTGCATGTTATGTTTTTGTGAAAGTTACCTTCCGGGAAGGGTGCCGAATATGGGTAAATAGAGAGTGTAGTTTTGCTTTTCCAAAACTGCTTTATTTGTTGTGCATGACATTTTACTTGGCCAAGTAATTTAAGAACCATTGAAATAGATGGATTTATTGAACTCTCTACCATATCCTAGTACCGAACTTGCTTATTTCTTAAATGATTTAGAAAAATGAAAATGCTTGTGGTTTTACTAGTTATACTAGGCACGTACTAGATTCCATCTTGCTTGTAGACTGCTTCTTGCTAAGCGATTCGTGCAGGGTTGGGTATTTGATTGACTAAGGAATCCCGGGGAAGCGTAAGCTTCGAGGTTGGGCGGAAAAAGCGCCTGATCCTTGTTCTTGTCTTCTTTATGAAGATTAGCTATTGGAATGAAGATCAACGAATGACATCTTCTTTTATGCTTTACTATGTATTGAAGAGCTTAAGGCAACTGAATGCCTAAGTCTCGATTTGTAACTAATATTATTATCATCTACTATATTTAGAATTCTAAATTGTGTAATACGACACATGTGTATGTATTTAGACAAGAATTGAATATGAAATTATCTTATCGACTTTATGTCGTTGTTTTGTAATCGACTAATTTTTTTGATGTCTAAATGAATAGAATGATGACTATATTTTGAATATAATTGATGTTATTTAAAGTATTTGTCGATGTTGTTTTAAAGAGTTCCGCTCTTTACAATATTAGATTCCCTGATTCCCTAGCAAGGTAAACCTTATTGGTTTATCAACAATCATTTAAGATGCAATGCTCTTCATTTCATTTCACGGTTAGATTCCCTGGCAAGGTAAACCTTATTGGTTTATCAATAATCATTTAAGATGAAATTCTCTCCATTTCATTTCACTTTTTAACATTGATTGTGCACAACACTACCGCAAAGGCCTAGATTGCTTCAAAAACTTTAGCCCATAATATAACTTGCAATAAGGAAAAGTAAAATCCAAGTCAATATAAAAAATAGCCTATCATATTGGAATGTTGAGAAGACTATCAAGCTCTTTTTGAATAGAACCAAACAAAAGGTTAATTGATAGCTTTTTTCATACTTTATGAAAACCAACCAAATGAAAGAAAGAAATAAATAACATGTCATCTTGGAATGTTGAGAACACTATCAAGCTCTTTTGAAATAGAACCAAACAAAAGGTTTCTTAAAAGGTACCTAAAATGAATTGCAAAATATTTTTTTTGTAAATGTTCATTCTTATCTTGTAAAAAATCCATTGAAGTGGGCATGACTCTTATATTCCACATATTATGCTATTTTGACTAATTGTACTTAATTGAAAACCTTTACATTGTACATGAGATTATATAAACATGAATAGGAAAGGATGAAAACTATAATATGATGGAGAGAAAATTTGCAAAGCCAGGGATATCCACTTTTTCTAGTAAAATAAAAAGATAAATCATAGTACAATAACTTCCAAATGAAATTATAGTGGAATGTTATTCAAAACAACAACCAAATTTAAAAAACCAGAACTTGAAACCTTTATACATGATTCAAATGTTGCAAACTTCAATGTTATTTATCTACATTCTTATCACGTCTTCCAACATTATCTAAGTATAATCCATTGAACTAATATTTCAAAATTGACATTCAATAAAAATATTTTCTTTAACTTTACAAACTTATCTTTAAAAATATAATTTCTTTTTTTTTACATAGAAGATTTGTTTATTTAAAAGATAGAAAAGTCGAATCATTTAAAACAATTACATTGTTATGTGCATTTAAATTAGATGAGTTCCAAACATTTTCATATAAAGATTTTTAATGATTTTGTTGCTCTGTTTTTGAAAAAAAAAATCATATCAACCAACCAATGCATTTGAGTTTAAAGTATAGTCTTTGGTGCCTATACAAGACCTTACATGCAAGCATAGAAACAATGCAAATCTTAAGATAGGCTTATTTATTTATAACAAAAAATCTTTCATTTGTAGAGATATGTTCTTTCTTGTCTTTTTTAATTTCTACAAAGGTATACTATTGAAGGTTTCTTTATAAGATAGATTTGAAATACATTGAAGGTTATTTCAAAAATATTGAATATATCTTCCGTTTCTATAGAAAATTATATTTTCTTACTCATGGTGTGGTTGTTTGAAAGTTGATTATCAACTTTATTTTGAATACCGTATGTAACATAAGCATTAAAAATTAAATCCATAATTTTTTTACAATAAATTTAAGTATTTCACTGACCAATATTTTTTGAATAAAAATTATAAATCCATAAACACTTATAAATCATATAAATTATCATTCTTAATTCTGGCAAAAAAAAGAAAAGAAAGATAGCACTAATGTTCTGAAGATCATATGTTACGATACAAAAAGCCCAGTACTGAATTACAAACCAAATTCTTAAGAATAAGTGAATTTTCAAACAGTTGGCCTATCTTTACATAGGTGCAATCCTTCTAATTATTAATAGCTAATGACAATAAATTCACTAAGAAAATTTCTTAGCATCAAATGAGTCCTCCTTTCACAACACTGAATAATGTCTTGCTATAATTATACACATGTTCATTAGAGTATTAGTAATGTTGGCTAACATACATAAATGTTAAGAAGTTCATAAATTTTGGAGAGAGAATTAGGTTGGAGTGAGAATTGATGATGAAAAGATATCTAGTGCATTGAATATGGAAAATGATAAAGTTCAGATAGTATCTTGTGAAACCTTTAAATACTTATCATATTTCTCTACCTGTAAGAAATGTTTTTTCAAAAAGACTTTTAATATAGAATAAATATCATCGTAAGTATGTTTCATTTATTTTTATAATACCATAAAGACTAATTTTCTACTATAAGCAACTTAGTTCAAAAGTACAAAAAAAATAACTTAATTTTGTAATAATTAAGAGTACAAATGTTGGATGCATTGTTAAGAGTTTTGCTAAACCAGATTGGCTATATTTATCCGATTGTCAATGAGCAACTCATAATATATTTTGTTAGGGAAGTAATAGGTAAATTAGTTTAGCACTATTGAGACTTGAAGGAAGGTTGTTAGCACTAAAATAGAGTGTGAAGGAAGGGTGATAGTGGAGAGGGCACAAACATCAAATGAGGTTTTGAAGGACAAAAGGTTTTCATTCTTCAATTGGTACCTAAAGGATTGGAGCTTCTTCCTTAATGTACACAAAGTTATTGGTTGTTTTAAAAGAATAATTTCTATAGTAGGCATACATTATCTCATCTCTGTGTGACTTCAATAAAGGGCACACCATAGCCATAAGCACAAAAACTCATCAGGGCAAAGAAAAATATTGCTAAATAATTTGGTATGGAAGAAATCTCAGATCTACCCTAGATAAAGGAGACCTCTTAGAACTCTCTCAACATCTCCATAGAATACTCAAACATAGAATAACAAACTATATAGAGAGATTTGAGATAAGGGAAAGAACATAGCCAAATCATCAAACACGAAAGCATCTCCATAGAATACTCAAATCCTACTTTTGTTGTGCCTACTCTAGCAGCTGGTATGGTTTACTTTTACTTAGATCAATCACCTCGTGGTCTAATTCCTAGAGGCCTCCATGACCTTCCTAAGAATCCTAAGAAATTATGTTCCAAATTCATCTAACGATTCATCAGCTGCAAGAAGGAACCAACTAAATCCATTAGCATGTTTAATAACAAATTTCAAAGATTATATAGAAAGTTGGTCATCCTTATCTTAGTTGGTGAACACATAGCTGTACAAATATATTAGAGGGTTCTCAACCCTTTGTCTCATTTACTATTACGAATAAATAAGGAAAATTACATTAACCTATCTGATGCTTACGATACCACAATCGAACTCCATAGAGAGAATTGTTACATTTGAGAATGGTTGAGGTTTAAATCAAAGGACCACGACTCTAACCCCTACTCAAATTTGTCAAAGATAAACCACATAGTATGAGATGTGGCCCATAAGATGTCCAAAGGTATACCCAAAAAAGAAGAAGATAAAATTGGAAAAATAAATAGATAAGTAGTGATAGTTGTTGCAAGGAAACAAAAGTAGCTCAAGGTTCTAGGTCTAAAAGGTTCTTGATGAACCAAAATACTATATACCAACAAGCTACTTAAAATAATAATAAATATTCATCTTCCCAACAAAATTTATTAAAAAAAAGAGCATAACAAAAAAACAAACAAAATCTCAAATATTAAATTATGAGACTATTATATGGGCATGCTACTTCAAACACCTTTCTATTACTTCAGGATAATGAGCTACAAAATATGCAGTCATTCCATAATTAAAGAACAACATTTGTAGGTAAACATATTGCTTGGAGTTTTTAGATGACCCACATAATTGTGTTTGATTCAACATTACAATTGAACTCTTTCATTCTTCAAAAGGAACATGCACATAAAATGATGAGTTTCATATGTTTTGAGTACCAAAAAGCCAAAATTATTTTAAGACAAAAGTGCAGCCATATTCAGAAAGTCACTGAAACTATGACAAGTGAACAATTAGGCCGAAAAGAAGAAAGTCTCAACATCAAAGTACAAAAATGTCTAAATTTTTGAATAATAATTCAGTTTCCAATACAATAAAGTCAAATTGCATCGAATCATCTACATGTAAGCTTGAAAATATTCAGAAAGAATCAGAAAAATAAATATGAATGGCTGAATAAACTTAGATGTGATTGATTCTCTAGAGTCTAGACATTATCTTTCTCCTTCAATATTAAGATTTTTCAGCTGTAGAAGACATTGATACTAACAAGTTTAGATACAAAAAATGTAGAGCAATTGACCAAACGTTTGTTTCATCTCGAGATGAAGAATGGAAGGGCATTTACAAAAAATGTTATTTCCCTAATTCATTTGTCAATGAAAAGAGTGAAAAAATCTAGGGCACACAAATTAATGGGAAAGCTGCTCAATAGTTACCAGTCGAGAAGCATTAAATATAATTTGTTTAAGACAAAGGTGCAACCATATTCAAAAAGTCACTGAAACTATGGCACGTGAATAGTTAGGCTGAAAGGAACAAAGTCTCAACATCAAAGTACAAAAATGTCTAAATATTTGGATAATAATTCAGTTTCCATTACACTAAAGTCAAATTGCATCGAACCATCTACATGTAAGTCTGAAAATATTAAGGAAGAATCAGAAAAATAAATATGAATGGTTGAATAAACTTAGATGCGAATGATTCTCTAGAGTCTAGATATTTATCTTTCTCCTTCAATATTAAGACTTTTTAGCTGTAGAAGACATTGATACTAACAATTTTAGAGATGAATAATGCAAACCAATTGACCTAACATCTGTTTCATCTTGGGATGAAGAATGGAAGGGCATTTCCAGAAATTCTTATTTCCCTGATTCATTTGTCAATGGAAAGAATGAAAAAATCTAGGGCACACAAATTAATGAGAAAGTTGCTCAATAGTTACCAGTCGAGAAGCATTAAATAGAATATACCCAAAAGAATTAGATAAAATTGGAAAAATAAATAGATAAGCAGTGATGGATGTTGCAGGGAAACAAAAGTAGCTCAAGGTTCTAAGTCTAAAAGGCTCTGGATGAACCAAAATACTATATACCAAGAAGTTTCTTAAAATAATAATAAATATTCATCTGCCTAGCAAAATTTATTAAAAAAAGAGCATAACAAAACAAAAAACAAACAAAACCTCAACCCTTTGTTAAATCCTATATTTCTAGGCAAAGCTCACATGCAAAACAAAGATCTCTGGAACCCCATGAAGATATAATAGAATAGGCTTACCAGACAAAAAGGCAGATGTATTTCGCTTGCAAAAGAATGTACTCTGACACTATCCAACAGATAAATATTGGTTTAGTTGTTGCTTCAATCTATTCATAGTAAACATTAGTACATTTGAAAATATGTCAGTTTGAGGGTTGATGGTGTTTGATTTTACGTGGAGTTTTCATGAGTTTTGCTGCACCTTTTTTGCATACCAATGACAAGAACATAATGATGGTCATGGTCATGGCGACTTATTCGGTGATTTGTTGTAGCAACAATATAACAGTGCTCGTTGTTTAATGTGTTTTGTTGAGGATTAAAAACACACACAACTTTCAGTCTTTGGTTTTGGATTTTCCACTGGCAAAACTCTTTTCCAACGAATTTTTTTCAAGCGTGAGACAAATTCACTCGGTTGTGCCCACAATAAATAGCCTATCGGCTAATTAAAAAATCATTCTTAAAAAAATTGTAAAAATAAGTAACATTTATTTATTTTAGAAAGATTTAATAAAATAAATTTATAAAGCAAAAAATGAAAAAATATTTTTAAAAAAATGTTAAAAAAATAGTTTACCTTGCTTTCCCTACGAGCCCATAACACCCCAAACTTCTTAGCCAATTATGTTCAAGAAAAATAATTTTTACAATTTTTGAAGTTAAGTATTTAACATGTTCACTTTAAAAAAATTAATATATTTGAGGAGCATAAAATTCTAGTTTTTAATTGGTTTAAAACCGACTTATTAATTACTAATTAACAAAATGAGTTGAAGAACTAATTGCAATAATACTATGCTGGCGACAAGTACTAATAATAGTATAATTGAAGTGCATGTATAAGTTTATATCAAAATTAGTTTATAAGGTAAATTATTTGTTTATGATGTTTTCTGTCTTTTTGTGATTTTGATAATTTATGGAGATGGCTTGAAAGCTTCACTTTTGTCAAGTATTTTTTTTGTAGAATATTCTATGAAACAATGCTAAAGAGCTAGGTCAATTCTACCTATAGGTCCCTCATGGGGCCTATGTGAAAAGTATCCAAAACCTTACTAGAGGTTTCATCCTTTTTTGTTTCCCAAATATTAAGTTTGGGAATGCCACTTTTGACCATTGCCCTTGGTATATTTTCAACTCTTCACTAGATTTTGTTTAAGGACTTGAGACTTTATTGTCTTAGAGGAGCATGCACTTTGAGTTCCTATTATGGTTGAGTTTCTTGGCTTTCCCTTTGTTAGTGTGAAAGGGGTACTTTATCTAACTAGTTCATTCTTAGCTAGTTCTCCACTGAAGTCCTCTTCACATTAGCTTAACTTTACATAGGGATAAGGTGGTTGAGCCTTTAATGACATGAGTTGTCACACCTCATAGGATGCCAACACTTGTCATAATCTGGTTGCATGTATCTCTCCCCTTGACCTATATAACCAAAGACATTTCCTTTGTAATCTCAATTCTCAAGTTGAATATAGCTTTGTATTCTTGAGAGGAATACAATTTATTCCTCCTCATATTCTTCCATCTCTCCCTCTTATCTCTATCTCGTTATCCCTCTATCTCTCTCCACCTCTATATCTCTCCCTCTATCAACCTTTCTCTATAAATCACTTCCTGTCTCCATTTTCATTTTTCTTTCTCTCCCTCTCCTATCTCCATCTTCATCTTTCGTTCTCTCCCTCTCTCTATATTTATCTCTTCCACCTCTATCTATCTCCCTCCTCTCTCTTTTTATCTCTCCCTCTCCTCTCCATATCCCTCTCCATTTCCATCTCAATCTTCCTCTCTATCTCTCTCCCCTATCTCTATCTATTTACCTCTATTTCTCTCTCGCTCTCCCCCCCTTTTATCTCTCCCTCTTTCTATCCCTCTCTATCCCTCTCCCCCTATTGCAAACATAACATGAGCCTGTTGGTAATGGAGCTTAATTATCTTCCTGATTCAGAGGTTTTGTTTTAGTCATATCCGAATCCATGTAAGTGGATGCATAGTTGATTTTAAGCCATCACTTCTCCATTGAAACCTTTTTCTCCATTGAAACTTTTGTTACACAAACAACAACATTTGTTAGATGGCCTACCAATTGACCTCATGTACTCCATGCAAAAAAAAATAGACCCCTTTTTTCCTAATTGACCTTCCACACCTCTTCGACATACCCATTGCACACCAAGGTGCAATTGCTAGTTGATAGTGATCCATACCGTGTTAACACTCCTCTCTTCAACACTCCTCTCTTCATGTTTTAATTTCATGCCGAAACAAAGCATGGCGGCTTACATGGCCATACGTTGGCGTCATTGTTGGGCTCAGTACCACATGAGCCCTTCCATGTGACTCTGGTCATAACACTCATAAGAGTAAACTACAAATAGACGCACGTTAAACATCGAGTGTAAAACGAATCACATGGTTGAAATATTCAGACTGCAAGTCGTAGACGTTATATATACGTTTTAAAACTGGAGCGTGATAAGCGGCGGGCGAAGCGAGTAGGTCCCATCAATACGACTAATGATTGCCACCATTAATGTTACAGATGTTTTTATGATGATATTATTTGTCGCACGGAATATCTCATCCATACTCATGCTATCATTTCATATAGTATTTCGTACCTAGGGATCAATGCCTTCTTATCCCACCCGCTTCTTGGTGACCGCATCGCCTAACATTTCAAACCCCCATCGCATCTCCGCCATATACGTAGGAGAAGATGCGCGTTGGATAAGATGCTAAGCATGGCCATCCTCTGGTAAGGAAATCAGGCCCGTACAACGATGATATATAATGCATGATGAGTAGAGATGGTGGGGTCCCTAAATGTGCCAAATTATACAGTCAACGTTATATTGTTCTTTAGCCAACCCTCGCTTTTTGAATATGTTAAAATGTTATTTGTTGGTTATAATCTTGTGATTCTAATGCTCCTTTTCCCGTGAGAAGCCCAGCCTTGAACCTGCGACGTCACGAATAACTTCAAACCCTTGTGTACGAATTAATATGTAGAGGGAGCAACAACTCCAACTTGTTCACTATAATTTTATGCTAGGGTAAGTAAAATTTGCGATAAGCATCTTCATTCTTTGATCCATTTTTTCTCTTGTTTGAGTTGCATTTGGTGTGCTTGCGATTCCATGTAAGTTTTGCTCGCCAAGCACACAATTGGGGAATTCTACATAATATTAGGAAAAGGGAGATTACAAGTAAAATTCGCTCCAGTATTTGAAAATGGAGCCTTTTCTTTGCGTTCTCTTCCACTGTACTTTTAAGTAGTTTGATTGTTCGCGGTATTTTCTGTGTTGGAAACTTCTTAAGTCTAGGTTGCTTCCTGTTTTTTTTACCTACAAAAGTTTGATTTAGTTGACCTGCTTCAACATGCAAGTTTCTGTCAAATTACTTTAAAATTTGCCTATTTTTTTAATATTATAAATTGCTATTGAGTCCAAGGAAGGCCCGTGAGCGCATTTTAGCATCTCTACTTAATTTTTTTTCATGTTTTAGGTCCGAGAATCTAGGGCATCTCTTGTTAATTTCCTCAATTAGCGAGGGTTTTTAGTTGTTAATAGTTGTTGTTCACGAGATTTGTATTTCTGTGTATTTGGAATGTATGTTGGCGTACATGACGCGCCTGAACGGTAGGGGTTGCTTTTCAAGTATTCAGAGCTCCTGCGACTCACATTTACCAGGAGGAGAAGTAGATCATTAGAGTCATGCAATAAGCCTTTGGGAGCTACCTGAATCATATGGTAGGAAGCCTTTGTTCCAATTAATATCTTGTGCAGTAGTGGTTTGAAGGCTGAAAAAACAAACTAATGTTATTATTTAGTAAAAATAGCATATAGGTGTTTAGTGTTATTGGGGATTAGAAAATTATTTGTGTTTTACCAATTGTTTAATGCCTTTACCCGGATAATCTCACTGCCTTCTGTCAAGAAACAGAGTAATGCATGTACGTACAAATCTTCGATTGGTAGTTTTTCCCCGGACTTTAGCTAGACCAATTTTCCTTTTCCTTAATTTGTTTGATTAATTATTTTCATTAATGTCTTGAATGCTTTTCCACTTTTTCATGGACCTCTTATGATTAATGTTAATATTTCACAAGCCTTGATGAACACGATGTGCTTATGTCCTTAGATTTTTTTGTGATTTCTGTTTCTCGTGCTGAAAATAAATTCATTATTCCATGTTGGTTATCATATTATTGGACATATTACTCTACATTTAAGCAGCTGTAAACTTTAGGCCTATAGTATATGACAATATGTTATATTGTTAAATCATCTCCAAGGATGATGAACCAATGGACATATTACTTTACATCTAAGGAGCTGTATACTTTACCGATATAGTGTACACTCTATATAAAATTATCCCCAAGGATAGCCACCTGATTTGAATATCTCAATATTAGGGCCACTATGATCATGTCTCTTTTTTCTCATGCATAGTTACCGCTGTCAAACTGACCTTAAAGTGTATATATCATTCTGTAAAATCTGCCCCTCAGGTGCTACATTTAAAAAAAAAATTCAACTCACCTCAACTACCAACTTAACTGACCAAGCATCTTTCATCTAAATTTGAAGTGTTAATTTCAAAATTTCTTCATTCACCATGATGATAACAAATCAATGTCACCACTTATATGCTTACACTTAAAAGTGCTAAGATTCTATGGTTAGGGTCATCCCTAGACCCATACCTAAACCTCGAGGATTCATGATGACCCTACTTACGTATCCCCTCGGGGGAAATTAAAGGCTTTGTAGTTAGCCCAATAATGTTAGAGGGAATTCATTCTCTCCTCTTGCATGAGATCACTAATCTCACATTTAAACTAGGAGTATTCATTAAACATAAGTTATCAACTTAGCCAATTATAATATAATGATAACAATTTTGGCATCAACTGTTGTATCCATACCAAACATTAGCATACAAACACCCACAAATTCTCAAGGGGCATATCATACCATAATCCCAAAGATCATACACAATGACTGTCACGAGCATACCTCCATATACACAAGCTAACTAGCTCATACACATCACAATTACAACAGTGATTGGCACATAAGCACATCATAGTACTATAGTGACTAGCTCATACGCACATCACAAGCACAATAGTGACTGACTCATACGTACATCACAGTACAATAGTGACTAGCTCATACACATCGCAAGTACAACAGTGACTAACTCATACACATATCACAATTACATTAGTGACTAGCTCCAACATACAACACAAATACACAGTAACTAGCTCCAACACTCATCACAAATACATAGTGAATAGCTCCAACACATCACACATACACAGTGACTGGCTGACACATCACAATGGTTGACTAACACATGTCCATAATGCATCCCAAATAGAAAAGAATATCGATGCATTGCGCACTACACCGTGGGTACATCCTTTTCTTATGTCTTTTGCACCATCGAACAATTGGAAAGAGGATTTAGTGCATCCCATACTACATTAGGGTCCACCCTCAACCCAACAAGGCTAAGTATACCATCTGACAACTAAGAAGGGGATTTGGTGCATCCCACACTACACCATGGGTCCATCCTCCATCCCAAAGCTTTCCACAAGTAGTGAACCTATCTAGCTTGGTGGATTCCAACTTTAATCGCTTATAGGCCATCGGTGACAAGTCTGTCCACCCAGGAAGTTGTAGCTTCTGACATATACCACCTTGTGATCTTAGTGATATTGTTAGCTATCTTCTTCACAATCTCGGGTAGCACTTGACACCCGTCACCCCCATGCTATAGGTGGCTGCTAGTAAACCCTCATAATACAACGGTTAGCTTCGATTACCATTACCCACACGGTAGGATAACTACTCATGCAACCGTTATCGTATCAAATTTCAGGTAGCCCCTAGCAAACCACCTCTGTGAACTAGGTGAATGTTAGCTAATCCAAAAGATACAACAATAGCTCTAAGCATCCGCCATCGACACGATCTAATGACAACCTGCTAATTGTTATTGTATCATAACTAGGATAGCCCCAAACAATCCACCTCTGTGAACTAGGTGAATGCTGGCTAATCCATAGCAATAGCCCAAACATCGATCATTGGCATGGTCCAATGATTGCTTATCATTGCTCAAATACCTCGGAGGTTCACACTTGGGCAGGTCATACATAATAGGATTCACAATATTGGTCAAGTGACCTATAAAAGTAAATCTCAATCAACAGATCTAAGAGCCTATACACAGAGACATCTAGATATGGAGTTGGATTTCACAAACACATAAAAATCACATTGGACCAACACAAGATGGCCTTTACCCAACATGTACATATTATCAAATACCGACTATAAAGTAGTCAAATCCCTTCATTCAAATTACTATTCATAAGCACATTATTTATTAATTATAAGTTATCAAATTTTATGCATTCCTTCATAACCATCTAATAGCTATTTGAACCTCAAACAAAGGCCCAACCACTACACCAAAAGACCAAACTAGTAGTGAGGGCGGCTACCTAGGGTGTCAAGGGTGAGGTTTGCATCCCACCAGCCTCGGAGGTAAAGGCATGGAATCCACGAGCACAATGGACACATGGCCTTGGAGCCCCACCTTCTGGTTATCCGATACATGCCTGCTAGCACAACGGGTTACCTTTGTCGAGGTTTAGCCCTTCACGCATAGGACATTACATATTTCAACCTCGAACTAAAGCCTACTGAAGGGAGAAGCTCAAACGGTAAACCAATTAGGAACAACCCCATAATCTAGGATTTATCCCCACCTAAACCCTCCCCTACGAACTTGAGGTCACAGGGGCTTCCTTTGCCCAAGAACCGCCTACATACTCACTTCCAAACGGATCAAAGTCACACGTAGTTCTCCTACCTGGTTTCTCGAAGGACACCTTCACACAGGTTCCCATAACTCAGGGTTTTATTAATTATTATGTCTTACTCCAGCATGGTTCCTTTAAATGATTCCTAACAGTTAATAGTGCTTAACAAGCTGAGAATAAATATCACATGTCATTGTCCTATAACTATTATTAATAATCATGGTAATGGACTATTAATGTACTCCTTAGAATTGTCTTCTTAATTGTAGTGTATTATTTAACTGTAAGGAAGCATTCCACTCTAGGATTCGCAGCCTTGACATAGAGTTTTCCTAAGAAGCTAGGGACTAGCTTAACCAAGGAAAATCATGTAGATGAAATAAATCACAATGGTATATGATTTTACCCAAATGAAGCAATTCAACATGCTAAGGTAAATTACTACGAACAAGATTCTTTAGTTACCTCCACATAGGGTGGTCCCGATCATCAACCATTATATACTTGGTTGAACATTAACATATCATTATCTTAAATGATACACTATAGATTATATTGGACCAATATATGAAAGCATAACCCATTAATAATATTCTTGATTTTCTAACTTCCTTTACTCTATGTTTCTTTATTTATATTATCTATGACCATGATGGTCAACAATAAGGTCTCAAGAGATGTTGGATAGCATGATCTTGTAGGTTTATGTGTTAACATAATATCAATAGCATAATCAAATTAAACAATAGTTATCTTCCATTTAGTATGAAATCATATTGTGGTTCGCTAAAACTCTAATATCCTTCCTTCATTCACATGATAATTCATAATTCCCATATCAAGGTTCACATATTTAAGAGGTTGATAGATGTTATCCTATCAACAAGGCCACATAATTATCATTTGAACATCAAGGGACATAAAACCCTAGTTATGAATGGGCTTTAAGCATGATTAATGGAGTCGTACTTAAGACCGTTTATGATCTTATAGCAAGCAAATTATCATATGAAAAAGTACACTTATTAATATAATTAGTAGTAATACTCTTAACCTTTGATTTCATTTATCTTGGTTATAACAACACACATACTTCTGTTGCATGCCTAGATCTTGAAGACATGAAGTCTTATGATTAAGTAGTCGATAGTTGATACATATAGTTGATCATAGCCATAATGATATAATTATACAACATAGCTCATCCTAACTTCTCAAATCTCCCTAGAAGAGAGCTACATAATCCTATGACATAGCTCATTGTGTTATTTTCATGCTATATACTTTAAGGAAATGAGATTATATTACTCAACGACTCCCTCCCCGCTATTTCTATTATTAAGTAATAGTAGCAAGCCCCAGTTTAATCATTACATATGTTCCAATAGTTAGTATTAAGAAACATAGGGATATCAAATGTTCCCTAATTTATCCGATTGAAGATATGCTATAATATTTTTCTTAGCCCTTGTCTTAAATATTAAAATATTGGACACATAAAAATGTTACATGACATTTCTCGAGACTTGTTCAGCCATTAAAGGAAGTATTGTAATGAGACAGGAGAAAGGTCTATCATGATTGCTTCACCATAATTTAGTCTAAAGACCATTGCAAGGTTTCTTGATTATTGTAAGCTATATTTGCAGCTATTTCAACTATTATGATGAAATTCTTGATTAGAGACCAATATGTATTGAGCTACATAGATACCCTTTTTAAACATTGTAGTCAAACTATTCTATAGCAGAGTGAAATATGTGCAGACCGATTTATGCAATGAATCAAAAGGAGAATGAAGTGGTAGTGTATAAATAAAATAAACTACTTCGCTTGCTGAAGATTTATCTTGCATATGTTGCTCTAGTAAATCCATAGGTATCCCCAATTTCTACAAATCCGTACTCCGTCTTTGAAACTTGAACTCCTGCATACGCAGAGGATGCTATCAAGGGTTATGGAGTCTGGTTCTATGCCAACCAATCACCGGTAATGAGGGCATGACATACTTGCAGGTTGCCTCAACACCATGCCCAATTTGCAGATTGCCTTTCCCAGACTCGTCACAGCTCCACGTGCCTCTTCTTTCTACTCATGTTCTCTAGTTTTTATGGAGCAATGACCTCTAGAGTATGGTGTTCAATGATTCCTATATTCGCATCTAATATTATCACACTCAGAACTTCGACCCCCTTCAGGCTCATGTTTTTAATGGTATTCCTCTACATCGCCTCTCTCTTACCATGCCTTTTTCTTACCAAAACAGAGCACAAAAACTAAAGATTGAGAAGGCTTGTGAGTCTCCTTCCCTCTACACACTGTCCTCCATTCATAGCTACAAATTTCTCTTCTCTCTCTGCCCAAATACCTCTGCAACTTGCTTCCCTTTCATTCCCATGTTATTCGTCCTTTCCACGCCCTTTCTCTCACTCTCCTTCCAAAACAAAGCTTGAATGAGTAGATATGGGGTTGTGGGGGTTTAAAATTGTCTAAAGGCCTCTCGTTTTGCACGTGACCTGTCATTGGACAGCTCAGAGAACTGGGATGCCATGCCCTGCGGCCATCCCCACCTTACCGAGGTCCATTCTTCTTAAATTAAGGTTGTCCCCTGTTGTGGAATGGAGGAAATTCCACCATTAATGCCTTCTACCTGCCAAGGGCGTTGATCATATTTTATTTTATTTTATTTTAATTTCCCACTTCACCGAAATGTGGGATGTGACACATTCTTCTGTATTTTCTTGTTGCTGCTTGAATGGCACTGAAAATTTACATTTGCCTTTGTCAAGTGTGGGTTAATGAATAGGTGGCAGTCGGCAATAACTCTGGAAATCAAGAATGATACACTGGATAACATAGACTAGGGATTTAGATAAAGCTTGAAACAGCCTGGATCAATTGGAGAGTCTCTGGGTTCTATTTAGTTGGGACAAATAGGGATGATAATTTTTTAAAATTTGAAGCAATTGAGCCTTGAAAGATTAGGTAGTGGTACCATAGTGGAGGGCTTGCTACAATATTTCAGAAGATGCTCCTGAGAAGTTTTAGGAGTTTTCACAAGTAGGTGGTCCTATGAGTTTTGTGCAGTAGGCAAGCGTAAAACTTTAAGCTCTGAAAATTTATGGAGTCGATGTTCTCATGATTATTTTGAGCAACAGCAAATGCTAAAAAATGATTAAAATAGAAAAAATATTCCTAAATTTATTGGCAGGAATTTAAAAAACTATAGATGAATGACACATGGTAGCAAAATCTCCTAAGCTGGCATGGGAAACTTTTAGACTCACCTCAAAAGCACCCCTTGAAAATCTAAAATCTAAAAGGTAGGGGCTCTGATTTTCATGGCCAAGATTCTAATCTATCCTTTAGCATTTTTTTTCATCTCATGGAACCCCCTGCTCCATGAAAATAGTTCTTGAAGTAAGTGCCATGGGACTGCTTCCTTAGCGGCAGAGAAATGTTGTGCAAGAAGCTTTGAAGGGAAAGGGCAATTAGATATATAACTAGAATGAACTTGAGTGGCTGTTGCTCAAAGAGCATTTTGATGCAAGAATGAAATGTAGGAAGATTTGTCACACACAAACAGAAGGGCTCAAAGACAGAATATGAAGTTGTGAGAAGAGTAGGATTGTTATGTTTTATAAATTCGTGAACTAATGTCATATGTTAAGGATTTAGTTTATTGATTCACCTATAGAATGGCATAAGTAGGAAATGCTTTCTCCGAGAAATATATATGATAAATCAGATTATTATGCTTTTATGTAAAAATCAATTCCTCGCAGCATTTCATTTTAAAGGGTGGTGTAATCAAAATTTGACTAGAAATACGTGTCAAGCTTGTTCTAAATTGGATGGTCTTATATGCAGTTTTAAATCAAGTTACTTGAAATAGTGATAGACTGATGCCTTTTACGTTATACTGGTTTACCTAGATAAAATCTTTTATGAAATAGACTCTTGATTACATTTCTATAATGAACACGTATTTCAGTTGATGATTTATCAGTTGTAAAGAAAATTTTAACCTGTACAATCTGGATATGTCTTGCTCATATCTATTAAACAGTGACATGTATGCTTAGGTTTTCAGTTTGCAGGTGGCAAGAGGAAGTTTCATTTTCAAATTAATGGGGATACAGGAGCTTTGGTTAGAACCAAGTTGTTAAGAATATCAAAATGTCAACTGTTTGATCCGTGATCTAATGATGACCTACAATATTTTGCAGCTGCTCTTTCACTGGCCATAACTGTCCACCATTATATTTTTCCTACCAACATACATAAATTTCTATGATGTCACATACATATTAGAAATGGGATTGCTTATGCATTCATGGGAGTGAATTTTCAGTGTTGTGGGATCAGATTTCAGAGGATATTTTAACATTATCTGTGTTCACCATTCTGCTAGCAAGTAAATCCATTGAAATTTATTATGGATGAATTCTTAGATAATATTTTTTCATCATCGGCTTCATGGCTGGAGATGGGTGGAGGACAAACCAATGGCATGCCTGATGATTCTATTGGAGCATTTCAAGGGGACTTAAAGCTTTCAGCAATGCCTGGTGATTCACTGCAGCTACAGAGACTTGTTGGCAGCAACAATGTTGCTGTAGGTGGATCTACAATGTTGCAGTTAAACACATCTGGCCCAACCACACCACAGGGAAGCACATCCCAATTTCTGAATCCAGTTGGAGGGTTTTCAAGAACAGCTGTTTCAGTGCCTGAATTAGCATCAGGGGGAAGTAGTAGCAGTGAAGCATCTGGCTTTCAACAAGCTCTGGGAGATTCTCATTCATCACTTCCAGTTTGGAGTCAGTCTTATGCAATTTCTAAACCTCTTCCCTCAGCACTTGGACAAGTGAAACTAGAATCCTTTGCCATGAATGGAGAAACTGTTCATGGTGAAGAGCACCTTTTGGGTAAAAGGCCCCACCCTGAAGAAAAACTGCTTGTCAGAGAAAATATATCCACTACTGTGAGTATGCTCTATCTAGGATATGGAGTACAACTTCTAGCTATTTTCGGCTCTTTTTGCAAGTGTGAATTAGAAGCATTCTAATCCATGTGGTTTGTATGAGTGCAAAATTATCACCTGTGCATTCATTTATCAATTATGAATATGAATGTTTGGGTTGAACACTTCCAGGAGCACGATGAACATCAAGGAAACATTTTAACTTCTTTTACTGGAGTGCAAACTGGTCAGACTCAGCTTTTTAGAACTGCAGGGACGCAATCCCAGCAACAGGTATGGTTTAAACTTTATGTATTGCAATTCTATGGTGAAGGTGAGTATATTTCTCAAGTTGCATTCACCAAACAGTGGAAACACCCTTATCTGGAAGTGTATCTTGGAACAGAATCTTAGGGCTCAAAGTATACAATCAGGTGAAGGAAATTCTCTACAGCAATATTGCAGTCATTCTGCTGTTTCACAAGTTCAATCGGGAGCTGGTGGTGGCAATGCTGTCAATGGAGCTACACGGCCCCGTGTCAGGGCACGTCGAGGTCAAGCAACTGATCCACACAGTATTGCTGAGCGGGTCAGAATATGTTCCCTCGTTGAAGCATTGTAACAGCCAATTAATGTGTATGTACATGGGCTTATTTTTAACATGGTTGTTTTAGATGCCTAGGGGTTTGTGATTCTTGTGGCCTTTTTGGTCTTGATAGATGACATACTTCTTTTTGGAACCTTATAATTTCTCCTCATGATGTGCTATGTAAATATAGATTTTTCTTTTTTTAACTGAGCATTATGTATGTGGCTTTTTCTGCAGCTCCGGAGGGAGAGGATTGCTGAAAGAATGAGATCTCTGCAAGAACTTGTTCCAAACTCTAATAAGGTATGGAACCAACTATGAAATGCTTTTAGTGGGGTTGTTTTATTGTTTATGTTCTCTTCAGGAAATTTAATTTGAGCCTCAATTTGTATCTCTTAATGGGGAATTTCCATTTATTCTCTGGATTGTATATCTCTAGGAATGATGGTGGAATTTTGTTTTCCATTTTTTGGAATTATCTGACTTTAAAATCAAAATTTGAAAATACAAAGTTCCTCTGATTCTACATTCAAGTAGTCTTCAGGTTCATATATCTTTTTATGCCCTTGTTTGCTTTCTCACTTCTCATCCTTTCTGCTTGTCCAAGATTCTGCTTCACTCTGGAGCATCTGGGGATATTCCAATTGATCGGTTTCTATAGTGCTGCCAAGAAATGAATAAATACGGTTTCATCTACATGGGCATTTATTTTAATTGTTTTTATCCTATTTATGTTTTTGATGACATTGATTTTCATCTTTTCCATAATTATATTTCTACATATCTAAAATTCTAAACTTATAATTACTTACCTGTTTTTAAGTTCAATGCTGAATGACATCTATTCAGTTTTCCTTTTTCTTTGTGCAAGTGGGTTTGTTGTATTTTGTGAAGCTATATTGCCTAAGCAAGCCTCATGAATAGCAACACCTGTCTTGTTCATTTCCCATAAACTATAAGTGGCTCTGTATGAATGCAAAGAAAATATTTTTCGTAGTACTACATTTCCCGTTAATTTGATTCAAAATGCTTCCAAACAAAGCAGCAGAATTGGCTATAGCATCCAAGGACAGAATTGAAATCAAAGACTATTAGTATTCATCTGTGCCTGAAACAGATATTCTCCATCTTATCCTTTTAGATATGATTGACCAGGCTGGTGGTAACAAATATATAGATCCAACTTTCATGTGTCCAGTTTCTTTGTAGTTAGCATATTCTCCTTGTGGTGTGCCCTTTGCCTCAGAGGGGTATCTCTTCTGTCAAATTCACCCAGAACTTGCACCCAGTCTTGTCCATTGGGGTACACCACACCCAGAATTCGACATGGTAGTTTACCAGATCAAGCATTCAATATTTGTATATATAAGCATGTAACAGTTCTCTTGCGGATTAACATGAGTCTCCATTATGAAAGCTTTGATGTTTGACCACTTGATCTCATCCCATTTGACATTTGTGTTTCTTATTTTTAGTTACCCTCATGTTGTAACAGTAGCCATTCCTTCGTCAATTTGACCTTTTATAGTATCTTGTTGCACAATCATCTGTTTGCCTTCATGTATTTCTATAACCTTGTTATCTAGGCTGCTGCATGTCATATTGCTGACTTCTGTAGTAACACAAATGCTGACACAATTGATGTTAGCTTGCTTTTTGATTCTCATGATGGAGGCACATACATGATTCAGCATTTCTAGATTGATTTTCTTGAAAACTTCTTTTTCCACAATGTTTCCTCCATGTCTTTGTGAGATTCTTCCTTTAGTTACATGTCACATTTTGGGATCTCTTCATTTGCACCTCAATCTTACTTCAAAGTTGTAGAACTATATCTAAAACTTGGCCTCTTTTGTATAACTTTTCTTGTTTTTCTTTTCAAGTTGAGCTGAAATGTCTTTTGTAAGTTTCCATTAATTTTCTTCCTCTATTTATTTTCAAGCTTTTTGTCTTCCAATATTCTGTTTCTTCCCATAAAGACTTTAGTTTAGTCTTAAATGTTGGCTAATGCCTCCTTAATATTGCAAAATTTCATTTTCTTTAATGTTTACTCTTTTTATTTGTCTTCTTTCCTTAATTCCTAAATTGAAAGGCTTTTTTTTTTTCCTTTCAACAGTTTTATGCATTTTGCCAAGTTAGGTGTTTTCAGAGTTTGTCTCTTGTCCAATATTGATTATTGCCATTGTCTTCCAACCATAGCAGCAAAAATATTTTGGGGAAAAAATCGGCAAACCAAAAGTATAAGATTTTTTGAAAAAATCGTAAAAAAATCTGGAAAAAATTGGATTTAAAAAAACATAAAAAATTGTAGAACAAGAGATAAAAACTATTTTTTTTGAAATTGAAAGGCATTTCCATAGCATAGAAATATAGAGAGCAAATAAAATAAAGAGTTTAACTAATGAATTGTTAAAAATAGATTTTTGTTGTTTATATTCATATCGGTGATTACATTGCATTGCACATCTTTCAAACTCAAAGCATTACTTCACATTGCATAACTAATAACTAGATGTTGATAGATGACAAAATTTCAATTACAATATAGTTTTTACAAAGTCAACCTAAGCAGTTATGCAATTACTTCACATTGCATAACTAATAACTAGGAGCAGGTACCAATTGCATTTGCTTGTCATGGCATTCTATGGGACCACATTTCTTCGAGGCATTTTTTCAAACAGTTCACTGCCTCGTCTATGCTACCACATTTTTCATACATGTCTACCAAAGCATTGTGTCAAACAGTTCATTGCCTTGTTGCTATGGCTAAAAGCCAAAAACAAGTGCTTTCGAACAAGCTATGGATGCTTGGAAAAAATCTATCAAAAGCATAATAGTTAGCAATAGCATAGACAAGGCAATGAACTGTTTGAAAAAATGCATCAAATAAATGTGGTGATGGAATGCCATGACAAGCCATAGACAAGGCAGTGAACTCTTTGAAAAAATGCCTCAAAGAAATGAGGTCTCATGGTGATGGAATGCCATGACAATCAAATTATGAGACCTCATTTCTTTGAGGCATTTTTTCAAAGAGTTCACTGCCTTGTCTATGCTACCACATTTTTCATGCATGTTTATCAAAGCAATTTATCAAATAGTTCATTGCCTTGCTGCTATGGCTAAAACAAGTGCTTTCGAACAAGCTATGGATGCTTGGAAAAAATCAATCAAAGCATAATAGTAAGCAATAGCATAGACAAGGCAATGAACTGGTTGAAAAAATGCCTCAAAGAAATGTGGTCTCATGGTGATGGAATGCCATGACAATCCATAGCAATTCGCTTTTCATGGCATTCGCCATGGCATTCCATCACCATGAGACCACATTTCTTTGAGGCATTTTTTCAAAATTTCACTGCCTTGTTTATGCTACCACATTTTTCATACATGTCTACCAAAGCATTTTATCAAATAGTTCACTGCCTTGCTGCTATGACTAAAAGCCTAAAACAAGTGATTTCGAACAAGCTATGGATGCTTGGAAAATATCTATCAAAGCATAATAGTAAGCAATAGCATAAACAAGGCAGTGAGCTGGTTGAAAAATTGCCTCAAAAAAATGCGGTCTCATGGTAATGGAATGCCATGACAATCCATAGCAATTTTCTTGTCATGGCATTCGTCATGCCATTCCATCACCATGAGACCACATTTCTTTGAGGCATTTTTTCAAACAGTTCACTGCCTTGTCTATGCTACCACATTTTTCATACATGTCTACCAAAGCATTTTATCAAACAATTCACTGCCTTGCTGCTATGGCTAAAAGCCTAAAACAAGTACTTTTGAACAAGCTATGGATGCTTGGAAAAAATCTATCAGAGCATAATAGTAAGCAACAAGCTATGGTCTCATGGTATTTTTTCACGCGAAAATCAGCGTGATTTTATTCACATTTTTTTGTAGGTTATAAATGCATTTTTTTGGCAATTTTGTTGTTTGAAATGGGAAAAAATCGTCCAGCCCGCAGATTTTTTAAAAATCAGGATTAATAGGGATTTTTTTCAGATTTTTGCTTCTATGCTTCCAACCATTCATTTGCTTCTCCAATAAGAAGCTAGGTTCTTCAAACATTACATAATTTTGTTTCATGATATCTAATTGTTCTGTTAGATTTATGTTACTTGCATAATATGCCAATTTACCAACTTCTATCCTGAAAAAAAAAACAAAAATTTCAGGTGACAATATTTTACACATGGAAAAATATTTAACCATCCGGTTTTGAATATTACGCAAGTAATTGGTAAATTAATTGATGTATTAACAATGAGCGAGACGCTCAATAAATAGTTTACAAGATTTACAAAACTGGAAAGTTTCTAAAAAGAAACTCCAGATAAGATCGGAGACGATCTTATCTCTATCTTACAATATCTTACAATATTGAGCATTAATAAATAAATAAATAAACATTATTTTAATACCCTCCCTTAATGCTCAATCTATCAACTACACCAAGATGCCCCCTGAATTTTACAAACTTATCTGTACTGAGCGACTTGGTGAGAATGTCTGCTGTCTGATCCTCTGTCGGAACATACAGCAACTGAACTGATCCGTCTTCAACCAGCTTCCGAATGAAATGACAATGAGTTTCCACATGCTTGGTTCGCTCATGGAAGACCGGATTCTTGGCAAGTTTGAGAACTCCCTGATTATCACAGAACAAGGGAGTCGGACCTGCTTGAGATATTTGCATATCTGCAAGCATCCGGCGAAGCCAAACTGCCTCACATGCTGCTTTTACTGCTCCCCGATACTCTGCTTCTGTCGAGGAGAGAGCCACTGCTTGCTGCTTCTTACTCGTCCATGTGACTGCACCGGATCCCAAACTGAACACATACCCAGATGTTGATTTCCTGTCATCAACTGAACCTGCCCAATCTGAATCTGTGAACCCACTGAGTTTAGGATCGTGACTCCGAGTGTACAAGAGTCCAAAATCAGGAGTGCCCTTCACATAACGCAGCACACGCTTCGCTGCTACCCAATGATCAGCCTTGGGGGCTGTCATGAAGCGTGATATGTAGCTCACTGCAAAACTCAAATCAGGTCTAGTAGCAGCAAGATAGATGAGGCTGCCTACTAGTTGCCTGAACAATGTTTCATCTACCACAGGTGAATCGGACTTAGCTGACAACTTAAGCCCTTTTTCCATGGGTGTAGAGGCAGGTTTGCAATCCTGCATTCGGAACTTATCCAGAAGACTTCGAGCATACTTGGACTGGGAGATGAAAATGCTGCTCTCTGTCTGCCAAACCTCAACACCTAAACAATAATGCAGGAGGCCCAAGTCTGTCATGTCAAAAGTTTTGCACAAGTCCTGTTTGATCTCAGTGATCAAATGTGCTGAGCTACCAGTAATGATCAAGTCATCCACGTAGACAACAACAAGCAGAATCTCATTACTAGTATTCTTGACATACAGGTTCGAGTCAGATGGACTCCTCTGAAAACCATGATCTGTGAGGTACGTGTCAATCTTAATGTACCAAGCCCGAGGAGCCTGTTTCAGGCCATAGAGTGCTTTGACCAATCTGCATACCTTCTGTTCTTGACCAGCAACTTTGAAACCTGGAGGCTGCGTCATGTATACTTCCTCCTTCAACTCACCGTTGAGGAAAGCACTCTTCACATCCATCTGATGGGCCTTCCAACCAAATTGGGCTGCTAAGGCAAGGACAAGCCGTATGGTACTCATTTTGGCTGTAGGAGCAAAGGTCTCCTCATAGTCAATGCCTTCTTTCTGTGAGAACCCCCGTGCAACCAGACGAGCTTTGTACTTGTCAAGGGTTCCGTCAGCTTTGTACTTCACCTTGTACACCCATTTGCAGCTAATGGGCTTCTTCCCTGAAGGAAGATTGGAAAGGACCCAAGTGTGATTCTTCTGAAGACTCTGGTATTCTGATTCCATTGCCTTTTCCCACTCAGGTATCCCTTTTGCCTCTGAATAGGTCTGAGGCTCATAAACACTGTGAATGTTGGCCATGAGAGCAAAATTCACTGTAGACTGCTGTTTGCTCTTGTTTCTGGATGATCTACCCTCAATGAGCTCATCAGCACGAAGATCACTGATAGTCTTAGCCCACCATTTCGGTCGGAGAGTAGATGTGCCAACATCAGATGCAGCAGGAGGAGCTGGATCTGGTTGTGGATCTGGAACAGGTTCAACAGGGGGATGTTCATTATCATCTGGAGGAAACTCAGGTTGAGCATCATCAAAGACTAGGTCTTCGTCATCCCTCCCATCAAGTGAACCTAATGGAAGTCGGACACTCATATCAGGACCCTGTAGAGGCTGATCCTCTGAATGCTGAACAGGTGAGGAAGAGTGAAATGGACCTCGTTCCTCATCAAAGACAACATCTCGACTGAAGATAAGACGATCAGTGTCTATATCAATCAGCCTATATGCCTTGTGGTTGTCACTGTACCCTGTGAACATGAGTTTCTGGCTCTTGGAGTCCAGCTTAGTGCGCTTGGCCTCTGGAATCCAAACATACACAAGAGAGCCAAAAACTTTCAAATGACTGATCCTAGGTTTGCGACCAGACCAAACTTCCTCAGGAGTCTTTCCCTTAACAGCATGAGTGGGTGACCTATTAAGGAGATAGACTGATGTATTGACGGCTTCTGCCCAAAACTTAGTAGGAACACTCCTGTGTTGCAACATGGAGCGAGCCATCTCAACAATCGTACGATTGCGTCGCTCTACAACACCATTTTGCTGAGGAGTGTAGGGTGTGGTTAACTGACGTTTTATCCCATGAGTATCACAGAAGTTGGAGAATGCACTAGAACAGAATTCCCCCCCATTATCTGACCTAAGAGTTATAATACTAGAACTGGACTCTTTTTCAACTAAGGCCTTAAACTTCTGAAATACATTAAAAACCTCTGATTTCTGTTTAAGAAAGTACACCCACATTTTCCTACTATAGTCATCAACAAAAAGTAGAAAGTACTTGCAACCAGTTACAGAAGAAACAGACATAGGGCCACAAATATCAGCATGAACTAATTGAAGTACCTTAGAAGCCCGCCAAGAGTCACCATCCTTGAACGGTGTGCGATGCTGCTTCCCAGCCTGACAAGCACCACAAACGCCCTGATGCTGAGTCTGAATGTCAGGTAAGCCATCTACAAGTCCCTCCCGAGCAAGCTGAGAGAGATAGTGCACGTTCAAGTGCCCGTACCGCTGGTGCCAAAGACTGGTGACAGCTGAATGTCTGGCTGCCAAGGCTAACTCTGGAGAATCACCAGTGTCCACAAGCCTGTAAAGGCCATGATCCTCTATCCCAACGGCCACCGTTGTGCGAGTTTCTCGATCAACAATCGAACATCTATGCGAGCTGAATACCACATCCATCTGGGGAGAATGCCGCATGATCTGACTGACTGAGAGAAGATTGAGCTCGATATCAGGTACATAATAACGTTGAGGAATATGAGATCCCTCCCGCCAGACTGAACCTGAACAGTGCCTGTGCCGACAACTGTGTATTCCTCACCTCCTCCAAAGATTACTGAGTCAGTGCAAGGGGAAAAGTCTGTGAACCAATCACGCCTATGTGAGAAATGACGCGAGGCACCAGAATCTATGTACCAAGCAGAGGACCTGACATGGTCTGCGGGCCTTTTTGCCATCAGTGCATAAAAGGCAGATTCCTTCTGCTCAGAGTGCTCGGCGACATTCGCTTTCTGAAACCCTCCCTGCTTCTTTTGCTCAGAAGCCAAACGAGCACGGCAATCTTTCTTGATGTGGCCAAATTTATGACAGTAATTGCACTGTATATTTTTCTTCTTCGGGCTGGTGGAGCGCTGACTTGAGCCTTTCTGCTGTGAAGGCTGACCTTTCCCATGATGCTTCGACTGAGTTTTTGCTGCAAAGGCCTGCTCCGTGGAGGATGATGATTCACTGCTACCGAACTGTTGTCTCCAGCGATCCTGCTGCAACAGGATAGTGCACAAATTCGGAAACTTGAGATCAACATTAGCAGACGTAATGTTGAGGGTCTCTATGAAATGTTCATAGGACTTCGGTAAACTCTTCAGGGTGATCACAACCATGTCTTCCTCCTCCATTTTCCGACCAATCGCCTCCAACTGATCTCTGATCTCCTGGATTTTATTCAAGTGCGCTTGCAGAGTTGTCTTCTCATCCATCATGATAGAAAACAACATATTCTTCAAGAAAAACGCACGGCTTTTGTCGGAAGTTTCATGCAAATCCTTCAAGTGATCCCAGATCTCCTTAGCTGATTTTCGCAGTGGGATCTGTGGGAGCTGATCATCAGTAACCGAAAGCTTAATAAGCATGACGGCTTCACGATTCTGCTCATCAAACTTATCCTGATCCTTACCCGCCGCTTCAGGACGAGTAGCGTTGCCGAGGATCATCTGATCAAGGCAGCGGTATTCAAAAATTGTTAACATCCGCTGCTTCCAGGTGTTGTAATTTTTGCCATTAAATCTCTGGCTGCCCTCTAGCATTAAATTGCTTAAACTGGCCATCTTCACGCTTTTCGAGGCACGAAAAACGAGGTACTGAGAAGAGGTTGATGCACGAAACTCGAGGCACGAATTCCAATGCAAAAAACAGGGACAGATTCAAGTACATACTGTAGAAAGTACAGTGTACGGATGCCACAAAATTTGAGGCACGGAAAACGATGCACCCAAAAAATTCGGAGACCAACCCAGTTGAGCTCTCGAAAAACCCATCAGGAATTTGTGATCGAAAAAATTTTCTGACTTCAAAAAACGTGTCAAAACCTTGGACGAACTTTCAGACTGCCCTAGCCACCATTGACTGAACCAGAAAACTCACGATTTTAGAAAAAAATTGCAGAGAACACCTCAAGACGGATCTAGCTTTTAGCAGCTCGAAATTCCACAGAGACGTGGCAAAGAGAGGCTGATATTCGCGTTTTTAAAGTGCAGAGAGAACACTCAAAACGTAGAAGAAAATCGCGAGCTTGAGAGTCTCAAAGTCGTAGTCCGAAACTTCAAAAAAACGGGCTCAGAAGACAAAGTCCCGTTGGCGCGACCAGAAAAGAAACACGTTTCCAGAAAATGCGTGCATGAAACAAACACGAACACAAGCCAGAGGACAGGAGGTCACGAAAAAAAACCAGAAGAAGTTCGCACGGCCAGAGAAAATGAAGATCGCTGCTAGAAATAAAGACGTGCTCCAGAAAAAAAACGCGTGCCACAAGAAAACCTTCGCTTAAGCAAAACGCGATCTTCCAGAAAAACTGCCCACGAAAATTTTCAGACAGAAAAAATTCGAATTTCAAAACAAGCCACGAAGAAATTTCGAAAATTTTTTCCGAAATTAAGCTCACAAAAAATCTTCGAAAATTCAAGGAAGATTTTATTAAATTTTTAATTCAAGAGCTTAAAAAATCTTGAAAAGATTTTTCATGAATTAAAAATTCAATTTTGAGCGTATTGGCTCTGATACCATATTACGCAAGTAATTGGTAAATTAATTGATGTATTAACAATGAGCGAGATGCTCAATAAATAGTTTACAAGATTTACAAAACTGGAAAGTTTCTAAAAAGAAACTTCAGATAAGATCGGAGACGATCTTATCTCTATCTTACAATATCTTACAATATTGAGCATTAATAAATAAATAAATAAACATTATTTTAATATTGAAAACATTTTTGTAAATTTTGGATTTTTTTTCCTTCGAAACAAGAGGTCTTTTTAACCAGGCAAACACTAGAAATAATAAAGAAGAAAAAAGCATCTTATGTTTTATTCCATACATGCATTGTATCTCTAAGAAGAAACATATTATAATTATTCTTCCATGAGTGACAAATTATTTTTCATAGGCCCTACGTTATCCATTGCTAGCTATCTTTGTAACGTGCAGGCATGCACCTTCATTGACATGCACGGCCAGTTGGAGAAAAAGTCTGTATTTCTCATGCACTTAACACTGTACTGGCTTTGCCTTGATAATGTCATGAGGCATGTCCCGCTGACAAATATCTCACTATCATACTTTTCATGCTATACTGCTAAATAAATTATAGTAATTGTAAATTAGAACCGTAGGAAAATTACATTTTTCATCATTCCTTTCATGCTAAGATGATAAAAGGTTAGCTTCATTGACATCTAGATTTTTTTCATCATACCTTTTAGATTAAATGCATTATTCACAAGCAATTTTCTGATAACTTATCAGCTAAAGTTGATTTGAATCTTGTTTCAAGTTTCAAGGATTTAACCAAAATTGATATTGAATCTCTTTTCAAGTTTTCAAGGATATTTCTTCTTTTTCCATAGGCGGTTAACTAAGAAGTTTAAACAACTACGGAAACCTTTGTTTTTTTAGCTTAAAGCAGGGACTTATAATCAAAGGTAATGAACAGTTGTGATTAGATATATGGTAATGGGACCACCGGATAGTTCCAAGACAAAAGGAAAAGCCTGGTATTAGATTGTGAATTTCATGCTTGACAATGAGAGAATCTTGTAGCTTATTGCATCTCTCCATGGATCATAGGTTTGTACCTGCAATTTGTCTTTGCATGTTGATTGGGTATATATAATAGTTTGCAAAAACAAGTTAACTCAAAGACTTGGATACAATCAGCAAATACAGTTCTATATGTCTATGAAATTATGAAATGCCTGTAAGACGACTTCTTGTTGGATGTAGCTAAAAACTTTATTAGATAAATAGCCATTTTATTTAAGCTTAGTATTAATTTTCTTAAAGAAACATCAACCTTGACAAAAATTGCAATTATTATTACACAATGATCAGATGGAGAATCATATAATGGCAAACTATTTCCCAATGACTCTAAATTACAAACAGTAGCTCTGATTGTTTCTGTTTTGTGAACAATTTCTCTAATTGACAAAATATTTAGCATGTTTACTGGTAGGTCTACCTTACCTATATTGTTCTAGCTTCTCCAGTTCTTTTATACTGATCCTATTACAAGAAGAGTGTGAAGGCCTTGTATATATAGTGCTAAAAATAAGGAGGGAAAAAATCCATTATATTTCTTGACATGTGTATATGCGTTCTAGTTGGTTGAAGTTGCCCTTCATTATGACTTTGGTCTCTAGTGAATTGATCTTATATTTATGTTCAAGGAAACAACTTCCGTGCAGGTTCATTACACTTGAGTAGCATGTAGTTCCAACTTGGAACTTTCCATAATGGTAATTACTCTTCCTAGATGTTGTCTTGTCCCATTTTACATATCTTTCCACAAAAATTCTCACTTTCCTTACCACTACTTGTGGTCACCACTTGTTGGGGAAGTAATGCAATCATTATGATGGCGCTTCCATATAATAATATATAGCAGGTTGTCTCCTCTGTCAGCAGGTTGGCCTTCCTGTAATAGTCAGGATCTCCCATTGTCAACAGAGCCTGATCTGTCTTCCTCCAAGACTGCTGCATCCTGAGGACAACTTTGTTGGGGATTGTCAGCTACAGTCTCTGGATATCTCCTAGAGGTGATGGAAATGGGAGGAAAGGAGAAAAATGAATATGCCGCTATTTGGAGATAGTTCCATAGGGTTGCACTCTAAAGAAAGATCTTGATAAGTATGTAAGATTACTGAGAATTATAGCAATGTATTTCTGAACCTAGTCAAGGAGAATGATCAGGTTGCTGCTGCTTTTTGTGCTGCAGTGGCTATTGTTCAGGACTATAAAATGACTCAAAAGAGGCTAAGGATACAATGACAAAAGGAATGAAAAGAGCTCAATGGCTGTTTTCTGTTTAACAGCTCAAAACCAGATATACAGGTTAAGATAAATGATGCAAGGAGTTGGCAGATTGCAACTCCATCCAAGCAAGAACCTTTGCAATATGAAATGATGGTGAAATAGGAGCAGATTCAATGGCAACTAGATGATGAATATTTATGAGCCTAAGTGCTGATTTATTCATGACACCTTGGACATTACTGGTGTTATTTTGTATAGTTACTTGAGATACTGATTATCATTCATTTTCATTATGAGGAGGATTGCCAAAACAAGGTTTAGCTTGATAAGTAACTCACCTATATGTGGCAAAATATAGGAAATAATAGGTCAGGTGATTACAGTTAGGAGTGGCCACAAGTGAGGTTTGTCTGTAATTATTGGGTAGGGATGACTCCTCATCTCCTGGATGGACTCATCCCTGCTTTCCAGTGTTTTCCAACACAGCTGCTCCTCATTTAAGGGGCATATCTATTGCCTGTTGGAATTAGAGTTGAATGGTATGGTCTTGCCTTTTAATTTCCAGATGTTTTCAATGGTCATTTAACTTTCTTCGTCAGATTTATGAGAGGATTGTCTCCCATTTCTGGCTATATTTTGGATCTCATCCTTAGGCATAATTCTTGTAGTTTGGGAATTGTTTGTGATGCTGGAGGAATTGCCTGCTTAGTTTCAGACTGTTTTTGAGCTTTTGTGTGCTTCCTTCTGCTGAACATTCCAGATGTATGGCTCTGAATTTGCAGAGGATCACCCATTTGGGAGGTTTTGTTGTTTGTCATCCAGTTCTCCTTGGTTTTTTTTTTCACATTAAGTTTTAACGTTATGTTGGTAGTCTGGTTTGGTGGTTCGCCAATTTTTTCCTCTGGCTTTTGGTGTGGTGGTTCGGCCATACAATATATATATTTATATATATTCAACATTAAAAATATACATTATTTGCACAAAATGTACAAAATTAAATACAGAACACAGCTGATGATAGATAATTCAATGTCAATTGTTAAAACATTTAAGATAAATCAAACTGTTTTATATTAGTGCATCTGCACATGTAAACTCAATAGAAATCATCACAGTGCTTTTTATCAACAGTATCAATGTCATCAGCTGGTTCATTGGAAGGGCAAGCAGCATTGGCACCATTCCCACTAGCTGCACCATGCAAATGATGCTGTGTGGCAGCCTCGTACTCCTCATCCTCTATCAACACTAAGGAAAGTTATTTGTTAGGGTTTGTTTTTTTTCCTCCTCTTTTCTTAATCTAATTTTCCACTTTTTTCATATAGATAATATTTTTTGGGTCCCAGGCAGATTCTCCCTGGGCTTGCCTAGGGTCCTGTTGGGCCTCTGGATTCAGCCTTGGGACTTTAAGATACACTTGGGCTGAATCCAGAGGCCTGGGGCAGGACCCTGGGTAAACCCAGGCAAGACCTGGACCAGGATCAGAACCGGATCTGAGTCCGTTCAGGTTTGACCAGGGTTCCTGTGGAACCCAATAACATAGCATTAATGCTAACCCTTACCATGATCTTGAATATGATATAGCACACAGTTTCTTTAGAGTTTAGAGAATGCCATCTTGTTAGGAGATTTTTTAGATCTTTATATTTCCCTGTCCATGATATTTTGAGGATGAGTTGGTCATTCATGAGTTGAATTTGATAGTTGGGCTCAACAAGTGTTTAGAAGATAAATCAGATCCAGTTTTTAGTTTGTGGGATGCATCTTCCCAAGATGACTGAGTCAAATGGACAATTTTGTTAGATACATTATAGATTAATAGGACATGAATTGGTATTGGTTTTATGTTGGCACATTGGTGATTTAACCTAGCATCCAAATTAGGAGATTTGTTTACTTTGTTGAGATTTTAATCTTGTTTGCTTGTGAAGGTTGTTTTATGGATAGCCAATTTGGCTTCCTGTTGAAAGCCTACTTAATGGGCACAATGTACCAATTATTTTGTGGCTTTGTTTTTGCTAACTATCAATTCCTTCGATAAAGTTATTTTATTGAGTATTTTTTTTCTATGGCCCTACATGGTTTTACTTGCTCCTTCATAAGTGAGGTGTTCCGTGTTTCTTATTCTCTGAATGACCAAGGTTTCCATAAATCTTATCAGCTGCTTATTGTGAAGACCATTTTCAGATGGCCATTACTTTGTCAAGTCCTTTGACTTCTTCTCACTCGCCACTAATGATTTCTCCTCAGGTTTTGAGTAATTATGAGGACTTTATGCTTTTGCATGTGAGACTCTGTTATGACAGCCACCTCCATATTTTTTCTCCCTTTGCCATTTCTACTATGAAACTTGATTTCTTAATTAGTTGCCTGAGAAGCAGCCCAAGCCTCCCCTTTGCATATTATCCACTCTCCCTTCTGCTTTCCCTCACAGTTCTTTCCAATGAATAAATGGTATGAAGACAATTGTAATGTTTTGCATCAAAAGCTTAAGTATGATTTAGCTGTTACTCCAGGTTTAGTAATTTGTAGTCATTGCCTGTGATAGATAATTATTGCTTTCTTAATAAGTGTAATTTTGTATCAGCCAAGAGTATTAATCTTTTATCTATGCTCCATACCTCTCCTAGGATCTTTCAATTAACTCTTATTTCACATAACCAATCTCCTTTAGGAATTGACCTCTACATGCAGACAACCTAAATTTTTGCTCTTTTGTTGTCCTAGGTCAAGTACTTGTTCTTGTCTCCTCTCAATCTTCCTCTTGTCAATTTTTTATCATCAACACTATTCAAAGGGCTGGGTCATTTGAAGACTCTGCACTAATGAAGTAGCTAGCTTCTCTTGGTCATCATTAATTAAATCCTCATATATGGTGTTGAATCTGCGACTTATCCAATTTATATCCTTTTAATGTTGTTTGTTTTGGTTTCCTTCCTAGTCCCAGCAGCACCTGATAATATTTTTCATAACTTTGTGGGAGTACTTGAAAATAATTACAATATGTTTTGCTGTATTCTTCTATTATGCAACTAACCTCCTTTAGAAATTGACCCTACATGTGGACCACTCATATTTTTGCTTTCTTGATGTCTAACATCAAGTACCTGTCCTTTTATCATCTTCACCTTCCTCTTCTCAATTTTGCATCATCAGCACTATTTAAAGTGTAGGTCGATTTGAAGGCCCTCATAAAATGGCTGATCTTGCACATTTTCATCAAATCCTCATAGAGGGTGTGAAATTTTTGACTCATCCAATCTCTGTTCTATTCAATTTTTTTGTTCTTGTTTCCTTCCTAGTCTTAGCACACTTTTCCTATCTCTGGGTACATATTTGAAAATAATTGCTGTACCTTCATGATGGGCCTTGCCTTTTACAATTTTTCTGTCAGTTCTATTGAATGCACCTATCAGATTGGTAGAAGAGGATTGGCAGTCAAGCTGCAAATGATAGACCATATCTTCACTATTTGTGGGAGTTAAGACTTTTGGAAGTGTTGTGATCTATTTCACACATCGCCCCATTGCAAATGGGGACCCCCAAGTTTTGATGTCGCCCTCTGAATCGCCAGTTTAGAGTCCTAAATTTGAATAACTTTTTGAGAGTCAGTCCGACCAAATTGAGATTTTGAACCCGTTTGAATGCTTAAACGTCATGGAAATGCTCAGAAGACCCAGTAGACGAGGAACGCCATTGCTTTCGGTCAATTCTGACACTTTCTTTTTTTTAGGGATTCTGCTTTTTTGTTTTTTGCTTTTTTTGATTTTCGGCATTTTTAGGTCATTCTGGAGTTCCTATTTTTTAGGGATGCTTTTTGCTTTTTCTATTTTTGGAAAGTTTCTATTTTTGGATTCCATCAGGCAAAAAAAAATAAAAATCAGCACACCTCCAGATGTCAAAAGAATCAAGGTAAAATAGCAAAATTTTTGAAAATGGCTAAGTATGAAGATGGCGCCCTCAAGGAAGGAGTGGCATGAAATATAGGAAGTCTGCCCAAAGGTAGGCACTGGCAAGCTAGGCCCAAAGTCCGCCATGGCACAAAGAGACCAAAGTCCGCCCATAGGCAAGAAGGATGCCAAGTCCGCCCTTGGCATGAAAACCATGAAGTCCGCCCAAGATGTTTGGAAGAGAGACGAATGGCACAAGAAGGTCAAAGTCCGCCCAAGAAAGTCAAATGGCATGAAGGTCTCCAAGTCCGCCCAGCAAGATGAGAAGTGGCTAAGGCATGATGAAGTCCGCCATAAGTCAAGTGGCATGGAAAATGTGAAGTCCGCCCAGCCTAGAGGAAAATGGCAAACAACTTAGGAAGTCCGCCATATGGAAAATGGCATAAGATATGAGAAGTCCGCCCCAAGAAGTGTGGAGAAGGGTAAAATTATGAAGGGGTCCGCTCCAAGGTGTTTGGAAAGGGTGAAATTACATAGAAAATTCGCTATTAATTGAATTAAATGGTGAAATTACAAGTAACGTTGGCCATTGGACAAGGCAAGACCAAAACTCGCCATGGCAAGAGAAGGGTGAAGTCCGCCCTAGACAAATACAAGATAAAACACGCCATTGGCAAGGAATTATGAGAAATTTGCCCAACTTTAGAAGATAAATTTTTCTAAGGCATGAAAATGAAGAAATCTCTAGAGAGAGAAGAGGTTAGGACGGCATGAAAATTACTCCTCGGCAAGATGAAATGAAATTCGTTGGCAAGAAATGAAGAATGCAAGGCAAGGCAAACCATGAAGTCCACCCCTCTCAGCTTGGAAAAATTCCTAAGGCATGAATAAAAAATGGCAAAATGGCAGAGAAATCTCCAAGTTTGCCCAACCTAGGAGAGAGAAAATGAATTATTTGGCTAAGTAAAATGTCCAGAGAGGTCAGAACTCCGCCTAGAGAGTTGGAATTTGGCAGATGAACTATTGAGCACATTTTGGCTAGGCGGATAATTTGAAAAGAGATATTTTGCCTCGGACGAACGAACTTAGCCATGTATCAAGGTTAAACGGGTTGGAATTTTAAATATTTTAATATTTTTAATTATTTCCCAACACTTAGGGAATTTTAATTAAAAAAAAAATTCGAACTCTGGAGATTATTTGGAGGATTAAATTATTCTGCCTTAGATAAATTGCCATGATTCAAAGATTTAAAGAACGTTGGAAAATTAATTTTGAACAATTAATTTAATATCTTTTGATATTTTCTCCAACACTTAGGCAATTTTTTGAGAAATTCAAAAATCTCAAACAGAGGTGGCATAGAGATGAAAATTAGAAACTTGCCTCGACAACTGAAAGTGAAATTAGAAACTTGCCGATCTGAGAAGAAAAACGTTTCTAAAAATTGGAAGAAAATCAAAAAAGAAAAAAAGAAAGCAATTCCTTGAGGAAAATCGCACTTTTCAGCCATAAAATGAGTTTCAGCAACTCAATTCTTCACAATTTCGACTGAGAAGAGGCTATCTTTCTCGAATCTTCTGGGAATCATTTGCGAAGGAAAATTTAGTGCAAGTAACGTTGTTGTGAGAAAAGAGGTAGCAATTTCTTGTTGATAGGCGTGATTTTTAGGAAGAAATAAGTCATTTCTTGGCTGAAAATTCCACTTCCCAGCTTTGGCGCACTTCTTCTGGCAGATTTTCTGAAATCTTAAATTCATTTGCAGCCAGAACACGATCTTTGAGGTTTGGAAGTTAATCGGCAATATGTTTACACCTCATTCCTATCTTCTACTTCATTTCCGGCACGAATTTCATTCATAGATAGGCGAATTTATTACTTTCAGCTTGCTTTTTGACAGAAATTTCAATTCAATAAGTTGAAAAGTGCGATTTTTGTCCAAACTACACCCGGAGTAATTTGATTTTAAAAGTTTTTATATTAATGTTAAGCATTTTGTACTTGCAGGTTGACAGTCGATCAAGGAGAAACATCCAGGAAAGCACAGATGAAGTTTGCAAGCAAAGGATCGCAGCCAGAGACTAGAATTAAATCCAAATGGAAAGACGTCTTGGACACCAACCTTGACCACATTGACCTCGAAGAATTTAAGAAGAGAATATATGGGCATAATGGACCTTTGCCAACGCTCGCCGCCAGAAGGATGGTGAGAAATGGTATCTTCCAAGCTGCCGGATTTCTGCTTGCACTAGAGTGTGCTGAATTAATGGTGGAGTGTGCGCTGCATTATAATGCTGAGTTAAGACAAATTGTGGCACCTGACGGGAGAATATTGGCGCATCTGGGAGAGGTGGCCATACAAGAAGCCTTCGGCATTCCTAAGTATCCTAAGACTACCTACAAGACTAAAGAAGACGCCCAGAGATTGTATGATGAGCAGCCTGACCTTTGTGCCGCCAACATCAACAAGTCATGGCTGGACAAACCAAGGCCGTCGGTCAAGAAAATGCCCAAGAAGTTGATGCATACGGACTTCAAGGAAGACTACGGAGACATCATTATCTTGCTGAACATAATAGTAGGCAGTCCTTTGGGGGCGCCATTTGAGCCATGGATGTACTATTTTATTAAGGACATCACAGAGGGCGTAAAGATGTTTAACTGGTCACGAATGATTAGCAACAACCTCCACAAGCAGCTTGTCAACTTAGAGAAAACTAAAACGTTTTATATGAGTTCTTATGTCATCTACATGTTGGCTAGGACTTACAAGTATGCAGGCTTGATATGCAAGGGCACGGTCGGCGGTGGATCAAATGAGCTGAACGCATACGACTGCTATCCACAATTGCAGTTGAAAGAAAAGGTGCACTTCCGGCGAGCTCATGACGCCTTCCTCATGTATATCACTAGAATACTCCAGGGAGGGACACATCAACGGCTGACTCCTGAGGCCAAGAAGCTGATTGGCAAATATGGGTCATGGTTTATCCAGTATCCCTGATACACGTACATCAGAATCCAGGGATTCACTGGGAGCCCATATCGTTTGCCCATTTTCCCAACTAACAAGATGGTCCTGTTGGAAGTACTAAGGCAGCTAGAAGAATTTCAGGGCCTCCAACGAACAAAGCAAAAGGCGGCAGTAACCTTTCCCTTCTTTATAGGGAACATGCTAGAGTCTTGTCTGTCATCACAGGCAGTGGATAGTGTCAGGCTCGAGATTCAACATTATCCTTTTGCTACCTACCCATCTAGGAGCCACTTCGACCCGCATCACCATATCAAGACGGTGGAGGGAAGGAGGTACAAGCATAGGGTCGAACTGGAAGATTTCTGGGCAAATGTTGTTGACGAGTTTGAAGTTAGGCGAAAGATGTGGTCTAGATTGCTTGTCAGTTTGATCAGAGCAACAGAACTTTGCCGAGTGCCGGATTAGTTAGAGGAGGATGGACAGCAGGTACAGCCGCACCTTGATGAGACCATGCCTTTGCCGGTGGTCAGATGGTTAGAACCCGAGCACGCAGATTTGAATACTTTGATGAGACTAGTCGTCAAGTATACACAGTGGTGGGTTGATCAACAGATTCAGGAACTCTGGCGAAAGAGGATAACCTTAACTTATGATATGTTGAGTGAGGCGGAATCCTATTCTTCCAATGCGGACGCATCCCACGGCGTAGGGATGATAGAGGCCACCACTTCCAGGAAAAGGAAGGAGATAGCTGCAGGCAAGGAGCCAGTTCAGAAGCAGGCTAAGGTAAAGCCTTCCCACTCGGCCGCATCTAGGAATATTGAGGAGATGCTGGCTACTGTAGACGCTTCACTGGCTGACATTAGGGATCCTTCCCCGATTCCGGAAAACAATATGGAGTGTCAGCCGGATGAAGATGCACCACCATCTCCCACGGGCATAGAAATATTGGAGTCCGATGATGAAAATATGGACACCCAAAATAAGGATTTCCAGGAAGGAATGATTTCAGCCCTTAGGGGAATTCTGGACGTTCCTGACAGGGAAGACAGGCTTGAGGATGAAGGCATAGAACAGCCGACGATCCTGGATTGGCTAAGAGAGAGGTTGAAAGTACAGGCGCCAGTGGAGGAGCCAGAAGAGAATGACACTGCTGACTTCTTGGCCAGACTTACGCAGACTGCCGTTAAGAAGCCAGCAAAGAAATTCTCGAGCATACAGAGAGATGGAGCCGGCAACAGGATAGTGCAGATCGCAATGCCTACAGTGGACAGGCCACAGGAGGACATGGCTCCACAAGATTATGCCATCACAACCATTGACTTGGGCCCAACCACGAAGGGCCAAGAAATTGAAGACTTGGACAATTCAGTGTCCACTATCAAGTCAAGGTTGGCAAAGGAGGTAGCCAAGAGGAAAGAGTGCCAGTTAGAAATTGAGCACCTAAAGGGGTATATCCAGCACTTGATCAAGCCGCTTGATCAAGACAACACGGCAACTCCTCTACTTCCGAACTCTTCACAGGGGGCTGTTAAAGAGATAGAAGAAAATATGGTCACCGTTCGGGAAGCCAGAGAATGGATAGCAGCAAAGGGGACTGAAGCTGAGGCATTCGTGGAGAGGTTGACTCTAGTTTATGGTCAGGCCACCGCCCTACTTTCTAGGTTGGCTGCTTTGGCAGAAGTATGGGATAACCTTCTGGATGTGCAAGTTAGTATAATCCCTTGCCTTAGGATTTTGAAAGGAGTTCCTAAGCAGGAGCTTATAGAAGGAGGTGTTATTGCAGCAGGAGCAGCCTATGACTTCCACACCTGGTATTGGGCCTTGACGGCACGAGGCGAAGTCTTGGAGAGGGTGAAGGTTGATGGTATCGGATTGGAAGAACAGGTCAAAGAAGTTCAGGCCAAACTCCTCAACATGATTGCCGATATTCTGGATAAGGAGGCTCTACGAGAGAATGACCTGCAGTTAGAGGTTTTGAAAGGGAAGGTCCAAGAAGGCATCTTTGCCATCATAGGACCTATTCTGAAGCAGGATTGGGCCAAATTGGCGAACTTCTCAAGCATTCGAGAGTCTTTTGAGAAGACCAAGCCAGAGTGGGAGGATACTTTTGCCAGATCCGCCGAGAGTGTGGACGGACTGGAATTCAGAATCGGAATGCTTCCTCAGGTCACCATGGATGAAGTTGCCTTGATCGTGTCCAGATTCATTGAACACACGGCGACGTGGGAGGATCGGGATGTAATTCCTTGAAAATAGCTCCAAAGCGCCACATCATCCTGTCAACTCTCTGTTTACTGAAGTCATTTTGGGAAACCCTAATTAGGGTTTATTTGTTTTAATCTTGGCCGTTGGCTCATTTTTAATCTGAGCCGTTTATTCAAATTCATGAACTCTATATAAACTTGATTGCTCTCATTTACAATTTGTGAAGTGAGTAGTATAATATTGTTGCGACAAGACTATTTCCGTCAATAAAAGCTCTAGTGCATGATTTGCTTAGAATCACTTTTGTTTTCAAATAGTGTGCAAGGTTTAATATTTCTCCTTCAACACTTAGAGTAGAATTAGATTAGCATTTCATTTATATGTTTGTTAAGTGGATGATAGATTCGATAGCAGTGGTAGATAAGATTTAGCTCATACTTTTGTCGAATGGATGATTTGTATTCGATGTGCAAAGTTAGTCTGAGCCATTAAATTGTGGATGCTTAACTTCTGTTTGTTTTCAATTCAAACATGAAAATTATTATCACTTCCTTTGAAGATTGCACCCACTTTGCATAGTTGTCCAAAGGAGGCGAAACAAAGTGTGGTTACCCTATTTTATCTCGTCACTGCCGTCTCTTGAGTTCTTAGGCGTAGTTTAGATTTCTAAACCCTTATCCTTTTGCCTTTTTTTGGAAAAACTGAAACACCCATCGAAAGAGCTTCAATGATAAAACTGTCTAAGTCCTCAACTTGCGAAATGAATTTTATGTAAGTCCCCTTGTGATTACCAGCAAATCACAACGCCCACTGACCTTGTCCATATGTCATAACCTGGCCAAAAGAAACATTGGAGTTATTGTATTATCTTCTAGGTATTTACAATTACTTTTCAAGAGAGGATAAAGTGTCCTTGGGCATTTTATTCTGTGTATGGTGGCATATTCAAAACACACACCAACAGGAAGGCTTCTGATACTGTTCCAACACTTCCAAATCTGCCAGTAGCTTAGTGATCTTTTGTCACTTGATTCTCTAAGGTGTTGCTGGCTGGTTTTTGCTTTCATACTGTAATTGGGTTTTTGAAGGATATGATGAGTACTGATGACACTAACGACAGGTTCCTTCTTTATCCCACTTTCTGTGGGATTTACACCTATAAGCACAGTTATTCCACATGGGATCTTACTCAAGGAGGTAATACGTAATAGTTTTCTGCTCATCCAGGTCTTGCTCCAATGTTTTCATTTTTGCTGGCAACAATTTAGGAAGGATTGTAAAGATAATCATCTTTCCTCTTTTGTGACACTTCATAGTTAGTGTTGGAGTCTGGCAAACCAAGGATTACGGATTTAATGCTACTAAGGGAGGTCCTTCTGTTTCTCAATTTCACGCTTGTTTTTTCAGATGACAGCCATTAAGAGTCACTATTTTCTGTTTTCATACAAGAGTTTCATTTGTTTGCAACTCTTGGTGTGTGAAGAACATGAAAGCAATTTAACTTCATTTTATTCAAGATGGAGATCTCATTAAACTCACTGATATATGTGGCTTATGGAAGTGGGCCCAAACATAGTTTGCAAACTCAGTAAGTTCTCGCCAAACTCCAGAGAACTTGTGAGTTTTTGCCAAGAGCAAGAGAACTCGCAAGTTCTCACCATGTTGGGAGAACTAGTGAATTTTTCTGCCTGGCAAGGAGCTCACCAGAGACTTGCATGTCAATCCTGCAGATGAAAAGTGGCACATGCCTTGAAGATCCCCATGGCCTTAAAGGTCTTAATTTGGGCCTCGTAGCTGGGGCTCTGCTCCTCGAACTGACTCTGTATTGTGATAGGGAATACATATGAGACACTGGCCCATGTTTTGGGTTGCACCATAAGGAAAGTTAAGAGTTTTGGCCTTTATTTGGATTGAAATAACAAAAACGTCATTTTCCCTATTTTTGTTAAATTTTCAGCAGTTTTTAGCTTCCCAATTAAAATCCTAAGCAATTGAATTCCATTTATACTTTTGGTTTGCCAAGTCAGTCTCAGTTCAGAGTAGTGCTACTATGATCAAAATAGACCATGTTCCCTAAATTCAATTTCTGTGTCATGTATTATTTAAGTTTATTCTGTGTATATATGTAATTTTTTATTTGCTGACTTTTTGTCGATTCCCACATCTGAGTCAAAATTTTGGGCTGCCAAGATTTTTAGGAGTCTATGGGTCCAGGACTTGGGCATAGAATTTGATTTTGTTGAAAGAGTTCAAACTGCTATGCTTTAGAGTTTAGTGGATTCTCCAATGCAAACTGGCAGTGAGTCAAAGTATAGTGGGGCAAGAACTTGAGGCCTAACCTATTTGTATTGAAATTATATTCAGACTCACTACCCATAAAAGCGGCTAGTTAGAGATTTGATAAGGTCAAAGAGTTTGCAACCAAGTGGGAATTATCTGTGGTCTATTTTCCTTAGGAAAATGGACTTTCTAAAAGTTTTCATACAGTACTCTACATCTGTATTAAAGTTGTTTTGCAATAGTGGCATTACATTTGCATTGACACGTGAAGAGCATTTGATTAATCATAGATTATAGTCCTGCATTATATTTCTTCCTTCTTTCGAGCTATTTTCAAATTTATGCACATGTTCTTGACATTTGAGATCTTGCCCTCCTTTCTGTTGGTCATATAATCGTACCATTGACACTCATCTCCGTTTTGTACTCTCATCTGCTCTAGAGTATCAAAACCAAGTCACATCAGTGATGTTTACAGAATATACCGAACATGTTTTAATTTTCAGGTGATTGACATTATATCCTGTAGGCAGAGAACAATAAAGCATAATTTATGGTTAAGCTCATTGTGATAGAGGGATATGCTTCAGTTCACATTTTACAGTCTTTCCAAACTTCAACCGTCTACCCATATTAGACTTAGAGAATAGAAAGCTTGATTTTACCATACATATCAGAAGCTGTTGTTCTGGGGAACAAGTGGTTTCATTTTGTACCCTGATGTTTGTATTCTATTTAATTGTGAATATATAATAGTTGTTCAGGCTGGCTAAAGAGGGTTCATTCATTCATTTTGTGCAGACAGACAAAGCTTCGATGCTTGACGAGATCATAGAGTATGTCAAATTCTTACAGCTGCAAGTGAAGGTTCAGTCCATAACTTTTGTTTTTTAAACCTTTATTCTGTAGGTGATAAAATATGAGTAAAGCATTTCTAGTGATTGATTGCGTGTCTTGCAGGTTCTGAGCATGAGCAGGCTTGGTGGTGCAGGTGCAGTTGCCCCACTTATTGCTGATGTTCCACCCGAGGTACTTGTCTTGAATGTTGTTTCTGATACACAATTCAGTTCTCAAATGATAGCAAATTGAAGAGACTACTTTGGCTGAAGCTCTGTGATATTTAGTTTTTGCAGCTCACTTAATTTTTATGTATGTCTATGGTTACATAGGGATCTGGCAGTCTTGTGTCGACAGCCTTAGGCCAAGCTGGCGGAACCTTGCCTCTGTCACAAGAGTGCCTTGCTTTTGAACAAGAAGTTGCAAAACTAATGGAGTCAAACATGACTACTGCTATGCAATACCTACAAAATAAAGGACTTTGTTTGATGCCCATTGCACTTGCATCAGCTATATCAAGTTCAAGTGGAAAGTCTTTGGTTGCAACTGTGCCAGGAAAGAGTGTTGATAGTGGTGATAGACAGAAATCAGACATGCAATCTGCAGTCTTACCTTATAGCAACAGTTCAACATCCGTGGGGGTTAGAGCTGCTCAATCTGGAATTGATGCCCCTATAAGGGAGAGTTCAATCAATAAAGATGGCAGGGAAGAAATCATGTCAGATAAATCAAATGGGGTTGCACCTATGCTACCATCTGACATATTCAAGGTTGGCACCCAAACCAGAGAAGAAGTGTCAAGGCAAGGTCAATTATAATTTATAAGTCTGAGTGCAAGTCGAATTTTCACTATATTACATCATAAATGTTGAATGCTCTTCTGGAATACACACAGATTATTATTAATGATATAACACATTTTTGCTTTATAGTGTAGACATATAATGGAATGCAATAGCATTAGTTTTGGAGAACAACAAACAGATGAATTGCTTTTAATATTGGGATAGTTAAATAAGTTCTAAATGCTTGTTTTGGCGTCCATTAAATTTTTGCTTTCCTTGATTCCACTGAAGCAAAGTCATAGGGGACATAAATCTTAGTTAGCATTTTTGGAAATATTGCTGGCTCTGGGGAAGGGGTTCTTGTATCCATCTGTTTGGAATGTTGATTATGCCTCATAATCTTATCCGTCAGTGATACTTAAATGGCTTTGGCTATGCAAGGTCTGGATAGGAGCATGATATGTATAAGTGTACATTCAATTTCAATCAAATCAGAGCTGGAACATTGCTGCCACAGTGATGCCATCCTTTGTCATTCAACTTTTCTTTTGTGCAGTTGTTGGGATACTAAATAGTTGTTCTAGTTTAATGCTTCTGATCATGGGGCCTTGCCGCTGATGCAGTAATGTGTTCCAGGACTCTATTTAGCTACTGTTGTTGTTTTCATTTAGGAAAAGCAAATGTTTACCTGGCTTTTAAAAGTTGGATGATATCTTGGCCATTTGCTTGAGCGGGCTCTAAAGTTTTGGTTCTGATCCAAATAAGCTTTACGGAGTAATAGTTCTGCTTAAGAATGAAGCTTGAACTTTTCAATACAAGGATAGAGTCAGACAGAATTGATGCTGTCTTTAGGTATTTTGATTGGTTATTTTTTGATTGCTTTGTAAATAGAAATTCATGACAGGCTTAAAACTAACAGTTTTCATATGAATATACTTCTCATTTTGACTTACAGATGCAATATTTGTTCTTGGGATTATCAAATATTAGCTTACAATCTAGATAAAGATGTTGGAATCTGAACTTTATGTGTGCTTTGCATGGGATGCTTGAACCTCTCTCCAAAAGGTGGGCACTCTGACCTCCACTGTATGTAAGTCCAGCACAGATCCAGTAATCCCTTCATAAAACCAGATCCAGTAATCCCTTCATAAAACTTTCCCTTTCCATGGATCATTATAGTCAGCTACATGTTCACCAATAAATTCCAATATAAGAATGAGTCACATGTCCCCCATCCTCGTTCTTGTTCCCTTTCCCAGCTATATCCCTGTCCCCATGCCCGTATTCATGTCTTTTGGTGACCATTTTTATATATAATGTAGCCACATCCATATTCATATGCTTGTACCCTGATTTGAATGGCACTTCTTTTACAGCCCCCTACTCGTACTCCCATGTCTCCCGGGTGTCTGGTCAGTCATTAAGTATAAAATTAAAGAGTAAAGTTTGTAAGAGATTAGTACAACATTCTACAAGGCTTTATAGCAATTTTCTATTTGAGAGACAACATCCAATCTGTAAAATGATGCAGAGACTCCACTCAGCAGTTCAATCCTGGAATACTAACATACAAGCACGAAACAATCTATTCACAGCTATAAATTAAGGGAGATTATTTGAAAATAACTTCGATACAGTTTGCAAGAACTTCAAATGGAACAAAATATATGGAAAAATTGAATCACACTACAAAAAAACAAAACGATGAGTGGGACAAAGTACTTTGCCCCACCCTCAGAAGGGGTTAAACTCGAGCAAGAGTGATGTACAATTCAATCACTATACTAACTCAAATATAGGTGGAAAATTGTCTCAAAGAACTACAAATAGATGATGGGCTTTAAATTCGAGCTCCATGTGCACCAAATGTATTTCTATGAAAAACTTGTTATCTAACCAAAAGAAAGCACCCCGTGATTGAAACTGACAAAATTTCAACTTTCCGTAGCTAACAATTATGTAATAGCTAAAGCGAATATGAAACCGTGGAGGTGGTTAAAGCAATCACCAACTGTTGAAAATTGGTTTCAGAATTGTTAGGGTGGATAAGAAATTGCCTCTCGTTTGCAATTGGAGTTGTTCATCGTTCTTATTTTCTATCTTCCTCGGTGATTTGGATCTCCCAAGGTTATTGTCAGCATTTAGAAGTGATAGTTGGTTTTGAAATTCCAAGTCAAAGAAAATACTAGTTTTATACTACTTCAAATTGAAAAATACAACATTTGTTCTTCAAAAATTTCTCAATCCCCTTACCCCATGATTAAATTGACAAAGTTGCCGCTTTCCGTAGCTAACAATTATGTATTAGCTAAAGCGAATATGAAACCGTGGAGGTGGTAAAGCAATCGCCAACCGTTGAAAATTGGTTTCAGAATTGTTAGGGTGGATAAAAAATTGCCTCTTGTTTGCAATTGGAGGAGTTCATCTTTCTTATTTTCTATCTTCCTCATGATGATTTGGACCTACCAAGGTTATTGTCAGCATTGAGAAGTAATAGTTGGCTTTGAAATTGCAAGGCAAAGAAATTACGTGTTTTAGACAACTTAAAATTGAAAGATACAACATTATTTTGTTCTTAAAAAATTCCTGAATACGATTCATGAATCAGACCTCGCTATAGATGATTTTGACTCATAAAAACTGGGGAACTATTGAGGGAATTTCTTCATCACATCTGAATTATGATACTCGTTGGTTTTCCATATTGTTTGTTATGATTTAAAAGGACCCACATTGAAATTTTAACAATAAGGAAGTGGGCTTTATAATCAAATCATAAAAGTACAGTTTCTACACTTCAAGCTCTAAGACTTGGGAGGGTGTAACCTTCAAAAATTTCTAGATAGTTATTAAAATAATAATACACAACAAACAAAGTCTAAATCTTAAATGACATGGAATAAATTTGATTATTTGAAATTTCCTTTTATGTTAGTGTATGTGTTTGCTGGAGTAATTTAGGATTCTAGTGCTTAAGCTTATTTAGGTGATGTTCTTTTTGGTGTCTCAAGTCATTTAATGAGGACACATCATGATTTAGTTTTATTCTCACCTAGGATTTCTTTAGGTTGTTCTATTAGCTATTAGGTTTCCTTTATAAGAATTCATTGTATCATTTTTCATTATTCAGTTTGCACAAACAATATGATTTATCCTTTTGGAACAATTTGCATTTGGCTTCCATAGCTAGATTCTTTCTTTGTGTGTGAGAGGCGTTTGATTGTAGATGATCTTCAGGAGCTATGGGATTGAGGGTCAACTTCAACATGGTATAAGAGCTCTAGATTTGCAATTCCTTGTTCGTTATTCGAGAGATTTGGTCTTGGATGAAAATTTGGTGTATCTTGGACTCAAACAAACCTCATGGTTGTGTCCGGAATGCCTAAAAACTTTTAGGTTGACTGTCTTTTTGTCGAATTTGGAGATCAAATTTTTTTGAAGCGTTTTTTTGTTGTTGGTTCACATATTTTGAGATATCGGAATCCATACAACTGCACGGATTTGTACACTGTACGGACCGTACGACTTTGCCAAAAAAAATTCAACCCCCCTTTGCATGTAAAATTCTCGATGATTTGTGGGTGTGATTATTCAAGCGATTTGTGGGTGTGATTCTTTTGATCGTTGGCCTATCTACTCTCGATGATAGTTTATTTGCTAGGCTTTAATCCTTGTGAGTGGTCATGTTTTACCTTTGGGCGACATCGACAAAGGCTTCTTCGCATGTTGTTTCTTGCCATGCACGAGCAGATTTTACATTGGTGAGCGGAGCTTTATGGGTAATTGTTGGTGTTCCTACTGTGATAGGGTTTGTTTTTGGTTGGCGCTCAAACTTTTCTGGCCCCCATATCATTGTGCTTGCCTTTGCCACGAATCCGCCATAATTCTTAGCCTTTTTCTTTGCATGTTGAGTTGATACTTGCATGGTTGTTTGTTGGTGTTTCGATGTTCATTTCCACGGGTTTTTCGTAGCACTAGTGATGGTGTTATTTCCAGCGATTTGCATGCTATTTGTTCGTTGCTTGTTTCTATGGTGGACTTCTGATTAGCATGTTGAATTTGGTGATTTTTTTCATTTTGGCAGCATTGGATTTCTTCACTTACCAATGTGTTATACCTCAGGTAGCATCGAATTTGGTTTCAGATGGTGCTTTGATTGTTTCTCAAGCGATGGTTTGAAGGTTTGTAGCTATTCTATTTTGTGTTGGCGACCTCCCTTTCTCCAACCCGCCACAGTTTAAGGATTTTTATGACCTCAGTCTGTGTTTTTTCTTGTGGACGAGTTTGTTTGGTTCTAGCATTGTTTAAACAACTTTTAAAATTTCATCAACAGTGCATTTTTTGGATCGAGCGTCTTCTTTATTTGGAGATCAACCTCTTTTTGCAAAATTCTTGTAGCGACTTTATTTTTTTTTATCTTTTTTAGTTTTGACGTGATTTTTGGGTGGAGTTGAATATTTTCCAGTGCTACTCACTCCACAACAACGACTGAAAATTCTTCCTAGTAGACCCTTATGCTTTCCACTAGAGGCACTATGTTTTTATAGTTTTGGTAGGTTTACTTTTATCGACCGTGTGTTTTTACTTCTATGGCGAGTATTAACGACTTGTCTCGTAATCAATTTCCCATGCATGAGGGTGCTCCACATGTGCGACATCTTGGTTTGTTATTCCACGCCGAATTTCATTTTTCGGCCTGTTCGTTTTTCTGGGTGAGGTCTTTCACGCGGGCAACATTTGCATGGGCCTGTGTTTTAATTGGAACCCTCATTGATAACCTTTCCTGCCTTCCTATAGCCACTTTGAGATTTTCCAACAATTTTTCGGCAACTGGGCATTTTTTTCCGATCAATGTTGAGAATATTCCATTCTAGACAACATATTTTGTTTGCTTACGTCACATTGACATCAGCCATACATATGGTTCCTTGAACCTATCCTTGAACCCTAATTTTTTTTTTAAAGGAGTTATTATTTTCAGGCATATAGTATAAAAAATTGGTGAATAAAATATTGTTGGAAAGCTGGTTTTGAGTACTTTCTAATGGTGTAGGTGGTTTTCTCAATTTTTGTTGACATTCTACAACCTATTGAAGTTAGATGTATTGTTTTCACTCCCAAACTCCCAAACTCCCAAACTCACAATTTTTGATTAGTTCTTCCATGTTTCGTGATTCTTGTGGTGTTGGAAAGGTCTCTGAGAGCTCTTCACATTTATCCATGCACTTTTTTCACATTTTTCTATATATATATATATATTTTATTTTTTCACATTTTGGTGAATTACTTAGTCATTTTGGCTCTTGAAAACTTTTTGTTTGCATAGGATGACTTCTTTTGGGTTGTTTTACATGTATTTCCAACATTTTGTTTTATTTTGATATTGTAGACACATTTTGAATGCACTCTCTTTTGTAGATGCATTGAGATAAAGTGTCACTTTTGTACATGTCTTTGGGGATTTCACATGTTTGGTGTATATTTTCATACTTGCATTGTATTATAAAATACTATGGGGGAGTTGTGCAATGCCTTAGTTTTACTATCACACCTTTGTCAAATGAGTGTCCCTTTCATGACAACAACGAATCCTAGTTGTAAGATTAGAAATTGAGTTTATAATAAACATGAAGCATGAATCAATCACAATAACCGCTAAATTGTAAATCCATACTAAACTCGAATCAATCTATCAACGAAGAATAAATGCAACACAAAAGATAACAAATTGATACAATTTTACCTTCCTTCTATGCTGCCTTTGAATCACCTTCATTTTCTCTTGCCATTCATATCCTTATTTTTGCTCTCAGCTTTTGTGTGCTCAATGTTTTTTTCAAGTTTCAAATGTTGTTGTATGATAAAGGATGCCAAATATTGAAAATTCGTGGTTAGCCATCATTGTGCAAATGAGGCTTGTTTTATAGATTTGATTGATTTGGATGAACGATCCAAATTAAGAGGTGCTGATTTGAGATCAAGGGCCAATGATGAATGCGATGAATTGATTGCTTAGTTATTTGACTGCAACTGACTGCAGGATTCTAGTTAACTGGTTGCATGAGGAATTGATTGAAGAGTTAAGTCAATTGATTGATCAGAAGACTCAGAGTGAGTGGGAGTTAAGATAATTGATTGATCAAAAGACTTGGAGTGAGTGGGAGCTAAGAGAATTGATTGATCAAAAGAGTGGCCAATCAAACTCAGTTGATTGAGAAAGAGTGTTAGTTAAGATTTGAGGGAATAATGCATGATAGGATAATAAATTAATAAAATAAATAAATAAATTTTGAGAGGAACGTGCAAGATGAAATTGAATTAATAAATAAAAATTTATTTATTAATAGATTATGTTGAGTGAATATTGGGGAATTAAATAATAATTTAATTATTTAATCTAGAAGTGGAAAAATGGTTTAATTAAACATTTAGTGATAACTATTTAATTAATATTAGAAAAGTAAGTGGGGTTAGTGACATAATTAAATAATTAATGCTTATTTAATTAATTAGGAGGAATGAGGTTAAATTAAGACTTTATTAAATAAATATGATTTATTTAACTAGTTAGAAATGATGAATGAGAATGAATTAATTAAATAATGTTAAATCACTTAATTAATAAAAAAATATAAAATTTGATAATAATTAAATGATAAGGAATTATTTAATCATTTAGGGGAAGAAGGATGAGAGTTAGTCAAAAAGATTAGGATGATTTCAGGTGTCTACAATTCGCCCCACTTTGATATAATACATGTTTATATGCCAAAGAACATTAAAAAATTGCAGTTTAGGAGATGCCCCAACGATGACAAGATAACATGGAGCCCCCACGAGAAATTTAGTGAAACTTTTGGATAATGAGCCAAATTTTCTGACAAGATGATGTGATGCATTTTAGTGCTGAAGCAAACAATTCAACAAGCTTTTAGATTTTCTTGTCTACCAATAGTTACATGATATGAAAAAATATTATGCTTGATTTAAGGAATAAAACATTTCATATAAGACGCTTGGTCTGGTTTCAATAATGCCACATCATGTATAAGACAAATGATTTTTGATTTGATAGGTAACTTTGATAGATATGCAGACAATTGAATAGCTATTTTGAAGGCTTATTTGGGTAGTGTCATCTTGTTGTTTCGTTGATTTTGTTTAGCTCAATTCCGTGTAAGGCATTTTGTTTGTGTTTAGCATGTCAGTTCTCTGCAAAAGAACAATTTATTATTCAATTTGGACTGTGATGCAAGACTTACTCATGACGGACCCTAAGGGGATTGACCTAATGCCTCGGTGGCTCATCGCTAATGGCCTTGCCTACGTGACAACATAGAGACAACGTAGTTTGACTAACTGAATCTGACACTATTTTTGATTGTTTTGACATTTTATGACCATTTTTGGATTTTTCCAAGGATTGATTTTTGAATGTTTTTGGAATTTTAGAGAATATTTGGATGCTTTTGCATTTTAAAGAATGTTTGGATGTTTTTTGATTTTTTTGAGAATATTTGGATGTTTTTGTATTTTAAGTAATGTTTGGATGTTTTTTATTTTTTTTCGATGTTTTTGAATTTTTGAGATTTTCAAAATTTTGGTTTTTTTGGTTTGTTTTCATGAAGTTTTTGGGAATGAATGCACTTAAAATGAATCTACTTTGTGCTTTTGGTATTTTTTTAATTTTTGGGAAATATTGAATGTGCAAGACTAAAATGAATCTATATTTTTGTATTTTTTTTGGAATGATTTAAGACTATGTTTTTGTGATTTTCTTGACAATATTTTGACTAAATGCAAAAGAACTTTGTGTTACCTTGACTTGTGATCCTAAAAGTGACAACCTTTTAACAAGTTTTCAAGTTTGTGAGACTAGTGTAACCATGTGTAAAAAATTCTAAAACCTCTAAGTGAAATGATGATGGTTTTTTGATAAAAAATAAATTCCTTAACTAGACTAGAATGAGTTGGGTTTCTAGTTTTGATCAAAAAAGATAGTTAAAAAGTATTTTGACAACTAGACTAATGAGTTGCAACCCAAATTTTGTTTGATGATGAAGACATAAAAGGTGAGGTTTTCAAGATTTTTACAAATGACCAATCTAGACTTTTAACCTTCAAACTTGCTTTTAGATTTTTTAGTTTTATAAGATTTTAATGACAAGGTATTTCTAAAGTCTCTATGACCAATGATGCTAAAGAATGAAGCTAAAATTATGAAGTAATCTAAGGACTCTATGAGAAATGATGCTAAAAGAATGAGGCTAGAATGGTGAGGTGCTCTAAACCTAAAAAGAAATAAAATACTAAGAAGTTAAGTGATGAAATGTTTATCCTAAAAAAAGTTAAGAATGCTAAATAGTGCAATAAATAGTGACTAATATTCTTTTGATTTTTTTGGTAAACAGGTATGATTTTCTAGAATATGTCATTTTTGGCCCTATTTTTCTTACTAAGAAAATGTGACATTTTAAACCATAGATGCTGTGTTTTCAAGTTTGCGACTGCGATGCTACAGACTATGAATGTGTTGCAGTCGGTCACATATGCATTGTTGGGTTTATCACTTGCATCACATACATTTGCTACTTCAAATTTTATTTTCTAAGGCAAAAACTGACTGCTAGAGTTGTGGCATAGTACCAAATGATTGCGTTGTACAAGACAACAGATGCGTCGCATTGTTCTGCTACACAGATACTCAGTTGCGATGCAAAGGTTGACAATTACGGTGCAACAATTTAAGTAAACAAAACAAACTCTAGGAATCCTATTCATTTTATTTTTTTATTTTTAAGTGTGGATCAATGACACAAACACAAAAAATAGTTGTTTTGAAAAGTGATTATTGAATTTTACCAATTGGTTTTTGATATCCAATGATAGAACATTTAAACTTTGGTCAACACTACAATTTAAGACAAGAATAACCTATAGTCATGGTAGATCGGGTGTGTCAAAGCAATCTCAGGTCTACCTCCCATTTAAGGGGTAAACATTTAAAAAAGATAGGATCTTGGAACCGTTTTAATTGTCCCAAAATATTCTCTCTACGAAAGTGGGTAGTAGGCTTCTAGTGACACAAGGTCATCAATAGACACCACATGCACACCTTCTTCCTCTTCCTGAAAGGCTATTTCTAACGATTCCAAAAAGGTTCTGTGTAAGGGGGAAATTGAGATCATGCAAATGTAATCAAATCGAGTGAATAAAAACTAATCTTAAAAAAACAAAAAGATGATTCATGCCCATTACTCACGAAATAAACGATATTGAAATTACTGAATTCAATGAACTAAAAACCAAAGCAATAAAAAAAATACAAAGAATTCAATAAACAAAATTCGTTACCTATCCCATGTTGGAGTGTGTTCGCGAAGATGTTGGGTTGTTTGTATCAATGCAAAGCCTCCATTGTGTGTGCAAAATCTTGAAGAACGTGTGTGTGTTGATCGAAGATATGTGTAAGAAGATGTCAAAAGTTCGATTAAGATCTCTGCATTACTTAGCTGTGTGAATGATATTGATTCTCTGATAATTTTTCAGAAGAAAGGTGGTTGTTATAAAGATTTTTTGTTTCGAAATGAATGCTTGAGATCGTGTAGTAGAATATCTTGATCAACAATCAAAAGCTGTTGAGAGGATTTAGGTGGGAATAATCAATGAAAATTGATTACGTAATCAATGTGATTGAAGAAATCATTTTGAGTGTTGAGTGGGATTGAGAAATAGATTGAATAATTTGTGGAATTGAAGAATAGATTGATCTATTTGGAAATAGACGGATCAATCAAGAATAGATGGATCAGGTAGCCAATTAGATCAAGCAATTAGTGGTTCATAATTTTCTCAATCATTAAAGTGGGTGAGGATAATTAATTAATCCTTTTGAGTTGAACATACAAATCAAATTTGACTTTTGCAAACAAAGTTGTATTTGTTTGATTTGACCTTTTTGATGATGTCTTTGAATAATTTATTCAATTTTTCAATTTTAGGGGAATGTGACATAGTTATATTATTAGTTTTTAATAATTTAATTGATTTAGGGGAATAAAGTGAATTAGCGACATAATTAAATAATTGACATTATTTAATTAATTTAGGGGAATAAAGTGAATTAGCGATTATTTAATTAATCAGGAGGAATAAAGTTAGATTAGGACTTTATTAAATAAATAAAATTTACTTAATTGGTCTAAAGTAATGAAAAAATAAATCAATGAATTAATGAAACAATGTAATATTATTCAATTAATTGAAAAAATTAGGGTTTTTGACGTATTTGATGTGAAATAGAGTGATATTTGATGATAATGATGTCAATGATGTGAAAATGTCATTTAGGATGTGCGATAAGTGTTAGGTCAATTTTACATGTCTACAAGTTCCCTCTACTTAAGAAAAAACATGGTGAGTAACTTTAGAGCGCGATGCACATCCCTTGCATCAAAATTATTATCGTTTGGAAGTTCTTAAATGGTTTCTAATACAAAAGGTTTTTAGTGGGTATTTCTATGAACACTAGTGGTATAACATCAAACATGAGACATTAAAGTCTCTAGTCAACCCTAATGTGGTCAATACACCCACATTTGCATTGAAACATGTAGTATACATCACGAGATTATGCTACTAACTTTCTCCTTCACACCTTTGATATAGTCTAATGGGAAACATGCTTGAGGTCAAACCTTTGAGTTCTCCGTTAGGATGTGTCTCAAGGCAAGCCTCCTCCTAAAAGAAAAAAATAGATTGATATGTGTTTCTCATGCACCCAATATCGCACAAAGTGCAAGGGGAGAGGATATGCATACTTTGATCTAGGATTTAATAGAACTTGCAAGTGCTCAAGACATAAAAGACACTTGTTCTTTTTAAGCACCAAAATAAAATGTGCAAGTTGTTCTTTTTAGAGCCCAAATCGAAATGTGTCATGTTCAGGCACATTGTTGATTTTAACCCACATAGAAAATTGTGATAGTTGTCTTATTCATTTTAGGTTCCCCAAAAATAAATATGAGAGATTGTTGGTTCTTTTTAAACACCAAATTCAAAATTTGAAACAACCATGCCAATTTTTAAACAACAAAATGTAAATGTGATAGATTGTTCGTTCTTTTTAAAACCCAAATTTGAAGTGTGAACACTAATCCTCTAAATCACCACCAGTTGCCACCAATTAGATTAGTAACACAAAAATATTATTCTACTATTGAAAATAAAAAACATGAAGAAAATTAATCATCATATTACCTTTCTGTTTTTCAACAGTCACTTACGGTTCAAATTTCGAGTCTTCTTTGATTGAACAATTATAACAACTTAAAACATCAACAATTTTTTCCCATCTCCATGAAACTAAAAACCATAAAATATTACGAAAAGATAAAATTGATATCTACAAAACCCAAAAACCATTTTGCAAAAATCTGCATGTAGAATTTGTTAGAGATGAAAGAACAACATGAATTTTTAGAGATTAACAACAAAATTTAAAAAAGTAGTAGAACTAAAATCATGATAACTTTCTTAATTCTACATGAAATTAAAAAATTTAAAATGTTCCAGAAAGGTAAGACTAAGGTCTACAAAACCCAGAAAGTGTCTTGCAAAAATATGCATGCGATTGTTTATAATTGAAAGAATATGATAGGTTTTAAGCAAATTCCTGCACTGTAACTTGCAAAATTCTTTAAAAACACTCAGAAGATTAAATTTTTCACTTCGGATTCACCATTTGTAATATCAAAAATTGATTTTATAATAAACATAAAGCATGAATCAATCATAGTAACCACTAAAATGTAAATCCAAACTAACTCAAATCAATCTATCAACAAAGAACAAATGCTACACAAAAGATAACAAACTGATACAATTTTACCTTTCTATACTACCTTTGAATCACCTTCATTGTTTCTCTCCTCGTTTTTCTCTCAAATTTTGTATGCTCAATGTTTATTCAAGCTTCAAATGTTGTAATGTAATAAAGGATGCCAAATATTGAAAATTCAGGGTTAGCCATCATCGTGCAAATGAGGCTTATTTTATAGATTTGATTGATTTGGATGAACGTTCTGGATCAAAAGGTGTTGATTTGAGATCAAGGGCCAAGTATGAATGAGAGGAATTGATTGCCCATTTATCTAACTGCAAGATTCTAGCTAACTAGTTGCATGAGGAATTGATTGAAGAGCTAAGCCAATTAATTGATCAAAAGACTTAGAGTGAGAGGGAGTTAGGAGAATTGATTGATTAGAAGACTCAGAGTGAGTGGGGGTTAAGATAATTGATTGATCAAAAGAGTGGTCAATCAAACTCAATTGACTGAGAGAGAGTGTCAGTTAAGATTTGAGGGAATAATGTATGATAAGAATAATAAATTAACTAATTTTGAAAGGAATGTGCAAGATGAAATTGAATTAATAAATAAAAGTTTATTTATTAATAGATTATGTTGAATGGATATTGGGGAATTAAATAATTAATTTAATTATTTAATCTAAAAATAAAAGTGGTTTAATTAAATAATTAATGATAAATATTTAATTAATATTAGAAGAATAAGTGGGGTTAGTGATATAATTAAATAATTCATGCTTATTTAATTAATCAAGAGGAATACAATTAAATTATGACTTAATTAAATAAATATGATTTATTTAACTATTTAGAAATGATGAATGCGAATGAATTAATTAAATAATGTTAAATCACTTAATTAATAAAATAATATAAAATTTAGTAATAATTAAATAATAAGGTATTATTTAATCATTTAGGGTAAGAAGGGTGAGAGTTAGTCAAAAAGTGTTGTTCGTAGGTCAGGACAATTTCGAGTGTCTACACTAGTAATTCTCATCTCATATGCGTGTCTTGTGTTGAAAACCCTTTTCAATTTTAGGTACTTTATTGTGCATGTGAACAAATGTTTCTTCTCCTTCATGCACTACTTTGTGACACATCGTTTCGGTGGACTTGTCATGCCTCTCCCTTGTCAACATTATGGGGGGTTTCTAATGTTGGTGCTAATGTTTCTTGGTTTCATTTTGGAGTGAGCTATGTATCTAGTATTTGTTCCTATGTACTAGGCGGATGCAACAATTGGTTGCCCATGCATTTTGGTGAGATGAAACAATTACCATATAGACACTCTTACACTCTTGTTTCCAGAGGTAACCTTCCATTTTCACTCGATCAATGTTCTTCAGACAATTGGTATATGTATTTTTGACTTGTAGTTTATTCTTTCATTCTTGAGTAGTGTCATTGAGGTCACTCATGTAGATTCATGCAATATTTTGTAAATCCATTGTAATCGATTATAATATACAGAGCTAATCCTCACTGTGGTTTTTCCCTTTCAAGGGCTTTCCACGTAAATATGGTGTTCTTGTGTTATGTGTTGTGATGCATGCTTTAATTATTTCCTTCCATTATTGCAAGTTTAATGTGATGATTTGAATGGATTTTTAAGCTAATGAGGTTAATGAGTTTTAGAGTGTAAGGAAGCTAAGGTAGCGGTACAACTTCCTACACTAATCTTGAGATGAGAAAAATGCAAAACTTTACAAATCTTTAATAGTTACAAAAACATAAACAAAAATAAACACAAATATCATGCATACTGTAACACAATGATTTACATGGGGAAAACCCTTTCGGGAGGAAAACCCCACACTCCAAAATCCAGCCAATATATTATTTAGAAATTAAAAGATTACAATGTACTTGCAGAGCAAGCTTCTCATAGGAGTATCACCACCAAAGATCAAGAGACAACATGACCGCTATCAGACTTTCAGAATACACCCTTGTCTACATACTTTCCAACCGCTTAAAACAAGATTTTTGGAACCTTCTAGAATTAGGGTTTTACAAGGTCATTTTTCATTTGATGTATTAATGGAAAATCCTTGATGTGTCAATGGAAAAAAGCCTTGACGTGTCAATGGAAAAAAATCTTGACGTGTCAGCAAGAAAACCTTGATGTGTTAACTTTTTTTTTCAAGGTGATGCCCTGAATCCCATATCTTGTTACAAGTGTACATTATTTGCATGATTAGTCACCACATACCAAAATACACCCTATCAATAATAAATCGTATATAATTGCAAGGCTGAGATACATTTTCCCAACAAATCTTCCACTTTTTGAACACCTTGCAAGAGAAACGTGAGGGTGTAACCATTGTCTCTTTCATTGCTAGAGGCCAAAAGGCCCATAGTATCTAAACACCATCTAAAATTATTTGTGCTCAGATGCTTAGTTAAAGAATCAACATCATTCATCAAATTCTACCTTTAACCAACTTCACCCCTCATTATCTTCAACAATATCTCTAACAAAATGATACCGCACATCAATGCTTATTGTGGCATGAAATGTCGGTT
>CM021106.1:22298243-22413105 GCA_007115665.2 Sequoiadendron giganteum | reverse complement strand
ATTGAGTCAACATACTTGTTTTGGCCAAATCATAGCTTTATTTTCTACCTATCTCTTTTTAGTTTCCACCCAAAGAATGTGTTTAGTTGCACCAAGATCTTTCATTTCAAATTTAGCAACAAGTTGAGATTTTACTTATGAAATCATACCTTTCCCCCTACCAATAAATAACATATCATCAATATATAATGCAATAAACAGGGAATGGTCACCATCTATTTTATAATAAATATAATGATATGATTTAGAACGCTCAAATCCTAAATTTCAACATATGTATCAAATTTCTGGTACCACATCCCAGGACTCTATTTTAATCCATACAGAGATTTCTTGAATTTGCAAGCCAATTTACTTTTAACTTTCACCTCGTAGTGTTCTGGATATGTCATATAAATATCCTCCTCCAAATCACCATGAAGGAAAGTAGTTTTCACATCCATTTTCTCAACCTATAAATCATAAGCAACAACAATAGAAAGCAAAAATCTAATGGATGTCATTTTTGCAATAGGAGAAAATATATCACCATAATCAACACCCTCAACTTGAGAGTAACCTTTCGCAACCAATCTTTCTTTTTACTTTTCAATACCTCCATCTAAACCAATTTTTTTCTTGAACACCCATTTACAACCAATAGGTTTTCGTCCTTCAAGAAATGGCACAAGATCCCATGTATCATTCTTTTTTAAAGATGCCATTTCTTCATTCATAAAAATATTCCAAGATTCTGCATCATTCATACCTAGTGACTCTTCTACAGATCTGGGTTTATCCATGTTAGTATTCAAAGTAAAAATACATCTCCAATCATCAGGTGAATACCTTTTAGGTGGTTGTCTATGCCTTTTAGACCTATGAACAAGCTAAGTTGGAGGTTCTTCCTCCTCTTTTGAAGATCCAAAGCTAGATGAGATCTCCTCAACTTCTTGTCTATCCTTGGGCCTTGATTCAACTTTCTCAAGTGTAGAAGGAAATTGAATCATAGCTTCCTATTTACTTTGTTCTGGATGCAATGTAATAGAAGAAGACTTAGTTTCTCTAAAAATAATACTTCTACTATCTATTACCTTTGGTGCAAGAGGACCCCAAAGCTTATATCCTTTCAGACCATAACTATATCCAATGAAGATACATTTCACAACCTTGTTCTCCAATTTTGTTTGCTTCTCCTTTGGCACATGTGCATATGCATTGCAACCAAAAACTATAAGATTTCTTAATGAAGGCTTGTGACCCAACCATTCCTCTATAGACATTTTATCAACAAGAGTTGATGTAGGAGACTTGTTAATTAGGTAATAGGCAATGACAACAAATTCAACCCAAAACCTTTTTTCTAGGTCAACACCACTCAACATACTCCTAGCCTTCTCCATCAGTGTCCTGTTCATTCTTTCTACAACTCCATTATGTTGTGGAGAATACGAAGTTGTCTTCCATTTATGAATACCAAAATCTTTATAGAATCTATCAAAATAATTAGAGCAAAATTCACCACCATTATTAGTCCTCAATTTTTATTTTTTCGAGTTTGCAACTCAACCATTGCTTTAAATTCTTTAAATCAACTAGAAAATTTAGATTTACTCTTTACAAAATATACCCATGTCCTACTATAATCATCAATAAATAAAACATAATATGTGGATTTACTAATTGAAGGAACATCTATAAGACCAAATACATCAAAATGAATAAGATCCAATGCACCACAAGATTTATGAGAAATCGAGTAAAACTGAATGCGGTTTTTTTTTCCATAAATGAAATTCTCATAGAAATTGAATTCAAGATCACAATCAGACAAACCTTCAACAAGGTTTTTATTTTTCAAGGTCCTTAGACCCTTTTCTCTAATGTGGCCAAGTCTTTGGTGCCATAACATAGTTTTCTCTGTAGATAACTTTGTCTCAGAAGAAAGAGCACCCTTGGGTACCCAAAAGCCATGACCATTTGTTGAAGGTGAAACCTTTACTTCTACAAAATTTCTTTTCATAGAAGTACTATTTCACTCAACAGTGCATGCATCAAGCTTATACAATGTCCCATATCTAACACCTCTAGAAATCACCATAACACCTCTATCCATCTTGCATCCTGCATAAAAAATACTACTTGCACACCCACATCTATTAGTTTTCTCACAAATAATAAATTTCTTGCTAATCTAGAATATGCAACACACCATTAATCCTTTTTATTCTACCATCAGGAAAATTGATTTTAATTTTACCACAACCAACAATGTCTAAATGAGAATCATCATCCAAGTACACCTTATCTCCATCAAATTCTTCATATTCACAAAACCAATCTCTATTAAAGGTCATATGAAAAGATGCATCCGAGTCAATCAACCATGCATCATTACTTGAATGAGTTGCCAAAGTTGCAATGAATGCACATCACCATCTTCCTTCTCAAACTCAGAATCAAAATCAAATTTCTTCTTTTTCTTCTTTTCTTCTTTACATTCCTTACGAACATGTCGAGGCTTACCACAGTTCCAACAAATAACTTTGGACTTTCCAAGAGATTTAGATCTCCCCTTGGACTTAGATTTGTCATGCTTCTCATTCTTCTTATCTTTTTCCTTAGGTCTTCCATGAACATTTAGGGACTCCTTGGAAGTGATGGATGTTGGAAATCGGATGCAATTTAATTACAATCCTAAACATTATTTATTTCATGTATCTCCTAAGTCCTTGGAATGTGTTCAACAACACTAGGATTAGGAAGATAATAATATTTGATGAAATAATCACGTTAATTGAAATTTACAATTAATTCTAAGTGTTAGGAGCATGTGGGGATGCCTTGGAGTTAGCTCCTACAAAATAGGAGCACATGGGCGTACACATGGGAGGTGGGATCCACCTTGGTTTAGTTAACTATTTGGTGAATTGAGTACACTTCAAAAATGCATCCTAGGTTCCTACAAAATAGGGGTTTTGATTTATGCATGTTGAGGTCCTATAAAATGGGGGGTGATGTGTATGAGGTTCAATTCTTGTTGGTGAGTTGCTTACACTTTAGAAATGCATCCTAGGTTCCTACAAAATAGGGATTTTGATTTATGCATGTTGAGGTCCTATAAAATAGGGGGTGATGTGTACGAGGTTTAGTTTAGTTTAGTTTAGTTATGGTTTAGTTATCTTTAGTTAGTTTTAGTTGAATGCTAGTTGACTTTAGTTAACTTGGAATGCATGACTAATGACTTGAGTTGCATGAGTGGTGTTGAGAAATGTTTCAGTTAACAAGAAATGACTTGGACCCAACTTGGGTTCCCAAGTTGGCTTTTGGAATTAAATCCTTTGCATGTTGATATATTTCAGGAGGCTTAGTTAAGTGGGCCCTATTTTGGGCACCTACTTTGAGGATGAAGCCTTGAAGATATTTACAGAATAAAGGTTGAGTTGGCGCTTCAGTTTGGGACACCCAAATGCATGAAGATGAGGATTTGACATTGTTCTTCACGACATAACTCTACTTGCAAGAGATAAGAATACCTTTTAGGGATAGGACTTGAACATTGTAATTGTAACTCATTTGGAGTTTACAATGTTAATTAAAGTCTATTTATCTCAAGCAAGTTGAAGAGAGTTATTATCAGTTTTGTTGTAGGTTGTGAAGAAGTTTTGGTGAAGGCAAAAGAGGAATTCTCAAGCAAGAATTGGAGCTATTGTAATCTACTTTAGAGATTGAATAATAGATTAATTATTTATGGAGTTTTTTACCTGAAAGGGTTTTATCCACGGTATATGCTTGTGTAATATTTCTAATATCCTGTCTACTTCTTCTATCAATTTATGTCTGTAACATTATACAAACAATAAAATGTATTAATCAGATAATCACCCACAAAGAATCTGTAACAAAGGAAAAGCATATTTAGATCAGCAATATTAAAGTTCTATGAAGTATTAAACTAAGAAAACACCTCAATTTTCAACAATGGATACCTTCCTCCTCATCTCTTTAGAAAGTAAAGAACCCACCACGTCTCCAGTTTTTAATATAACATAAGTAGTCCCAATAGCCATAACAAGAGAATCCCACAAATCATGAAAAGAACAAAGCAAGATCTAACATTTCTCCTCCTCATCCATTTTGACACCAATTGATGCCAATTGAGACACCAAACTATTGAATGCTTCTAGATGGTTTGTGCTTTTTCCACCCTCTTCCATGCTCAAGGAATAAAACTTCTTCCTCAAGAAAATATTGTTCACCAAATATTTGGCCTGATACATCTCACCAAGCTTCTTCCATAGTTTTTGTGCAGATGTCTCTTCATGGGAATTAAATAAAACAACTTCTACCAAGTACAATCTGATTAGATCCTTGGATTTATGGTCCATAACATCATATTGAGAAGCTTGAGTAGGATTTGTATGCCTTGAAACATTCTCATCAACAACATCCCACAAATCTCAATCTATCAACATATCCTCCGTATTTAGCTTCCACATCTCAAAATTATTTTCAAAAAATTTCTCCACCTTAATTATCTTTGATGAATTTTCCAAGATCACAAAGTGTCTTCTACATAATTTCCCACTCAAATTTGGATTAGTTCAAAAAAACCCAACAACCCACAACTAAAACCAAAGGTGATCAAGCTCTGATACCACTTGTAACAAAGCTAAGGTAGTGGAACAACTTCCTACACTAATCTTGAGAGGAGAAAAATGATTCTTTTTATAGATCTTTAACAATTACAAAAAATTAAACAAAAATAATCACAAGTATCATGCATAGCACAAGACAATGATTTACGTGGGGAAAACCCTTTTGGGAGAAAAACCCCACACTCCAAAATCCGTCCAATATATTATTATGAAATTAAAAGATTATATACTTACAGAGCAAGCTTCTCACAAAAGTATCACCACCAGAGATCAAGAGACACCACGACCACTATTAGACTCTTAGAATATACTCCCGTCTACATACATCCCAGTCTCTTATAACAAGATTTTTGGAACCTTATAGAATTATGGTTTTACAAGGTCATTTTTCATTTGACGTGTTAATGAAAAATCCATGATGTGTCAGCGGAAAAAAAAAACCTTGACGTGTCAACGAGAAAACCTTGATGTGTTAACGATTTTTTTTTTGGGCTGATGCCTCAAACCCCATATCTTGTTACAAGTGTAAAATATTTGCATGATCAGTTGCCACATACCAATATACATTCTATCAATAATAAACCATATATAATTACAAGGTTGAAACACATTTTCCCAACATACAGAATATTGATTCACCCCCCCTCTCAATATTCTGGGTGTTCACTAATTGGTATCAGAATTTGGTTCCTTCAATTGGCTTAATCACCGAGGTAGATATTTGAGGTTGAAAACATGAAAATTAGGAGATATCCTTTTCTTTTGGAAGAGATCATCCTTGAAGGTTTTACTAAAGAATACTTTGAAGTTGATATAGAAAGAGAGCTCAAATCATCCCTTGAAGATTTGGATAAAGCAAAATGCGAGAATAGGCATTTGAAGGAAGATATTAAGCAAGTAGATGAGTGCATTAAGAAGTTGAGGGATCAAATCAAGAAAGCTAAAGAAATATGCAAATAAATAAATGAGAAGCTCAAACAATCAAATGATACAATCACTAATATGAAAGTGCAAGTTGAAGAACGAAAAATAGTTGAGAATTTTTTGATTGCTAAATTGAAAGACAAATCTACAGAATGCTTGAAGCTTGAAGCATAAGTTGTGTCTCTAAGGAAATATCTAGAGAAAACAAAGACTCAAGAAGAAAAATTCTAGAAGGCTCCACCGTGCTTGATGATATACTTTCTAGTAAAAAATCTTGAAAGGATAAAGAAGGTTTAGGGTTTGAAAGAGGAAAAAGTTCAAAGTTAAATTATAATTCAAACAATGTTGAAAAAAAGAATGATGAGCAAAGGAAGACCAGAGATAAGAAAAATAATATCAGATAGATCCAAAACCAGAAGAAATATTTCAAAAGGTATCCTATTAGATAACCAAAATCACTTGAAGGTATTCATAGTTTAATGCTTATTGTTACTCTTGTAATAAATCTGGACATAAAGCAATAAAATTTAGAAAAAAATGAATCAAAATGTTCAATCATTTTTCGGTCAGCACTATACATGCAATAGATTTGGTCATAAAGCTAGTGAATGTAGAAGTCATATGATGAATGGTTACAATAATGGTATGATGTTTCAATCATTCAATGGTTACTATTATACATGCAATGGATTTGGGAATAAGGCTTTTGAATGTAGATCTAGAATGGAAATGAGTAAGTTTGTTAAGAAAAAAGGTGTCATATGTCACAAGTGCAGTAAGTGAAGACACAGAGGTAAGTTTTTCACAAGAAAGAATGTGAAACCCTCCATTTCATAGAAGAATATTGCTAATAGTGAATAATATTGATCCTATGTGGTGTAGTTTTCCCCCAAATTCTGCAAATTTTACCTTTACTTTTGATAATCATTCCAAGATTGAGGCTTTTGGGCATGTTTAGGAAAACCCCTTGTTATTTTTTTACTTCATTGGTGCCTTTGGTTTTCTATTTTTGTGGTGACTTATCAAGCTGATTTCCACTCGCCTAAGTAAGAACTTGAGCCATTGAACTTCATCTGGTAACCGAACCCTTTTGGCCTCATGTTCGGGTCTTTGAGTCTTGCTGCTCATCGAATTATCCCTTAATGTTTGCTTGAAATATTTATTTTGATGTGATTTAGGTCACATTTTTTCAAGGGTTTTATCACCATCAGCCTAATTATGGCCCCACTTCAAAGCTAATCCTATTTCACTGTAGGCATCAAGATTTGATCTCTACCGTACCTCGCACAATATAAATGGTGATAGGTTAAGCATTGCGAGGTCTGTGATATGTTGACACTTGGTTGTGTATGAATGCAGGGTCCGCCCCTCACTAACTAGTCCATCACATAGAGTTTTTGATCGACGATGGAGGTTGAGCTGGGAAGGATGATCTCAACCGTTCCTTGCTCACCTCGCATGACTTGATAATGCTCATAAATATGCTGTGAGGTGTGCGAGGTGCTGACACATGGTGTTTTTGGCTGCGGTATAAGGCAAATTTTGTTGCGAGGCACGAGTGATGTGGCATCTAGTTGGAACTGTTTCATTGGTCTGTGAGTAGTGGGCAAGCCTTTTTTACTTTTCAAATATGGTGACTAAGATTCAAGCTGTCCGATGTGCCATCTCACCAGGAGATATACAACCATTGTTCAAAACTTGGGGCATGCATATGGTAGCTGTTCTTCCTGCTACCATGAAGGCATTAATGGCATGTGATTCGTAGAATGAATCAAATGGTTCTTTATACTTGTGATGGGTTAACTCACAACTATCATCCCCTACAATTTTGAAATCTTCAAGTACATAGGGTTACTAACGATGAAAAGGTTGATATGTATTGTCAATTAGTGAGAATTTGTAATAATTGTTGGCGGCTTATGCTGAATTGCTCGATAAATAGGTGTAAGATGGATGCCATTTTCATCTTGTGTTTCCAATGCAAGTGTGTGATTAATTTTAGCATCAGTGAGCATATTCACTAGTAAGTTAGAGAGGTTGATAAGTAGAAAAATGGGTAAGATTGTGAGGTGATCTGTTAGACTCAACAAACAGTCGTTCTCAGCTGACACTGCTTTTGGAAAATTAAGCAAGCAAGGTCTTATGGAGAAGGAGGTCCCCATTGGTGGAGTATTGTCTACACTTACAAGGTGTAGCAGGCGCTTGCAACTTTCAAAGGGTGGTACGACAACTGCTACTATTAAAGGGAAAGAACCTGCACAATGTTTCGTAGGCGCTCGACGAAAGGTGAGGTATGATCGAGGGTCATATGGGAGATGACACTCACCAATTGCCATATCAGATGATGAGCCTGATAGTGACACAAAAATTGATTTAGATTATCGCCATTACTTGGATTTGTTGAAGCAGAAACCTTCACCAGAGTGTGAGGTCCTTGTAGTTCCACCTATTGCAACAAAGGCTCCCAATGGGCATACTTTTCCTGTGTGGGATGTTGGAAGGAATGATGATGGGTCGGTGGTTTCTCCCCCTTATGTAGCCTATATGTAGAGCGGTCGTGTGTACTGTGGCTCCTGTGTTGGATGCTATCATGTGCAACACTTTTTCTCTAGTTAGATGCTCGGTTCCTAGTTGTTGGTTTCCCTTTTTGGCCTTTTGTGGTGCTGGTGGTTTGATGAGGAAGTTGAAATGCTATGACGTGCATTGGAATTTTATTTTGTCTACCATGTGGAAATGTTTTGGCTGCAAGTGTCTTGTTTCCCCCCCCTTTTGACAGTTTCATTTCCCTTGTGCTACAATGATTGTAAATGTTACTTTATGTGAAATGTTATTGAAATGATGGAAAATTGAATTTAAAGTGAATTTTGTAATGAATTTATGGTTGAGCCTAAAGCTTGTTTTTGATCCTTATAAAAGAAAATCAGGGCTCAATTGGTAGGGGTCAGAATTCTGGTCTAGTTTTGAGTCAAGTGGACAAGTTTGGTAAATATGATAGTGGGGCTAATATATGAAAAAATTGTATAGTCGAGCCCAATTTTTGGATTTGAATACATATGTAATTGGTCTTAAATGAATATATAGAAATTATTGATATCGAAACAAAAATTTAAAAATCTTATGCATGAACTCTCCTTTTGTGTTATCATTGCAAATTATGGATAATGTATCAAGGATGTGTTATTCATTGCCAAACGTTAATTTGAATGCATGCTTCTTGTTCTTTCCTTGATTCAAATAATCGGTTAAATAGTTGGAATAGGCTCATGGATTTGTAATGGTATGCCGAGGATGTGCAAAGTAGTTGTGCACTAAGAGAAAGGATCTCTACAATGTAATGCATTGTGTGGGTAGTCCCTAATAATCAGACACTTAAGATTTATGTATGTCTGGTCCTTATGTATGCAACTCCTAAGCCCAATTGGACAAACACTGGTCTATTCTCATTTAATATATGTTGCATTTGGTCACTGATGTGGGTCAGGGTTTTGACATATTTTTGAATTGCATAAATCCCGTGAGAAATGTGTGAAATACTCACATAAACCTTCAAGTCATGGAGCATTGGTGGCATGACTCTTAAATGATCAGCCAATCTTTTAACAACTCATGTGTATTCACCTATTTTATGATTTTGTCTGCAAGTGAAAGTGTTCTACAATGCAATGATCTAAATGAACACAAAAGGAACACCCTCCTTGGTTGTGTAGGACCTAAAGTGTAGGAGATCACAACTTGGATGTGGATCTTGTTAGTTGGCCATTCACTATGATGGGTCTTGGGTATGGGAGATGGCTACTTCCTAGGGACTCTTGGGGTGTACTGGAAAAAACACCAACACTATGGAGATGAAAGAAATGAACAAGATCTAGAGGAAAAAGGAAGAGAATGAGGTGAAGAATGAGTTTGTACTAGCTCTTGGTATAGATGTTTCCATTAGAAACTAGATAATGAGCTTTGGCTTAGGGAAGTTTTAGTAGAAAACTTTCTAGCCCCCTGCTGAAGGATATGATGCTAATATCTTCAACATACTGGTTAGTTGTTGTGATTGATCTGTTGATGGTATCTCCGGTGTGAAATATCCTACAACAAATATTTGAGAAGTAATTGAAGGTGGTTGTGATAACACAATGTGGGTTTGCTATCTTTTTTGACCTAAATTTATTTGCTGCATTTAATGCATATTAGGTCACTGGAAAAAGGGTTTATATGTCATTTTGAGTTTGCTAAAGTCATTTGTGATTTATCATTTGAAATGGAGAGAAGAGAAAACAAGTGTTGAAGTGATTCCAAAGTAATATTTAAAACCCTACCAACAAATTCCAAAGGTATTTATCAAATTCTTGCAAACCCTTATTTTGTGAAGGTTTAATTTTTTTACTCAAGTGATTGATGTGCTCAAGCAACCAAGACCTAAATTCAAGAAGCACTTGTATAAGTCTATGAAGATTGACCTTGAGGGAGAATTTTCTAGGGTTTTGTATGGCGTAATGCACACAAAGGATGTGCAAATCTATATTCATACAAAGATGGAAGAATATGATCATTTGAAGATGAAAAAATATTGGGAGAAGGTGTTGAATGGAGATGAATTCAAACTTAAAATTGAGTATGAGAGTCTAATAGAGAAGAAATTGGATGTATGGAGCAATTTCCCCAATTTCTGTTATGAGGATGAGTGGGTTAAGTATGTGCTCAACAAGATTCATGAAAAAATCATGTGGTTGGACATGTCACACATAATTAACAAAGAGGAAATTAGGGTTGTAACTGAATTGTGCTCTAATGGACCAATTTCGACAATGAAGGTCGTGAAGAATGATGTAGTGATGAAGGTCACTGCAATGAAGTTTGATAAACATGCCCTAATGATGGATGATATTGATGGTCTGGTGGTGAAGTATGCTTTAATGGTGATAAGATACAATATATTTTATAAAAATAGAGAAAAATGAGTTTCGGCCACCACAATTTACATAGCTCACCAAATGGTGAAGGAAGGTCTGGACATAGATTTTGTGAGCTCTTGAGACAAGAATTGTTGGAGAATTTTCAGAAGACCAAAAGAGTCAAGGTATCCATTCTAGTATGGTACTCTTGTTATTTTAATTTATTAGAGAGGTGCCCGAAACAAAGAAAATCATGTGGTTAGATAGTATTCCAGTTGTTATTAAAATAAGAGATCATTTGAAAAGGTTAGGAAACCTAGAAACCTGTAAATCTATGCTGTGGGGATTCCTCAAATCATTCCAATCTTGGGTGTAAGAGAGATTTACAATTCTGAAAAGTGTTGTGGATAAATATAAGAATGACATGACATTCATGGTCAGTAGAGACTACTACTACATGGAAGCAGTTGAACCCAAAACAGTTTGGGTTCTAAAACTTGGATATGAAGTAACAAAAGCTGAGATCACTAGTCTTGTAGAAGTTGTGCTAAGTAAACCTAGAGATCCAGCCACTAAAACCTGTATGATACTTATGAAGAGAAAAATAGTCAATTAAACTTAGAGAGGAAGAAGAAAGGCTTTGTAGAAAATGTTGAGAAGATGAAAGCTCAGTTGGAGGAGATAGTGAACTCACCTAAGGGTTCTACGAAGAAATCCAAAGCCACAAATGTTTCTTTGTAGGGTACTCCAAGTATAAGAAGGTCACTCAGGACCTCTGCCCCCTCTCTTGCTACTCCTAAGTACTCTAGAACAAAGGTTGTAGGGAGTTCCAATAAGAAAGAAACCTCTAGCACCCTTGAGAAACAAAAGAATCCTAAGAGGAGAAGAAAAGAAAAGGCTACAAGGGAGAAATACATCAGATGTGAAGAAGAAGAAAAACATCAGCTGATCTGAAAAAAGAGATCTCAAGTCTCTCAAGAAGAGACTACTTCAAAAAGAGAAAAAGTTGATATAGTGGACACTGAAAGTGAAGAGGAAGTAGAGAAAGAAAAGAGTTCAGGAGAAAAAAAAAAACCACCTAAGGGTAAGGGAAAGAAGAAAGAGAAGACCCCTCTAACTAGAGTGCATAGTCTCATGAAGTTAGATGCTTTGTTTAAAGGTATTGCATAATTTGGTATCTTGGAAGAGACAACAAAAATGTATCTAGAAGCAAATGATGAAGACAAGGCAACAATAAAAGAGGCTATTGTTAAGTATATTGTAACATTTTATACCAACCTAGATAAGATATATAAGATCAATTTCTTGGTGATCTAAAGATTTTTTTGATTGCAAGAAGACAAGAAGCCATTGAAGAGGATGAAAAGATAAAGGAATTTTATTTGCAGAAGATTGGTCTTTACTATCTCATGAAGACAAACACAAGTTGTCTAAGTTATATAACAAGAAATTCAAGACAAAACAAAGAGTTAACACTCTTATGAGCAGAGACAAAGAAGATATTGAAAGGCTAAGAATTGAGACACTGTAGAAGGTTGAAGAGATTGCTAAAGGGCTAGGAGTTCCTCGGGGTAATGAAGAATAGATGCAAGAAAAAACACCCATTTAGGAAGACAATGCACCTGTTGCAGAACAACGTGAGCATGTGCTTGTTGATGATAATGCACAAGAAGAATGGTAACATATGAATCCCCTCCAATTGTGGAGAATACTATTGATAAGAGAAGGAAGATGACAATCAGAGTGTCCTAGAGAAGGTTGAAGCTCAAGTTGAATGGGATTTCCCCCCTCAAGATATGTAGATAAATGCTAAGAAAAATAAAGAAGACATGCAAGGTCTCTCAAAGAATATTGGAGTACAAAAATAAGAAACCTTGCCTTTGGTAGATGAGAAGGTCATAAAAGAGTGCTCTGGTAGTGGTGATAAGGAGGAGATTGAGGCAAGAAAAGAAGACACCATGCCTTCTCCATATGGTGAGAATATTACAAAAGAGGAGAAGACTGTTGATGAATTATTTGGTAATGTTGAGAAGGAAAGAAGGAAGAAGATGGTGCTAAAATTGGTGGTGAATCCTCTGAAGATTCATTGAAAGATTTGTTGGATTTGCAGCTACAGTTTCAATCGGTGGTGTTTGCACAACTGCTATAAATTACCATGCAACAAGGACATGTAGACATGGATAAATTTACCCTTTGCATAATCTACAGCTTGTTGATGCTTTCTATGCCTCCACAAGGAAGGAAATACTTCAAATTCACTAGAAAAGTGCAAAATTGGTAGATGAAGCAGTAAAGGTGTTGCAATAAGGTTTTCCTAGAGTAATTGTTGATAATTATTTGTTTGGTGTGCAATAGTTGAAGTTGTTACTTGATTCATGTAAGGAATATTATACTGGTTTAGAAGATAATATTGAAAATGAAAAGGAAAAGAAAGTCAATGATAAGATATTGATTGAGGTTTTCAATAAATGTAGTACTGCACATGGAAAGTTATAACGTAACTTGAAAGAAGTTTAAAAAAGTTTGGAAGAAGTAAAAGTTTTATTTCAATTTTCTTTGAAATGGCCTAATTCTACAAGGAACATCAAAGATCAAATGGACTCTATTGAGTCACAAATTGCTCAGGCCTTTGATGCTTATGATCCAATAAGTGATGCAGATGGTGCAACCAGAGTAGTAATTGAGAATCTGGATGGTCAATTCTTTCTAGTGTAGGAGAAAAATGAGAAAATAATAATGTAGTACAACCAACTCTGAGATTTGGTGAATGCAAGGCTTACATATTTGATTGGAGTTTTAGCAAATGTAGAGAAAGTGATGCAAATGAATCCAATGCCTAGTTCTCTGGAAGAAGGAGAAGACCTCCATGTTTAGTTTGAGAGTTAGTGAAATGCATGCTTTACTTGGCCAAGGAGGAGTGGGAGGTTGTAAAGAAAGATTGGGAGACACATCTTGCCAAACTGAAAGAGTTTTTTAAGGGCTAAGTTGTACATTTTTTCTTTATATATGCAATTTTCTGATTTCAATGTACATATGCATAAGTAGTAGATGGTGTTGTGGTAAAGTTTTTATTTTTTGTAATGGATAATATTTAAAGGGGGAGAGAAGTAAAAAGGGGGAGATACTCTCATGTAAATATTTCAGTTAGTGGGAGTGATACAATGATCCCTTTTTACTTGATGTCAAAGGGGGAGTAGTTTTGAGTAGTTTTGAAGAGTGTGTTGCCACCAATGACAAAGGGGGAGACTGTTGGAAACATGAGCATGAAAATATATTGTGTTTTCATTAATGGAAACCCTTTGTAGAAATGTAGAAGTGTTGTTCCAGAGAAGACCAAGTGTTTTAGAGATTTGACTAAGTCTAAGTGTGCATGTTAAGTGATTAGAGGAATAATTTTGTGGTCCAAATTGCTCTGCTATACAAAATAATGTCATATGGTTATGAGGTGTTCATGGTATGTTTTGGACATGTCTAAATCCAAATTTTCAAGACTTGATGTCTTCTGTAGCTAAAGATATTAGTGACAGAGTATTGAGCTTAGTAATGGAAAAGTGATTGGTACAAAGTGCATGATTGGGATGCTTTGCATTCTATTGGAGATGAATTTTATGCTATGCAGTTTTGAGGAAGTGTTGGAAGGTGTTATACACTCCAAGTGGCAAGTGGTTTGGTAGTTTGCATGTCGATTTATGAATGAATTGTTGGTTCATTTAGTTTTGGATTCACCAATTTTGTTATGTGGTGTCGACCTAAGGGTTTTTGGGGTTGTGTAGAGTTAATTTATGTATAGAGAAAATTTATGTGAGTAACTATAATTCATTCCAACCTATTTTGGTGTACACATTTTGGTTTATTCTCTAAATAATGTGTGTTGGAGGTTTATGCTGACATTTTATGAGGTTGCACATTTCATCTAATTAGGTTGATCTAATTGATGATTTGGTTGTTTGTGATAGATGTATGTATATACAAGGTTAATTCATTATGTGAAGGATAAATTGAAGTAGTCCAAAAGGTGTGTGTGCAAGATCTGATGTAGAGTGAAGTGTAAAGTGTGATTATGGTAAAGTATGAAGTGTGCAAAGTCAGTTTTTTGAGCTTATATGGAACTACATTTTTAGCATGTTGCAAATGCATTATTAGTAATTCAATTTTGGCAATGAACCATCCTTTCTTCTATCTCTTTATATTTTGGGTAGTGAGCCATCAATAGCGAGCCATTATTTCTTTCTAGACAACAAGTCCACCATTCTGTAAATCTATTGTAACGAGTTATAATATATTGTGAGCTAATACTCATCGTGGTTTTTCCCTTTCAAGGTTTTTCCATGTAAATTTGGTGTTCTTGTGTTATGTGTTGTGATGCATGCTTTAATTGTTTCCTTCCATTACTATAAGTTTAATGTGATGATTTGAATGGATGTTTAAGCTAATGAAGTTAATGAGTTTCATAGAATATTGATTCACCCCCCCTCTCAGTATTTTGGGTGTTCAACATTGTTAGCTAATATATTATGGGCAATTTGGAAGGCTAGAAATGAGGATGTTTTTTCAGGGTACTAGGAGAGTACTTACAAAGTCTTTTAGAAGACTCATGTTTCATAATATTTTTGTGTAAGTGACTTTAATAGTTGGGATTTCAAAGGAAAAATTTGTGAATCTAATAAAATAAGGGAAGGTGGATATCAAGAGGATAGAGGTGAGGTATGGGAGATATTGGCCATTTGATGATGATGGCAACATCCCATTCATGAACAACTATATCAAAAGAGATACAATAGGAAATACCAATTGGAAAACTTGGAAAAAGAGTTAAAGATGTAGAAAAGGTAGAAACATAATGTAATTTAGGACACACCAAATGATGAAGGATGCATCAGTAGAAGAAATGAAGGACTTTAAAATGTTGTAGCTTTCTAATAGTTTTTGATAATTTATGTAATCTTTAATATTAAGTATGTATAATAGGGATATATTGTATATACAAGTTAAGACAACATGCTATTGTCATGCAAAGGGAAGTATATACAAGTGACTATAAAATAATATTAATAACATTATATTTCCATAATCCGTTATGATATTAGTGCAAGATTTCTGGATAAGCTGTGTGTAGTTTTTTACCCAGAAATCTTGCACTAATAAAATAATATGTTAAAAAGGAAACAAATGTAAAAGACAACCTTTGTGGATCAGACCCTGCATGGTCTAGTACTTAAGTAGTATTTTGCAGTACATGTAATATTTTATAAGTATCTTTCACAAATGATATTTAATACAAAAAAAAAAGTTAACCTAACATTGTATTTTTACCAAGATAATATATAATTGTCCATGTGTATATAGACAATATTTGAATCTTTAATTTAGTTATACAATTTTTTTTATCTATGATTCATAAATTTAGTTTGGGAGGATGTTGGAGGTCACATTTCCACAAAAGGATGCCATAATTATTCTATTGGAGCCTATTAATTCAAATATATCTTCATATTTGTTTGCAATTAAAATGTTGGTTAAAGGCTTATTTTTCCATTGAATTAGATAAGATAATGCATTGTTGGCTTAGTGATGGTTTTAAGATTGTAAGCTCAAAACCCATTCTTAGGGTGTTTTGATAGAGCCTATAAAAGTTAGAAGTTATGGGTAGATTTAAGTTATCTTTCCATTGATCAATAGATCATGTTAGGCCACATTTAGCTTTAGTACTATGACCATGTCATCATTGATTGTATAAGTGGTATGTTGTTGCTACTTGGATCTAGCTTTTGGGCACACATCATTCAATTGTGCAAGGTTGGTAGTTAATGTGTATAATTGTGTTAGAGATGGAGTAAGACAACTCATTGGCAAGTAATTATGTTATGGATCAAGGATAAGAACCTAAAAATATCTCTTAATTGAAGGTTGTAAATAATTTATGCATACATAAAGTGTTCTTATAATAGGTGGTGTGTGAATAATGTCATGAATCCTCCAATAATGCCCAAGTTGCCTTAGATAAAAAGGGTTAACTCTAGATATAGAGCTATGCTATATTACCCACTTAGTATCTATTATTTTCAATGTGGAGAAATGAGTTGGGAAATTGTTAGTAAATAGATTTATAGCTGCGATATTTCACTAAAATAAGTGTTACTCACCCAATTGGTAGCGAAAAAAAATCACAAAAATTGGAGAAATCATTTTTGGAATGAAAATTTTCCTATGCATTTATGAGAGGCACCTCCATTGTAGGATTGAATTTTTTAGGGTTTTTTGTGCACTTTTAACCCAAAAGTACAAAAGGAATGTGAAAATCGTAAAAAGAAAAGGAAAATATAGGAAACCCTAGATAGGATTTCACAAGATACTGTTTAAAATTCCTTGAATTAAATGCAAGAATAATAAATGAAAAAGGAAAAATAAATAATGCATATCAATTTAACATAGACACAAAGTTCTTTCATTCTTACATGCAACATAAACAATAGAGGAAGTATTTGATAGCCTATCAAAATATGAGGCTTTCATTATACATTGGACATATGAATAATATGCAATAACTAGAGAATTTAATTAAACACTTAAATTTTTTTTTCTTCTAATTCCTTCCCAAAATCTAAACATAATATTCTTTCCATTTTTATACAACCAAATGTGTAGGAGAAGTACAAAGGAATGATTACAACTTGAAGCTACAAAAAATATGCAATTGATGAAGAAGATAATGACACAAAGTTTTGAAATATTCTTCAATTTTTTCTATAATTTCAAAGCACAAACATCTTTTACAATTTTCTATTTTGTTATTGTGTTGAGAAAAAAAAGCCCCCAAAATAACCTTTACAATTAAAAATAGCTTGTATAAACAATTTCTCCTCCTCGTAACTAGATTTTAGCTATTTCATAATCACCCCTTTTTAGAACTTTATAAAATATTTCAAATAATATTCAAACTTAAGAATGTGTGTATAATATTTAATTCATTAAAATAAATTTTTTTTAAACATTAATATTACTAAACTTATGGTTAAATATTAGTTCTACATGAATTGAGGGTTGAATGATTGTCATCACATTCCATTGGACGCTTTAAATGCATTGATAAAAATGGAAAGAATATTATGTTTAGATTTCATATTTTGCTACTTTCTTTTGCTTGTTTCTTTCAACATATAAGCGCTGTAAATCTTAAGAGTCTTGGGGAACCCTTTAAATTTTGTACTTGGGGATCTTCTTCTTTTATAATAATGGGATTTAACATATTCTCTTTATTGTTTTATGGAAAAATAAATCTTTGAAGATGAGAGTTGATATGCAAATTTAAAAGCACATTTCATTTTTTCTTGTTTTTAAAGTGAAATGTCAAAAATTGTAAAATTAGAATATCATCATTTTTGTAACTTGATGTATGCGTATATGAATATTGGGGATAAACAAATGTATTTGTGTGAATAATCCTATAATTCCCTTATAGATGTGAACAGTCTTTCAAAATTTGTGCTTTTTCTAGTCATATGAGTTGATCAACCATGCAATTAAAATTTCATCAAATTTTAATAAGGTCACATTATGAAATCAACTTGTGGTCATGTGCAAAGATTTGTGAATTAACATTTTTATATATCACTATCCTTAAATTGGTGAGAATGTGTTAAAATTCAGCTCTAGATCAATTGTCGAGATTTTTTGGAAGTGTGTGCATTGTATAATAATTTACAACCATGTGTCAAAATGGGAAATTCACACTTGCGAACTAATTATGGTTGGGATAAAATAAAAATGATTCAAAAATCAATTGTCTAAATTTCATGGAGTCCATATAAACCTATTATCAACCTCCCAAAACACCTTCTACGACTTTGTGAAACTATAAACTATGGAAGAATAAAAATGTCAAAAAGCATCCAAAGATTGCATATCTATCATATTGCATTGAAAATCTATATTTCTACCACTAGGATTTAATAATTTTGCATCAATTATCATGTCAATAATATTATTAACTTGAACTAGATGAGCTTGTGATCTTGAGGTGATAGAACTTGACTACAAATTGCTTTAAACTATGACCATAATTGATGAATTTGACTTGATAAACTAGTAGAAATTGCAAAATGATTAAGAAAATTTATGAATGATGTTGGAGTAATTAGGACATCAATTGATTATAATTAATCATTAATTAATTATTATATTCTTTATTAATTTAATTACTTAAGCTCAACTTAGGAGTGCTTTTCTATTATTAGATTGAGTTATATTTAGCACATGTTGTCTCATTGCTTGAGATTAGGACACTTGTCACAATCTAATAAAATATTCATCTAGGGTTTACACATTTTCTTTTATAAGCATTCATTATTATACTTTGCAATAAATTCACATGTATTCAAATTCATTATTCAATATAAAAGGCATATCAAATGCTTGTGTGGATCAAATCTCTTCTCAGGGTTACATGAGCAAAACCATTGATTTGATCTCTTATTTGTGATAACATTTTTGGTTGCAGGTAATTTTTGGGAGTTGTGGGATTTATTGTCAACTCCAACAAATGACACAATGATGCATACATCAACATTTTTGATTTTACCAATTTGAGGTGATATAGAGAGATCGTGTGTGACTTTAAAGAAGACCAACAAAAAATTCAAGAAATTGACTTGATGATGCATGCCAAGTTTAATAAACATGAGTATATTGTTTAATTAACAAACAACGTAGATGAATATGAAACTCCAATGCATGGACTTATACTAGCACACAAGAAGAAAGTGCCATGCTTGTAGGTGCAAGGAGATTATGAATTGGTAGTGAAACATGTAAAAATCCAATACTCATGTCTGGATAAAAGACTATCTGCTTATAAGAATCGAGTTTGGAACTTTATTGAATATTTTGATGCTTTCAATATTAAACTCATTCATAAAAGAAAGAATCACATCCTAGATGCATTATTTTTTGCAACAAGTAACTTGGGGAAAATGAATTGGTCCAAATTAAAGAGATTATTTGTAGAATTAGTTCCCATTCTAGCATTACTTTACAATATCGTAAGATGACAAACACATTTTGGAATTTTTAATTAGTTTTGGAGTTTTTTAAAATCAAATTATTGATGAATTTGATCAAAGATATAATGAAAAATGAAGAGAAGGAATACATAATATGAAAATGAGTTGAATTTTGAAAGAAATGGTTGCTTTAGAGAAAATATTTGATTTAGATCCTTGATCCAAACAAAGGATGCCTTAAAATTTGGAAGGAGGCAAATATGAGCCTTACAATGTGGGTAATGATTAGTAGGTAAAGCATGTTTTTATTGGAAATTTTACATTTCTAATAAGAAAGAGGATATCATTGCTACACTAAAGGATTTCAAAGAAGTCATTGCCTAGGGCTATGAGGTTTTGAAAATGTTTGACACATAAATCATTACTCGTAACATCCATTTAAAGACAAATGTGAAGCACTTTAGACAGAAGTAGTAAACCGTTAACAACTTATTGGAACCATTGATATTCAAATAAGGTCAAAAGTTTCTATCAACAAAGATAATATTCTTAGTTAGAAATTCAACACGCGTTTCCAATTTGGTACTTGCCAAAATTAAGAATGGAAAAAATCCAGTTGTGTTGCATTTAGAAATTTGAATAAACCTTATAAAAAAGACAACTATTCTCGACCCTCTCTCGATGAGGTTCTTCATATTTTTAGTGGTTCTCAAATGATGTCCTTGCTTGATATTTAATCAGGCTAAAATTAGGTGTTGGTCAAGCATGAAGACATAGTGAAGACCATATTTACTACAAAGTGGAGGAAATTTGCATATAGAAGGATGCCATTTAGGTTGATCAATGTTGGAGAAAATTTCCAAAGAGCCATGTATATAGAATTTAAAGGTTTGGTTGGTAAGTGAATTATTATTTATATGGATTCAATTTTATAGTATTTTTTGAGGAAAAATCTAATCATGTGGAGAATCTCTAGAAGATACTCCAACATTGCAAATCTCATGACATTTCATTAAACCCAAAGAAATGTATCTTTAGAGTGACTTTAGGAATTATTTTAGGGAATGTGATATCAAAGTTTTTCTATAGATATAGATAGGTTAGAGGAAATCATAAAGTCACCCATGATCAATTGCAAGAAAGAGATGAAATCCTTTTTTATAAAAATAAAACTTGTCAAGAAATTTATTGTCGGTTTTACAAAAATTGTGAAACCATTAAATGAATGCTAAAAAAGCATGCCAAAACCAAGTGAAAAAAATAAGCAACACATTATTTTAAAGAGATTAAAAAGTGAATTATACAAACACCAATCTTGATTAGTCCAAATTATATACAACCTTTCTACATATACTTTTTTGTATTTGAACATTTTTGTAAATTATTTTACTATAAAGAGGAGAAATAAGAGATGAAATACAAATCAAATTAACGATTTATCCTTTCAAGAATGGAAAAGTGAGGTATTTTCATGTAGAAAAAATAGGCGCTTAGGTTGGTAAGGATAATTAAAATTTTTAGACATTGTCCTAAGCAGTAATTGTTTTTCTAATGTTCTAGATGCTACTATTAAGTCACTATTATCATAGAGTAAAACTGGGGAAAGTCAAGGAAAGTGGATGGCCATTTTTTTATAATTTGATTTAGATATTCATCTTATGAAGATCTTTAGATTACAAGGTCTATCCCAAACTCTGGAAAAGGTTTCAACACACAAATTAAATACCAACAATATATATTGAGTGCAATAACAAATTATGAATGGTATACATATGTATTCAAGAGAAAATTTATAAGTATTATACAAATTATCTATCCAACTTGAATTTTATCCAAAGAAGAGTATTAAGGATGAAGAGTGCCAATTATATGATCAAGTCAAGAGTGTTTTTGAACTACAAAATTTATCTTCTATTTTGTAAAGGGATTGGTCCCCTACTACTTTCTAGGGTTTTTACCTAGAAGGAAGAGGATGTCCCTTTATGAGAACATAAATCTTGTGATTCATTTAATTGCTAGGAATTGAAATAGGTTAAATTTACTTATGATGAATTATGATAAGTGTTGTAATCTTGTAATGAAGCTAACTATTTCATGCAATCTAATGAAATCTATATTACTGGAAAACACATGATGTAACACAACAAAGACAAAATAAGGACTATACAAAGAAATATAACCTAATAAATAAAATGAGTGCACCTGTAAACTATTGTAGACTTAAGAGGAAGTTGTGGAAACCTCTGAAAATTTAGAAAATCTATGTTTTGAGCCCATTGGGACAATTATGCCAAGTTGGGTGACCTAGTCCCTTTTTTGGAAAACTGTTCTAGACTCTATTCTAGCTAATTGGGTACTCAAATCTGCAAAAAATATTTGGCAGAAACCTCTAGTGGGACTAGGTCGCTACTATTAGCGACCTAGTCCCTTTTAGCTTTTCTGGAAAATTGAAAGTGGATGCTGAGGTCTATGGTCTGCACTTTGCTTCCCTGCTAGAATTCAAACTTAGACCCACAAAATCACCTACAAAACAAAGTATATTTTGGTTTCTAATGTGGGGTTTTCCTTGGTCAAACCCATAGTTTGTATTTAAAATTGTAAAGAGATAGAAAACCTACATAAACCCTAGCCCTAAGTGTGTTTAGAACTAGGAAAACTTGAAATAAGACAAAACCCTATTCTATTGAGCTCGAACAAGATGCATGCAAGAGATTTGTATGATGCAAGACTTCAATTCAAGAAACCCTACTGTAAGTGTGAATAAGGTGTAAAGCACAAAAGACACTTCTTAATATGAAATTATATCAAAGATAAATCAAATTGAACTAATTCAAAGCAATAATCTACTGAAAGCGTCATATTGTTCTCTATCTCCAAAGATTTATTAAATCACTGTGGCTCTTAGATCATGTGAGCACTATAATTGTTAAAATGACAATATGAAGAATGAGATGGATGCTAATTAAATTATATGGAGCTTAATGTAATAATACTAGATGATAAAGAAACTAAACTAGCATGAATTGACATAGAAATAGATAAATGCAGCTACAAGAGGCAACTGTGATCTGAAAACTTGATTGCTGGATGCTGAATGTTTGATGCTTGATGCTTGAATTCCTGCAGAGTAAGAGTGCATAAGTTAGATTCTCTGGATCCTTTTCTTGGTTGAATGAGGCTGTATTAATAGATTTACTGGCTGTAGAAATGCACATGGATGGCATTGATAGGATTGAATTCAATCTGGAGGATTGAATGGTGAAAGATGGAGGAGATTGAGAGAATTTTGGTGATTGTCTGTACCCATGAAAACACTAGGCAAGAGAAGAGGAAATATTGATGGAGGAGGATTGAGAGAATAATTTGGAATTTGTCTCCAATTTGTCTCCAAAACTTCCCGTGAAGTTTCAAAGCATTAATTTTGACATAATTTAGACATAAATTAGACATAGGATATCTAATTCAATTTTGAGGAAATATAGATGGAATATTCTTTATGCCTTTATTTAAATATTTTTGATTTATTTAAATTAGCAAAAGAGGGATAAATAATTTAATAAAACGAACTATAGAAGTTGTTTATTAAATTAAACAGAAGAATATGGCAATTAATCAATAAAGTGTTTTAATCTTTATTTAAATAATTTAAGATTGATGTGATAGAATAAAATAGGGATTTGATAATTAAATTAAATAAAGTATTTAGTTTTGTTTAGCTAATTAAGATAAGAAATCAGAAGAATTTAAATGTGAACGTGAACATGAACTATATAAATAAATATTTCTATTTATTCAAACAATAGAGGAAATTAGGATAATCAATTAAATAATTTGTATTTAATTAATCAGATTCTCCAGACCATTTTTAGGTGTATACATTTTGTCCCTCTTTGAAGTGATGTGTTTACGCATTGCTTCGAAGAAAATTTTGCTGCTACTGCCAGGATTGATGATAAAAAAATAATTCCATATGCCCCAGACATTGATTTTCAGATGATTGACAATATGCCCCCTCAGGAGATAAATTAATGATTTGATGATTTTTTAGAATTTTTTGAAACTTTTATGATTTTTTGATGTTTTGATGAAGATTCGATGATGAAAGAATTTATCTCCCAACAAATGATGAAGAAAAATACAGCCCGCAGATGAATTTCAATTAATATCATGGATAAAATTAATCAAAATATAATAAAACCCACCAAAAAATCCCTTTTCAAAAGTTATATATAGTCCAAAAGGTCATTTTCAAAGTCATTTGTACTTTTTGAGTTTGAAAATTTTATGATAGAGACATTTCAGCTAGCTAGAGCAGGATGCCAATCCCTTACTACACTCACCATTTTGAGCATGTTCAATGTTATCGACGACCGATTGCGTATGGGCCTCCGGTATGTACCCATTATCCTCCTCGTTTTTTGTGCAATTCTATTTTTTATTTTTTTTATTGCTTTTCACATTTTTTTGCCTAGTTTAGCGCTTTCAAGCCGCGTTGTAGCGCTTTCACTCTAGTGTAGCACTTTCGGTAGGTGTTTTAGCGCTTTGAGATTTAGCGCATGCATTAATTTCTCTAGCGCTTCCATAGGATAGTTTAGCACTTTCAATGATTTAGTGCTTAGGTAGTGGCTTTTAGCGCTTTGATGCCAGATTTTAGTGCTTAGAGAGTTATAGCACTTTGATTTTGTAGATTAGCGCTTTCATGGCTTGTTCTAGCGCTTCTAGTAAAGTGGCGCTTTGATGGACTATTTTAGTGCTTCGATGCGATAAAACAACGCTTAGGGTGAAATAGCGCTTTAGATGCTTGTTATAGTGCATCGGAGTGCTAAAGTAGCGCTTCTGATAAAATAGCACTTTGGGTGCCTGTTTTAGCGCCTTTGAATGATAAAGTAGCACTTTTGAGATTTAGCATTTTTGATGCCTATTTTAGCGCATCCATGTTAGAATTGGAAATTTTGAATTATTTAACCTTGATTTCGTCAATTCTGATCATATCCATTCTTTAGATTGGTATGATTGATAATCCAAATTCTTGATGTCAGACTTTGATGTTTTAAATAAGACTTACTCTCATGATAGGCGAGAAGAAATCCTATTTGTGTTGATCCTCATGATAGGCGAGGAAATGATTCAATATCTGATAAATATCATGATAGGCAAGATTAGATAATGTTTGATGAACCTCATGATAGGTGAGGTTTTTTGATGCTTTCCCATGAATTTTGATAAAAAATTCATACCAATTTTTGGATTAGACTTGATAATAGAATGACATTTGATTTCTAGACATAGTGCACTGATTGTAGATTTATTAGACTACTGACCTGATACCTAACACCAGATGAGATTCAAATTATAAGTCGATGTGGTCTGACCAGTTTACTTGACATGCCCTAGATTAGGATTAATCGGGGTCTTTTGACTACTTTGGCTGAGAGGTGGCACAGTGACCACAACACCTTTCACTTACCCACCGGTGAGATGACGGTCACACTCGAGGATGTGTGGCGGATTCTGCGCATACCATTTATGGGGGAGATCGTAGTATATGATTCTCACGAGGCTAGTGGGAGAGATGCTCTCCGTAGAGTGTTTCAGGATCAAGATATTGTAGATCCTAGTGTCCCATGGAGGAGGATTGCTGATGCATATGCGACACTACCAACAGTGCTTGTTGGATTTATTGGAGGTTTCTTTTGCACTGATCGTAGGTCAAAGGGATTCCTCATGGGTTGGGGTAGGATTCTTGAGAGTATGGTCGTACATGGTACGAGATACGTGTGGGGGATGTGCATGCTTGCTCATCTCTACCATGATCTTCATTTAGTGGTGTACCTTGGGGCACACAACTTATCAGTAGGGATGATCCTGTTACAGGTGTGGGCATGGGAGCACTTTTCTATTACTCGACCATTTCCTGTGGCAGAAAGACCAACAGGTAGATCGTATGTGTTTCGGTATAGAGGTCGGCTTACCTAGGCTTGGATGGGTAAGTTGGAGCATTGGAGGCAGGTTTTTGATGATACAGAGACTGTTATCTGGTGGCCATACTTAGACTGCGAGCAGTGGGATGAGGATGATGTAGTGCTTGGATATTTCTATGATTCCATGTATTTGATTGGCAGGACACCCTTTGTTTTGGAGAGATTTTTTCTATGCCGAGTGTACAGGCAGTATGGCATCATTCAGTGTATGCCAAAGGGGGTAGCCCACTATGCTAGGTGGTGAAGTGATATACCTGATTGGGGGCCTTGTTTTTCATATGAGGTTCTAGTTGAGGGATACAGGGAACTACAACCATCACCCTGGGACATGCGCAAAGACATTGCCGAGGCACTAGTTACAAAGGAGTACACTGCATTTTTGGCTTTGGTTCCACATCTGCGTATCACCATTCCAGATGAGCCAACACCATTACCCATAGAGGAGGATGCGGCCGAGGGTTCTACAACTAGTAAGGGTGATACTTCGTCGGGCAGTAGCATAGAGAGTGGTAGTGATGGCAGTGATAGCGATGACAGTGATATCGATGACAGTGATGGTGGTGGTGAAGGTGGCATAGGAGCAGGGCCAGTCAGTGGTGGACCTTCATCTAGCAGGCCTCACAAGAGGAAAGTAGTAGCAATGCCATAAGTGGACCACCAAAGATAGATTATAGGTCTCTAGAGATAGGTACAAACGCTATAGGGATAGTTGGTACAGGCTCGGGGTTTTCTTATTCAGACACAGAGTCAGATGCATGCCCAAGCTCAGGCCCATGCTCAGACATTAGTGCAGGTTCAGGGATAGTTGGCGGCTGTGCATACTCAGGTTGCCACATTGAAAGCCGAGCGAGACAGTGCACGTCACATTGCTGAGAGGGCACAGGAGATAGCTGAGACCCTATAGAGAGTGGCCGATGGTACCTTGGTGGGAGATTATATGAGAGAGGTTTTGCGGGCTGACCGAGAGGCAAAGTTCTACTGGGGTAGATATCATGATGTAGTGCCTGCTGATCACAAAGTCAGCTATGTTCAGACTCGCACCGATCAGACTTGCACCCGAACAGTCAGTGAGGGTGTGACACAACCTCCTCGAGGAGATCCCAAAGACCCTGGTCCTTCCTAGGGTGGTGGTGGTGGTACTGGCCCTATTGGGCCTGCACATTCTGGTAGTAGCAGATCATAGATGCTATTGTGATTTTGAGATATTCCCTTCCGAGACATGATGTATACTACGACTTACCTCATTTTTGATGATGTATCTTTATTTAAAACTTCATTGTATACTTGACACTGATGATATATATATGAGATGCAGTTGATGTTATTTTATGATGATTTATGATTTCTATGTGATGGATGTATTTATATGTGATGATGCAATATGTGATGTTCTATATGAATGATTTTATTTCAATTTGATGATGCTATGATAAATGCATTTTAATGATGATAATGAATATGCAAATTGATATGATATTTAGATGCATGATGTGATGTATGAATTTCTAAATGATGATCTATGTGAATGCTTTTATTTCAATGTAATGATGCTATGATAAATGTATTTTATTTTAAATGTGATGATAAAAATGATGATTTATGATGAATGATAATGAATGGATGATGTAATGATAATAATAACATGACTTGCATTTATTTTAAATGTGATAAAATGTATGGATGAAAAATGATGTTTGGAGTTTTAAAAAGTGATCAAATACATCTGATGTTGATGGATGATAATGTAATGAATGCTTATGGTAAAATGCACATGATGTATGTATGGTATAATTTATGTCAAGTATACTCAATCCTATTTGTAGATACGATAATCATTGATTGGAACCCTTTATGCAACAAATACTCTGCAGATACTGAATTATGATGAATGCAATCTAATTTTAACATGCAACTATATGCAAAAACCATTGTCATTTTAACAGTACTTTTGTGCTTTGTGTCATCATGGAGCTTTTATTAGATGTTGAAAGTGAATACAAGCGTCAATGGTATGTGTTAGACTAATGAAAACTTGAGTACTTCTTTCATGATTTTTGATATTGCAAGTGAACACAAGAATCTAGGTATAATTGAATCGAGATGACCTGAGCATTCATTGCATAAACATGCAGTGATTAATCATTTCAATGTGCGAATTCTGAATGTCATCGGTGATACATTTGCATAGCACATCCCCCGACAATTCATACATTTAAATGATTAACAAACAGACAAAAGATAATAAAAACATCATTCTTTTTCCTTGTTTCTCTAGTTCAATACATCATTGAGTTACTCCAAAGAAATGATAATAAAAAATACAATTTATCCATTTTTTACTTGAAGTGTTTCAATCATTATTCAGATTTTAGATCATCCATCCTGATTTTGTGATGTTTTTGTGATTTATGAGATTTTGACCAAAGACCTAACCTACTAATCAAAGATTAGCCTTGCCTACATTACATACGCACAGACCACATAGTTCAACTGACACAAACCTATGTTTTTTGGATTTTTCTTTTCCAGACTAACTTTTTGGCATGTTTTTGGATTTTCGATATGATACGAATGTTTGATGCCACTTTGATGGTGATTGATGTTGAGCTTTTGATATTTGTGTTCATTGTTCTTGTCATACTATTATTTTCCCTTTGGTGAAATTGATGTTTTTGTTGCCATTAGTGATATCCAGATGTTGCCCCCAAGATTTGGAGTGAGACTTGACTATGTAAAATGATTTTGATACAGATGTAATGATGGCAAGAGTATTGACATGATATGAGACTGTACTAATTTCCAGATTATTGATCCGATATGTATCAAAAATAGATAGGAAATCTGATCTTTAGAAACACATACGACGCCTGTTTCCAGGTTTTCACCATATGTTTTGTGTATTTTTCTCATTTTTCACTTTTTGTTTTTTGTATTTTGTATTTTTGTATTTTTGTGTTGCCAAGATGCCTATTTTCCAGGCTTTCATCAAGGAAATCTTTTTCAGAAGTTTGACCCATGCACTAGGAGATTCAAGTATAGAACTTTTAGAGATGGATACTATTGATAGGTTCATCAAAAAAATCCCCTTCTGACGTTGATAGTTGATATGCCCCTGATCCATATAATGATATGACGACAAAAGGACCAAGCTAGTTAGGCTCAAATTTCCCTTTCTTCTCCCTGTCCTGTTGATTCCTAGGGTTTTCCTTTACTACCAAGTCACCAACCTGAAAGACCCTTGGTTTTACCTTATGGTTGTAACTCCTTGACATTCTCTATTGATAATCCATTAGATGATTAACAAATTGTTGATGACGCTCGTCCAACAATTCCAGTTCCTGCAGTCTATATACTTTATAGTCTTCATCTAAAATGATCCCTCTGAGTGATACACAAAGGGATGGAATCTCTACTTCTATGGGCAATATGGCTTCTGATCCATTAACCAAGGCATATGGTGTAGCTCCTATTGGTGTTCTGATACTTGTTCTGTAGGCCCACAGTGCAAGATTTAGTTGAACATACCAATCACGTCCAACATCGTTAACCATCTTTTTTAGAAATTTTAGAATGATTTTGTTCAAGGCCTTTGCTTGGCCATTCCCTTAAGGATGGTACGGTGTTGAAAAACGATGTTGAATATGGAACTTTTCACATAGTTCTTGGACATCTTGATTCTTGAAAGGTCATCCATTATCAATGATAATGGATTAAGGGATTCCATATCGACATATTATGTAATTCAAGATGAAAGAGGAGATATGCTGGCCAGTTATTGTTGTAAGAGGCACTGCTTCTATCCATTTTTGTGAAATATTCTGTAGCCGTGATAATGAACTTGTGTCCATTGGATGAAGATGGATTTATTTTTCCTACCAGATCCAGGCCCCATTGACAAAAAGGCCATGTTGATGTAAAGGGATGCAATTCTTGTGCTAGTGCATGAATCAGATTGCTATGAATCTGACACTTTTGATATTTCTTAACAAACTGATAGGATTCTTTGTCCATGCATGGCCAATAATATCCCAAACGAAGGAGTTTCTTGGCTAGAGTCATCCCATTCGAATGAGTGCCACAAATACCCTCATGAAATTCTCATAGGACCGTTTCAGATTTGTCGTGTTCTAGAAATCAGAGTAAGGTACCATCAAGACCTCGACGATAAAGTGTGTCTGTGATTAAAGTATGTCGGGTGGATTGGTGGATAAAGTTTTATTTTTTGGGTTCCTGGATAGATCAGGAGGAAGGATATCGTCTTTCAGGTAAGCATAGGTCTTTTCATAGATGGAGGTTTCAACGGTTTCTAGATGGTAGATGGTAGAGGATTTTGAATTATTATGGGAAGAACATGATACTTGTTGTACCATAAAATCATAACAAACATGCTTCTCCGACAATTGTAGTAATGAAGCAATTGTGGCCATAGCATCCGTAGCCTTGTTCTCTGCCCTTGGAATTTGATCAAACTTAATACTGATAAAGAACTGTTTTAGATCATCTATTTGTTTCTTGTAGGGCATCAAATTTTCATCTTTTGTTTGATACTCATCATTTACTTGATAAATGGCTAGTTGAGAGTCCCCATATATTTGTAAGTCCGTGATCTTCCATTGAATTGCTATTTTGACCCAAATGATCAATGCTTCATATTCTACCACATTATTTGTACATTGAAACATCAGTCTATATGATTTTGGTATGGTGTGTCCTTGTGGAGAGATGAACAAAATCCCTACTCCTGATCCTCGCTGTGTGTATGATCCATCAAAATATAATACCCATTGTCGGGGCATCACTGTCAAAATTTCTGCATCCAAAAACTCCATTGTCATTGGTCGATCATCTAGTAAAGGAGCCTCAGCTAATTGATCAATGATTTCCTGACCCTTGATTTCCTTTCTCTCTACATATTGAATGTCAAATTCACTTAATAGCATGACCCACTTTGCCAATCTACCTATTAAGGCAACTTTACTGAGTAGATATTTTAAAGGATCGATCTTTGCTATTAGTTTGATTGTATGAGTCATCATATAGTGTCTCAGTTGTTGAGTAGCAAAGACCACCATCAAGCAAGATTTCGCTATGAAATTGTAATTTATTTCATATCCATTTAATGTCCTGCTGATATAGTAGATGGCATGTTCATTTTCCTTCATAATCCTCTTGCGCTAATAGTGCCCCCAAAGATATATCTGTTGTAGCAATGTACAATATCAAAGGTCTTCCTTCTATTGGTGGCATGAGAATGGGTGGTGACATTAGATACTGGATTTGATTGATCGTTGTTTCACACCCCTCATCCCACTTGAAAACTATATTTTTATGCAAAAGGTGATTAAATGGATGACTCTTGTCCGCTAGCTGGGAGATAAATCTTCTGATCTATTGGAGCCTTCCCTGTAGTGATATGAGTTGACTAATATTATTAGGAGGTGGCATATCCATTATCGCTTTGACTTTCGCTGGATCCACTTCAATGCCTTTTTTCGAGATAATGTACCCCAACAGTTTTGCTGATGTGACCCTGAAGACACACTTCTTGGGGTTTAACCTGACATTGAATTTCTCTAGCCGTGTGAAGATTTTGTCTAGGATATGCAGATGTCTGTTCCTTGTACAAGATTTTTCCAGAATATCATCCATGTAATCCTCCATGAAGGTGTACATCATATCATGGAAGATTGTTGTCATTGCTCTTTGATAGGTGGCTCCTGTGTTTTTCAGACCAAATGGCATGACGTTCTAGCAAAAGGTTCCCCATGGAAATGTAAAAGCCATCTTTTCCTGATCTTCTGGGGCTATTTTTATTTGATTGTACCTAGAGAAATCGTCCATGATTGACAACATGGCATGACCTACCGTCAAGTCCATGATGATGTCGATATTTGGTAATGGAAAATCATCCTTGGGGCGTGCTTTATTTAGGTCCCTGAAATCTGTACATATCCTGATGCTATTGTATGGCTTTAAAATAGGTACAATGTTTGATATCCAATCGGCGTAGTCTATAGACCTTATGAATCCAACATCCAACAATTTCTTTAGCTCTGTCTTTACCATCAATGCGATATGGGGATACATTTTTCTTAATTTTTGCTTGACAGGCTTGATTCCCGTGGGAAAAGACAAATGATGCATGAGCAGATTTGGATCTAAGCATGGCATATCAAAATATGACCAAGCAAAGTTGATACTTCTCTCCTTAAAGAAGTTGATGAATTCTGGTCTTTCTTGATCTGTCATGGATTCTGCCAGATGTAGGATTTTTGCCTTTTCTTCAGTGCTGATGTTCACAGACTGTGTTGGTTCTACCAGGACTAATGATCGCTCATAATAATGTTCCAGAAGAGTGTCAAATCTTCCATCCTTCAGTGCCTCAGAAAGGTTTTCGTTGTTATATGCGTTCTTTATTTTATCTTTTTCCAGATCTAATGCTGCCATAGAATGGTTTTCACCATTAGATCTATTTTCCCTGTTTTCAATTTTGCAATTGGAAGATTTGACACCCTCCTGCCGAGTCATGTTGTTATGAGTATTACAGATAGAATTTGTACTAGGTTCGGTATGACATAGGAAATTTATGATGGCATCATCGTCTGCAAATCTTGGCACGGTTAGAGGTTCGATAAGTTCCCAGTCAATTGGTTCAGGATGGATTAATGGTATGAGGTCATCAGATTCATTTCGGTTAATGGATGTAAGGGTTTGGACAGCCATTTCATCATAGTTGTTTATTGGAATATCGAGGTCAATGATGGTACTTTCTTCAAGATCTTCTAGTTCACTCAAGGTCTATTTGTCCCTACTCCAGTCGTTGATATTTTGTGATCCTGCTATGAATGGTCTTGACCTAGAACCTTGGCCCTCCTCTCACATAGGTGTATATTGTTGGATGGCATCAATATGAATATCAATGAAAGATACATCGAAACATGAATCCCACTCACATTCATTTGAATCTGTCTCATAGCTATTTCTAAGTTGAAGGATTCTTTCCATAGTCTTCTTTGTCAGTTCCTGTTTTTCTTCACTAGAGTATCCGAGTCCCATTTTCTCTTTTGAGTGGAGAGTGAGGGGATGAATAGGCTCTATGGTTCCATCCTTTCTTAATCCCATAGGTCTTTGTCCTTCATAACCCATTTTTTCTAAAATAGATTTTCCTTTTCCATATTTATCAGTGTTAATATTGACATTTTTGAGACTGATATTGGATGTCGAGGGTTCCTCATCTTTGTATAGCCAATCCAGGATCGCTTTATTGTTCGACTCATCCTCTATGGTACCGGTTTTGACAAACCTTTCTGCAAGAACTATGATCGGTGATGTTTGAGGTTTATCATAGATGGTTGACCATAGGTCTTAGGAGATGGCATTAACTGTGATAAGTTAAGCAAATGCTCCATAGAATGTGTTCCCACACCCTTGTTTGTCAGTTGGAATTTCTCTTGAAAATTTTGTGATAAAGAAGTTTGTGGATACAGATTATTTGTTGATTGAGTTTCAACATGACTTGTTTCTTTTCCTTTATTCTTCATTTCTACCCACTTGGTGGTGAGACTTGGATGTTTTTCTTTGTTGGATGATTTTTAACCAGATGCTTCCTTGTTGTGAGGCACCAAAGTATCTTGGGAGATTCTAATTGTGTCACAATGTTGAGGATGATTATAATCAACAGACATAGTCACCTCCTATCCATTTATTGGGAATTTCAAACATTGATGATATGTTGATGGTACAGCTTGCATTTCATGGATCCATGGTCGTCCTAAGAGTATGTTGTATGTTAACTCTTTTCCCAAAACCTGACACGCTATGTGTTTCATCATAGGCCCCACTTGTATGGGTAACACAATTAATCCTTTCGACGATATTTCCTCCTCATCATATGCTTTGATAGTCATTTTTCTCTGGGAATCAATAGTGTCATCAGAGTACCCTAGTGCATAGATTAACTTGAGAGTGCAAATGTTTAGACCAACTCCCCCATCTATTAAGACTCTCTTGATGTGATGATTGTGGATTAAGACTTCTTTATGGAGTGCGGTATTATGGGGATGGTTTAGTGAGACATCATCCTGTTCAGAGAATGATAGAAAATGCGGAGTAGTCAAATGCCCCACCATAGCCTGGAACTGGAAAAAATATAGATTCTTCAGTACCGTAGTGGCTACTAGTGCTTGTTCTAGAACCTCCTTATGCGATGGTGATAATTTAAGGAGTTCTAGTATGGATATTTATGCAAGAATTTTTTGTAGTTGATCGACAATGTTATATTGAGATGGAGGGGGAACTGCATGTGTAGACCCCACTCCTTTTAACACTACCTTGGATTGCCCCCTAGTCATTACATTTGCTGGTTGATATTCCTGATGGTCTTTGATTTTTAAGATGTTGATTTGATTTTCAGAGTTTTGTATGCTTGGGAGAAAATCCAAAGGGGTAGTGTTGTGGGTTTTGTTTTCATCAATGTTAGGACCAATTGTATGATCACTCTCTACTTCAGATAGACAAAGGATCATTTTTTCGTAGACATGATTGATGTTCTTACCTTTGTTGTTTGAAGATGATGACGCTCCTTTGTCATAGTTTGGCAAAGGGTCTTTGAAGGTTGAATGATCATTATTGTTTTGGGGTCCCTCCACATATATTTTGTTGTTGTCAATCAAATCTTGTACTACGTGCTTCAACTCCATACAATCGTTGGTTTTGTGACCTTTTTTATTATGGAAGTTGTAGTAATCTGCGTCATTCCACCACGGTGGTTTGACTTTTGGATCCCAGAATCTGGCTTCCCGTGCAATGATAAGGCCATTGGTGACTAATTCTTTCATTGCTGATTCTATTGTTTGGCCTAAAGGTGTGAACTTACGCTGATTTGATGGTTTTTGATATGACTGTGTTTTCACGATCTCGTTGCTTTGTATGATATTTGACTTGACAATTTGATCATTGTTTTGATTCTTTGATGTAGATGATGTCAAGTTAAAAACTGGTTTGAAATTTTGGGAATCATTTGTTGTCTCATTTGTAGTTGTGTTTTGATTGTTTTGCCAAAATTTTGGCTTGTCATTGCTTGAGTATTGATTGGAGGAGTTACTTGTGTTATTCATTTTATTGTTGAAATGCTTGATAACTCCTCTTTTGACTAATGCTTCTTCAATTTTAAAACCGTTTTCTATTAATTTTTCAAATGTGGGAGGACATTGTAATTCAAGTCTATAACTCATTCCTTCATCAAGTTGTCAATGAACAACTCCATATTTTCTTCCTCAGGAATGGATCGAGGATATCTGGCGAACAATTGCCGCCATCTTTGTAGAAAAGACAAGAATTTTTCCCCTTTGTTTTGTTTTAGGTTGTAAATATTCTTTATTGTAACATCATGTTGGATGTTAAATGAATACTGGGAGATGAACTTGTTGACAAGTTCCACAAAAGTCTTGATACCTGGTTGTAGTTTTGAGAACCATTCCATACATGTACCTCTCAAAATTTTTGAGAATAACCTCATTAAGTAAGTTTTCTCTTGGGAAAACTCAAGGCTCATTGTTTTGAATTCCTGGATATGATCTATTAGATCCATTCTTCCATTATACTTGTCATACTTTGGGAATTCACAGTGTCTTGGAAAAGGTATTAGGCCAACTTTTGCGTCGAAAGGATAAGGACAAATGTCTTGTATCACATATCTTTTGGCAATCCCTTTCATCATATCCTATATCTGTTATTGTAACATTTGCATTTGAGATGTCAAAGTAGCAACTAGATCTATTGTTTGTGTGGGTTGTAGTATTTCAGTATCACTTGTTCCAGGTGCTTCCTTCAGACGTTTTATGTTAAAGTCCTTGGGAAGTTTGGCACCTGATTCAACCAACATCAAAAGATACTTCTCCATATCTTGTTCTAAAATATTTTCCATAAATTTATGGAATTTGGGATCTTGTTTAGCTATTTGAATATCCTTTGGAGTTATTTTGTTCTTATCATTTTGGTTCGTATTGTTCCAAGGATTTTCCTCTGCCATTGTTTGGGATGTTTCAAGTTCTTGCTCTAAGATTCTCTATTTTTGGGACCTAGTGAAGATTGGCATACAAATTTTTACCCTTTCTTCCAAAATGTTGATCTTCTATGCTTTTAAAATGTCAATTGAACTTTTAACAAAGTCGAATAAGATGACTAATCTTATTGATAAGACTATGTTAAAATTTTGATTACTATACTTGGTTTCATGATAAAGGATGATAGTATCCTGATGATGAAACTTTAGTGTAGTAACCGATTGTGTATTTTGATTTGACACTTCTGATTTGTAAGATCTTGTTTCAGTTGATAAGATTGGAAATTTGTATAAACCTATTTGTTTTCGGTCTCTAGATAGTGATTCTGATAAAAAGAAACTTAGGTTCTAGTAAAAACTGTGGATAAATGAAAGAAAGACTTACTGGTAATATTTTTGAACTCTCTGTTTTTAAAGCGCTAAAACAGAGTACAAAAGCGCTATTTCACAGAAATGCTAGAACATTGACAGAAGTGCTGAAATAGGCAATATAAGCGCTATCTTGACAGAAGCGCTAAAACAGTGCTTGAAAGCACTGCAAAAAGTGATGGAAGTGCTATCTTGAGAGAAGCTCTGAAATAGTGCCTGAAAGCGCTGCAAAATATGATGAAAGTGCTAAAATAAAGACTATAAGTGCTAAAATAGTGCTCGAAAGCGCTATTTCACAGAAGCGCTAAAACAGTGACTTGAAGCATTGAAACAGGTTTTCCAGAGCGCTAAAAATAAGAATTTTAAGACTCTCTATTGTAAGATTTGATCTGGCCTTGTGGCATACTCTATCATGGGTTGCGGAAAATAAGATTGACGTATGCGTTGAATATGGTTGTGATACTGTGTGATAGCTCTCCTTTGGAAGAAGGCTCGTGAATAGAGTGGTTCTACTGCATAATCTAAAGTGTGACCCCTAGCAAAATTGTGATATCTATGGATGAATGTTCTATGTTGTAAAAAGAGTTTTTGATTTTGATATAGAAAATGCCCTCTTAATCTATTTCGATAACTACGGGGTTTCTTGGGTTTCGTGATTTTGAGTTTTCTCTTGAAAAACGTGGTGGAATTCCACTTTCGAAGCATGGATTTTCTGATCTAACTTGACTTTGATGCTTTCAGGATGATTTGTAATATGATTTTAATGAATTTGTAAAAACACAACAAGCAATTGTGAATAATTGTTTTAAATTGAATAGATCGTGTATGTTCAAGAACCACGAATGGTCCTTATTGATTTTCACAGGTTTCTTTGACAATTGTACACAAATCAAACAGACTCACACTTAAGGACAAATAGGTCATTATTATACTCACTGCCCACATCTTGAAATTGCATTGACGCACACAGCTGTGTCACCCCCTAGAGGGCACCCATATTTTTGTCATTTCCAGGCATGTACTCAGAGTTGGATTTCTTGTCCTTTGAGCAAACGGTCCTTGCAAATTATATGGTGAGTGTCTTGGGGGCAGATTCTTCCCTCCCCTTGCATCGTGAGTATGAAAATGTATGGATACTAACTCGGCGGGATACTACTCTATGGTTTGTAGATAGGGCTTCCGTGCGGTGCAACAATTGATAAAATCCCTCAGGAGACCTCCCAATCTTTAGAACAAAGATTTTGGGGATGGTTATCTTTCTCATTACCATCAAGTTGGACTTTCATCAAAAACTTGCATTTTTATTATAGTGGGTTGGAATCCTTGGCTTTAGGTGTTCCCACTTAGGTCGTTCCTGTAGGGTGAGTACTTTTTCCCACTACGACAGTCCTTCTAAAGGATTTAATAAAGCATAAATAGCATGAAGTAAAAGTGAATCTGGCGCTTTGATCACCCAGTTAAGGGGAGAGCATAAGCCTAATCACCACAAGCACAACATATAAGTTGTTATATGTTTTAAGTCCAAAAAGAATTTTTCTAATCTATGTGAAGGTGTTGCTTCACATAGATCATGATGTTCTTTTTAACTTATACTGCAAAAATGTGATGACTACCATAAGATTGATAAATTTTCTTTTAAGAAAACAAAAAGTGGCTACCCTAGGATTGATACATTTTAGAAACTAGAAGTGACTATCCTAGGATTGATAAATTTTAGTCCAACTATGAAAAAAGTAAAATCTGGCCGCGGTCGCGTCAGATCCAGACTGAATTTACAAAAGCGCTGGAACAGTCTACCAAAGTGCTATAAATTTTACCTGATGTGCTATAACCCGAAAGTGCCGAAACAGGACACCGAAGCGTCGAAGTTTGTCCCAAAAGCACTAAATCACCGATGCGCCGAAACAGGTCATGGAAGTGCTAGAGTTGAAAGCGCTAAATTTTTTGATGGATGCGCTGTAGTATCACGGAAGTTCTGAAACAAAGCATGAAAGCATTGTAGTTTTCCACAGATGTGCTATAGTATTTGACGAAAGCGCTAAAACAAAACACGCCAGAAACTTGTGTGACACTTTTTAGAAAAATTGATAAAATTGGGGTTAATGCCCCACGGTGGGCACCAAATTGTAAGTGTGAATAAGGTGTAAAGCACAAAAGACACTTCTTAATATGAAATTATATCAAAGATAAATCAAATTGAACTAATTCAAAGCAATAATCTACTGAAAGCGTCATATTGTTCTCTATCTCCAAAGATTTATTAAATCACTGTGGCTCTTAGATCATGTGAGCACTATAATTGTTAAAATGACAATATGAAGAATGAGATGGATGCTAATTAAATTATATGGAGCTTAATGTAATAATACTAGATGATAAAGAAACTAAACTAGCATGAATTGACATAGAAATAGATAAATGCAGCTACAAGAGGCAACTGTGATCTGAAAACTTGATTGCTGGATGCTGAATGTTTGATGCTTGATGCTTGAATTCCTGCAGAGTAAGAGTGCATAAGTTAGATTCTCTGGATCCTTTTCTTGGTTGAATGAGGCTGTATTTATAGATTTCCTGGCTGTAGAAATGCACAGGGATGGCATTGAGAGGCTTGGATTCAATCTGGAGGATTGAATGATGAAAGATGGAGGAGATTGAGAGAAATTTGGTGATTGTTTGTACCCATGAAAACACTAGGCAAGAGAAGAGGAAATATTGATGGAGGAGGATTGAGAGAATAATTTGGAATTTGTCTCCAATTTGTCTCCAAAACTTCCCGTGAAGTTTCAAAGCATTAATTTTGACATAATTTAGACATAAATTAGACATAGAATATCTAATTCAATTTTGAGGAAATATAGATGGAATATTCTTTATGCCTTTATTTAAATATTTTTGATTTATTTAAATTAGCAAAAGAGGGATAAATAATTTAATAAAACGAACTATAGAAGTTGTTTATTAAATTAAACAGATGAATATGACAATTAATCAATAAAGTGTTTTAATATTTATTTAAATAATTTAAGATTGATGTGATAGAATAAAATAGGGATTTGATAATTAAATTAAACAAAGTATTTAATTTTGTTTATTTAATTAAGATAAGTAATCAGAAGAATTTAAATGTGAATGTGAATGTGAACTATATAAATAAATATTTCTATTTATTCAAACAATAGAGGAAATCAGGATAATAAATTAAATAATTTGTATTTAATTAATCGGATTCTCCAGACCATTTTTAGGTGTATACACCTACAACATTAAAAATGAATGTGAAAGGAATGCAAATGGGATGCAAAACTCAAATATGAAGATGGGATGAAAATGGAAGATGGAGTCACTTTGAAAATGGTCTTTAGATGTGATTTGGTGGCTAGTTGCACCTCCTCAACCTAGATCTATCCATGATTCTCCATAGGCATCCATGTTCATCTTTTGGAAATGTGTGATCTTGAATGGGAAGTGAGTTTGAAGACCTGCAAAATCCCTAGTTTGCTGTCCAAAAGCTTCAACTTTGTTGTGAAAGAGAGATGAAACTTCTTGTGGAAAATGTTTTGCACTTGACTCTTGAAGTTTCTTTTGAAAAATGACCAAGAGAGAGGGGGAAAATGACCTAAAAACATGTATTTATAAGCAACAATACCTAATTGTCGGTAATTTTGACCTAAGAGGCTAACACCCATCGAGAATTTTTAGGAAGGTAGACATTTTCCCGCTTAAAAATGCAAAAATCCTTAAAAAGGACTAGGTCGCCAACTTGGGCAACCTAGTCCCACCAAGAGGTTTTGAAGTGGTATTAGTGATATTTGAATATTTTTTATGTTGTTTGTCGAGGCTTGCATAATTCCTTCAATAAAATAGGCCTCAGAGTAAAAAATAACGAACCTTAGGGGCCTATAAATGTTGTTTTAGGATGATTATTGATGAAAGGGGATCTAAAGTACGATCAAAATGGGTAAAAATTGTCCTTTTCTTCAAAGATATACAAATTTTAGTGACACATTTAGCCCCCACTTTAGCACCCATATGAATCTACGTGCATATGTAAGATAAAGGAATCTAAACAATCAATGCACTTAGTTTACATAAAAGGATACTCATTAAAGGTGGGAGAATGAAGCCCCCAGTGTAGTTATCTGCAAAACCACAACATTAGGAATCACATCCTACAACCAAAATTCATTAGAAGTCAAAAAATCCTCTTATCTAATTCCTAGGGATCAAATTCAAGGGTAGATGTATGCCCCCCTTGATTCCGCTTGCTTTACTGAAGTGGAATCAAGGTAGCAATATTCTAGCCACAACGAATGAGGACACACATATCAAAGGGAATTTCCAAGTACCATTCCATATAACGATAGGTGAGTGATGATGTAGGGCATGGAAACACGATTCTGATGCAATAAACAACATAAAAAAAAAAGCTCACTAGCACCTGATATGTTGATTTGAATGAAAAGCACACTAAAAAGGTCGAAGATGGTAAAAGTACAAATGTGCATATATGAAAAATGAGATAGAGTTAAAAGGAATGAAAATAGTGTAACTTGTCACTTGTTCATTTACCTTTTGTAGCATGAGAGTGATGAGGAGAGAACAAGAGGATGCCAAGCACACACAAAATCACACCTGCTAGATTGGACACACTATGTGACCAGGTAGCCATCGGCGAGCGACAAAATGAGGTGAGTTGATTCCAAGGCCTTTTCTTTGTGATTTTTCAATTGTGGGTGAATTTAATGCATATTTAGGTCAAATTAGGATCCTAGAAAAAAAGTTCACAAAGTGTCCCTTTTTCTCGCAAATTGTCCCTTTTGTTCAAAAAGTGTTCTTTTTGTTCGCAAAGTGTCCCTTTTGTTCGCAAAGTGTCCCACTTTTTCCCACACCATCCTGTCAACGTCTCGGTGGGAGACAACTGAGTTTCTTTAGAGATCTAACTCCTGATTTGTCAGTGGTAGATACAAAGCACCAACAAGAGGTAGGGATATATTAGGTGTACCTCATGCCCCCCATGAGGTACCACAATGTGATGCTGATGGCACTGTGTGAGCATTGGAATGCTGATACTTGCACCTTCCACCTACCCACAAGAGAGATGACCATTAATTTAGAGGATGTACATAGGATACTCTGAGTCCCTATTTGGGGGGAATGAGTGCATCTCGAGAGGGGTCAATCTTTCCATGAGCAGCGAGCAAACATGCAATAATGCCTTGGTGGATCGGTCCATGACAACAAAGTTGTAGGACAAATCAATTTAGCGCTATTATTGTACTCACGAGTGCTAGTAGTGAGGCGGATCATGATGCACATTATCACGTTGGCCCTCCTACCAAATGGACAAGAAATACACCTTGAAGGTAGGCTATTGCACTTGATATGGGGGATGGTGGAGCATCAGATAATGTACGCTTGGGGATGGTGCATCCTAGCTTATTTATATTATGACCTTGGGGAATTTGTCTTCCAGGAGCTGGATAGTATGGTACATTATACACTTTTGTAGGTGTGGTTTTTGGAGCATATCACATGTACCAGGATAACTAGATTCCCATGCTCGACAATGATAGGCTATCCATAGGAATTTGGTTATCCATTGCGACGACTATGGCAATATGATGATCTACACTTTTGGAGGGTGAGATTCAACTGAATAGAGGAGGATGACATCCTATGGAGACCATACTAGCTTGTATTGCAATGTCTAGATCACACTAGATAGCTGAGGAGACTACAAATGGGCATATTTTTGGTGGGGTGACATGATCACACAATGCAACCCTTCTACTATGATCGGGTATGAGACAGTTTGGACAGGTACAGACACCACCCTAGCCATGGTCATCGTTTAGGCGATCTGTTCGGAGTGCCCAAAGGTCGGGTGATACAATGCTAATCACACTAGATGATGTTGCCTACAATGACTCCAACTATTCTAATAATGATCAACCACTGATGGATGATGCAGATGATGTCGGTGCCACATGGGATCATGAGGAGTGGTGGATATCATTATGAATAGAACCAGTATTTTTGATGGATGAGCCAGTGGGGGATGTAGGACCTATACCAAATGATGGGGATGAGAGGGAGGATAAATCCAAGGAGACATGATATAGGGCTGAAAATATATTTACTGATATCATCGATGAGGAGTATGAGGAGGATGCAAACCTGAATTATGATAGACATGAGGGAGAGGTGGAGGATGAGGATGAGGATCAGGAGGAGGAGGAGGAGGAGGAGGATAGAGTTGAGGAGCCACCCCTGAGTGAGGGCGATGAGGTAGAAGCCAAAGAATGATATGATTGGGGAGAGGCCTCACCCATACATATGACTAGATCTCAGACAACAGTAGTGGTAGGCATCAACACTCATAGCTAAGGGGAGGCTAGCACATCATCTATGCCCCTTGTATAGGATGAGGTGGTCATTTCTCATCCCAGTAGAGATATAGGTGATGATATTTAATTTTTAAACAAGTATGTTATATTTTGATGTATGATTTAATGCATATATATATCATGATGTGTACTGATTAAATTTTGTTTCGACCTTGCAGGGTCCTCAGAGGATTTATGGGATTTCTATTGCTAGGCAACTGCAGAGATAGTGCTACCATGTTTTGACGAAGAGGAGATGGACTCTGATTATGTGCACCTACCAATCATGGAGAAAGATCTAGAGACACTGAGACTCTTTGCAAGACTACGGGTAGCATATGAGGGCCTAAGGAGATAGATCCACTAAGTCAGGGCTGCACCACAGGCACAACCATCACATAATCTAGCAGAGATGGAGAGACTAGAGAGAGAGGTGGCATAGTTGTAGACAGAGGGATTAGATAGTAGGAGAGAAACGGTTGACACTCGTATGGATGAGGGGATGGATTTCACGATCACGATCACGATCACGATCACCTGCCATCCTACTATGGATGCAAGGTGAGTACCGGATCCCAAGGGATCTAGTAATCATAGTCCTCAGTGAAATTGTATATTATGATGATATGCACATACAAAATTTTGATATATATGTATATACATACATACATATATATATACATACATATATATAGATACATATATATATATATGCATTTTGATGTTACATGTTGTGATTTAATGTGTGAATGTTAAATATCGATGTGATTAAATAAATAGGATTATTTAATTAATGTCTACATGCTTTAATAATATTTATGTGATCTAATTAAAAAAAAATTAGTATAGTTTCTACTAGATACAACATAAAGATTAAGTATGGTATGCACTTATTCAATAACATACCACAAAAGAAGAAATATTGAATAGTATGAAATTTAAAGAAATAATAAAATGAATTAAATAATCACTTTAGTGTTCAGGACACATGCATAATGATTTTTCAAGAACGAAGCAATGAGAAAGCCCTTAGGATATAATCCGATAGCTCTAACAACATGAATCTATAATTCATACCATTCAAAAAGGGGATTAGACATAATACCGACGTAAGTGCACAAAAGTAATGGGGTATTTAAGAGGAGTGTGGTCGCGTTCGGTTAAGGTATAAGGACCAAATCCATAAATCGTATTGACCACATAGGGACCTAGCCAATTAGGACTGAACTTTCCTTTTTCAGCGTAGTCGGCATTAGTATTACATTGGTTTTCATTTAAAACCAAATCACCTTTGTTAAATTTCCTAGGAATGACACCAATATCGTGTTTGTGTTGCAATTGTTTAGCGTAGGCTTGAAGATGATCAAGATCATTGATGTGATGTTCATCAAGCATTTCAAGTTGGTGTAATCGCTGTTCCACATAAGTGTCATTATCAACAAGACCTTGGAGAGCAATCCACAATGTGGGGATTTATAACTTTAAAGGTAGGATAGCCTCAGTACTGTAAACAAGGTTGAAAGGTGTATTACATATAGAAAAGAAAACACTTGTGCGATATGCCCATAGCACATATTACAATTGTGTATGCACCAATACTTTTGGTTTCAGTTAACAGTGTTCTTAAGGATTTGTTCTAGGATTTTATTATTAATTTCGACTTGACCATTAGATTGTGGGTAGTAATGTGTTGAAAATTGATGTTGAATACATGAAAGGTCTCAAGAAATTTTTTCACATCATTATTCTTAAATGGTGTACCATTGTCCGAGACTAACATGGAAGGAAGGCAAAAGTGAGCGATGATGTTTTCTCATAAGAAATGACATATCACATCAAAAATTGTAGATCATAAGGGAATAGCTTCTACCAATTTGGTGAAATAGTCAGTAGCGGTAATGATAAACGTATGTCCAACAAAAGAAGGTGGTGAGATTTTTCCAATTAGGTCCAATCCCCACACAAAGAATATCCAAATAGGTATTTGGGCACAAAGCTTAGAAGCAGGAGCATGGATCAAATGGCTATGTTGTTGGCACTAATGACATTGCTTAATATACGCACAGTAGTCTTTTTCCATGTTTTTCCAGTAATAACCCATGCGAAGGAGCTTTTGCACTAAGGTTTTTCCTCCAAAATTTCCTCCACAAGTGCCATAATGGGCTTGTTCAAGGGAAATATGAGTTTTATCATGCTTGAGGCATCATAGAAGAATTCCATCAAAGGATATTTTGTACAATGTATCAACAAGGATTATATACTTAGTGGCTAACTTTTTGAGGTGAATGTAGGTATTTCTGGTTGTAGGTTTAGGAATAGTACCATCCTTTAAATAATTATAGATGGCATCATACCATTCAAACTGATTATCTAGAAAAGTGGGAAGGACATCATCAATTTTACTGCTGATGGAGGGTTTCATAATGGGATGGATGGTAAAGATGACTTTTTCAGAAGGATCTACAAGAGAGATAAGAGAGGCTACACTAGCCATGACATCCATGTGTTGATTGTATTTTCAAGGGATGTTATCAATGGTGAACGAGTCAAATTTAGGACGAGATCCTTATATTGTGATAGTTTATCATGTTTAGTTTGATAGGGACCATTGATTTGTTTAATCACTAATTGTGAATCACCATAGATTTTGATATCCTTAATGCCCATGACTAAAGTAGCATGCAATCCAGTGATTAATGCTTCATAATCAACTATGTTATTCATACATAGGAAATTGAGGTGATAGGATAAGGGAATAGGCTTACCAATGGGCGAAATTAGAATAACTCCAGCACCAGAGCCTATTCGACGCTTGGATCCATCAAAGTACAATTCCCATGTAGGAAGGTCCATAGTAAACACACTATCATCGGGAAAGGAGTCATTAGTGGGTAACACAAAAGGTGAAGGAGCATCGATTAAATGGTTGATTAAGGGTTGACCTTTGATTGATTTTTGAGAAACAAACTTAAGGTCAAACTTAGTTAACAACATGACCCATTTAGCGAGACATCTTGAAATATTTGTTTTATTGAAAACATATCTGAGAGGATCAAACTTTGTCATCACTTGTCTTTTTGCGTTTAGTAAGTAATGTTGTAAGTTACTATTAGTGAATACAAGAGCCAAACATTGTTTTCAATTATTGAGTAATGGGTCTCATAATCTAGGAGCGTTGTATTGATATAATAAACATGATGCTCTTTTCCATTGGTGTCTTGTTGAGCCAACAATGCATCAAGAGCATTGGTAGAAGCAACTATATAAAGGATGAAAGGTTGGTTTGGTATAGAAGGTTGTAAAATAGGTGGTGTTACAAGGTATTCTTTCAAACTCTCGAAGTCCTATTTACAATCATCATTCCAATCAAATTTTACATCCTTTTTGAGGAGAAGTGTAAAAGGTAATGCACGATCAGCTAAGAATGTGAAAAAATGATGGATGGCTTGAATTTGTCCTTGCAATGTACGCAATTGGGAGATGTTATGAGGAGGTGGAACATTAATTATAGCATCTATTTTTTTCGTCTCCACCTCAATGCCTATGTGAGATAAGATAAACCCTAAAATTTTATTGCTATCTACTCCAAAGACACTTTTTTGGATTTAAGCACATGTTATGTTTACACATGCACTCAAAGATTTGTCAAAGGAAATTCACATTATCTTGATGGGTTAAGGATTTAGCTGGAATGTAGTCAACATAATCTTCTAAGATTTTATGGATGTATTCATGAAAGATTAAGGTCATTCAAAGTTGATAGGTAGTGCCAACATTCTTTAAACCAAAAGGAATCATGACCCAATAAAATATTCCCCAAGTGGATGTAAAGGCCATCTTATATTGATCTTACATGGGTTTATGAAGATTTGATTATATCTAGAAAATCCATCCATAAAGGATAAAAAAGCATGCCCAACAGTGGAATCCACAATCATATCTATGTTAGGAAGAGGAAAGTCATCTTCTAAGGAAGCTTTATTCAAATCTCTAAAATCCATACATATCCTAACATGATTATCAGGTTTGACCACCACGACAATGTTTGATATCCAAGGAGAATAATCGATAGGGCGGATCAAACCCACGCCAAGGAGTTTTTCAAGTTCTCCTTTAACATGAAAGGCTATATTAGGGTTTATTTTTCGTATCTTTTGGCAAACGGGCTTAGCATTTTCAGCAAGGACAATGTTATGAGTAACTATATTTGGATCTATTCTAGGAATATTGAAATATTTCCAAGCAAATAGCTTAGGAAAATCATGGAGCAAGGTTGCAAGATCCTCTTATTCTTCATCGTCAAGGCACTTCCCAATTTTAATGACTTTGTCTTTATCCTCGATATCCATTGGTATGTCAAGGGTATCTCCTAAAGGGAGTGCATTGGACTTAGGAACTTTAGGATCATATGGGTCAATGCTTGTAGGAGTGTCCTTAATGTCATGAATGTGGAGCTCAAAACTCATCATGGCACAAGAGGCATGACTTTTGAATGAGAAGTCTTATCTGAAGCACCTAATAGATGTTTCAAAGTTTCATCGTCATGAAAATAAGTGAATAGGGGGGAATCCATATCAAGGAATTCAGGATGTTTAAGAGTGAGATTGGTTCTTGATGTGCATGTGATAGTGTTGATATTGAGGGAGGGACATTGGTTGGCCTTGGTGGCCTTAGAAAAGGAAAACCCTAGACCGATCTTAGTTCCTTGCATATTAGGTTCAATGGGTACATGAATGCCTTGCTCATGCTTTCCACATCCTTTACCATTATAGCCTAATTTTTTCACAAGATCATAACCACGTCCATAAAGTCTTTCCATTACTTGTGGGTTAGGCAGTTGTTGATAATCTATCTCATCAATTTTTTTTTTTGTATATATGTTGCATTTTCTTCCAAAAGAGATGAGGTAGATGTGTGAGTAGGGTGTTATTCTTGGGTAGAGAGGGAAATTGATTTCTCTTGTTGCTCATCCTATTTTCATGTGACAATACACTCACCCATAAATGAAGTTGTGAATTCTAAAGATCCCCAATCATCACCAAGTAAATTAAACTTAAATTTGTGTTTTGGTGGATTCTACTCAGAAGGGGCAATATTGGAAGTAGGAATTAATGTGTTGAGAGGACTTGATGTTTCCTTTTAAAGTTGTAAACAACACTCAGGCTCGGGGTCTATGTAAATTTGATAAAATTTGTTATTATAGACATATTCCATTTTGCGATGAAGAGTCGAGGGTACTGCATGCATCTCATGTATCCATGGTCTTCCCAAGAGGAGATTATAAGAAAGGTCATAGGGCATGACATGAATAGGAGTTTACAGCGTAACCATTCCAATAGTAATGTGTAAGGTGATGACACTAAGGGGTTGCTTTGTAATATTGTCAAATCCTCTAATGGATAAGGAATCAGATTGAATTTGTGATCTATCTACATGTAACCTTTCAAGAAGCTTTGCATTGAACACATTTAGGGTAGAGCCATTGTCAACAAGGGTCCTTTTGATGCCTATTCAATTGTATTGGGCTATTATCATAAAGGATTCATTTTGTTTTCTTAATTCTAATGGAGGGAGCTCATGTTGATAGAAAGTAATGTCCACATTAACTATGTTTATGTCTTGCAAGAGAGCTGCCACATCATTAGCATTTGTATCAGGAGGGACCACTATTTTTTGCAATACAATTTGAAGCATAGAATGATAGATAGGGGAATTTTGAAGAATATCCCAAAGGGATATCTTGGCGAGAGTGTTCTTAAGTTGTTCAACCAAATCATACTCCCTAATTTGTGAGTTTAAACGTGGCGCCATAGGTAAAATGGGGTTGGGCAATGGTAGGGATGTTGAGGGAGTTTTTTGTTGGGGATGTGGGTTATTGCGAGTATAATGAGTATGGGAAATGGTATCATGCTTGGGAGGGTAAAGGGTAAATTTAGGGGTAAAGGGTGTTTTTGGTGTATGGGAAGGTGGGTAGAGAACAAGTTGAGGTTGGATGAAATTGACATCTTTTGTGTGGGGTTGTTTACAAGAAACAATAGTGGATGAATTAGGTGAAATGAAATCCTAAAGAAATTCATCTAACATACCCATATCATTACAACTAAAATGTTTGGAAGGAAAGAGAGGGGTGGTTTCGACTCTATCATCGCAAACCTTAGTGGATGAACTTGGTGAGAGGAAGCCTTAAAGGGCTTTGTCTAACCGATCCAAATCATCACTACTAAAAGGTTTGATGATATAGTCTTCCTAAAGTTAAGAAGTGTGTGTATCATGTCATTGGATGTTTCTATGTTTGTGTTTTTAGGTTCTATTGAATTTTCTTTAAAAGAATTAGGAATGAAAGAAGAAAATGAAACTTGTAAAGATCTAATGCTACTCATAAATGACATTACAATAGGATATGTGTAGTCTAATAAAAACCATATAACAAAAAGTAACTGAGCTGAAATAGAGAATAAACTATAACAAATAGAAAGTGCAAAAACTAATAATCATATTCAAAAATTGCTGATGAAAAATGTCTACGGGGACTAGGTCACCCAAGGTGGCGACTTAGTCCCAGTATAGTTTTTTTTGAGTTTTTTCTAGTTTTTCTGATGAAAAATGCAGTGTTCTGGACTGTAATGTGCAACACTTTATGGTATATGCAAAATTTCTTCAATATTCAAGAAAATGATTCTAAAATGATCTTTTTTCACTAAGGGGAAAGTATGAAACCCTAGTATGCCTTTTTAAACAATGAAACATTCAATGCAATGCTAAAAGAAGAAGTTACTAAGATGCAAATATAAACTAAATCAGAAGCAAGATGTGTCTAAATGCAGGTTCACCAAAATGGACCACAAAATTTATTTTTTGTTTTGTAAAGGGATAGGTCCCCTACTACTTTCTAGGGTTTTCACCTAGAAGGAAGAGGATGTCCCTTTGTGAGAACATAAATCTTGTGATTCATTCAATTGTTAGGAATTGAAATAGGTTGAATGTACTTATGATGAATTATGCTAAGTGTTGTAATCTTGTAAATGAAGCTAACTATTACATGCAATCTAATGAAATCTATATTGCTGGAAAACACATGATGTAATGCAACAATGACTAAATAAGAACTATACAAAGAAATATAACCTAATAATTCAAATGAGTGCACTTGGAAACTGCTATAGATTGAAGAGGAAGTTGTGGAAGCCTCTAAAAATCTAGAAAATCTAAGTTTTGAGCCCACTGGGACTTACGCCAAGCTGGGTGACCTAGTCCCTTTTCTGGAAAACTGCTTCAGACTCCATTCTAGCTAATTGGGTACTCAAATCTGCAAAAATATTTGGAAGAAATGTCTAGTGGGACTAGGTTGCCACTATTGGTGACCTAGTTCCTTTCAACTTTTCTAGAAAACTGAAAGTGTATGCTGAGGTCTACAGTCTGCACTTTGCTTCCCTACTAGAATCTAAAATAAGACCTACAAAATAACCTGCAAAACATAGTATATTTTGGTTTCTAATGTGGTATTTTTTCTTGGTCAAAACCCTAGTTTTTATTTAAACTTGTAAAGAGATAGAAAATCTGCATAAACTCTAGCCCTAAGTGTGTCTAGAACTAGGAAAACCTAAAATAAGACAAAACCCTATTCTATTGAGCTAGAATAAGATGCATGCAAGAGATTTGAATGATGCAAGACTTCAATTCAGGGAACCCTACAATATTATAAATGAATGTGAAGGGAATGCAAATGGGATGCAAACCTCAAATCTGAAGATGGGCTAAAAATGGAAGATGGAATCACTTTGAAAATGGTCTTTAGATGTGATTTGGTGGCTAGTTGCACCTCCTCAACCTAGATTTATCCATGATTTCCCATAGGAATCCATGTTCATCATTTGGAAATGTAAGATCTTGAATGGGAAGTGAGCTTGAAGACCTACAAAAGCCCTAGTTTTCTATCCAAAAGCTTCAACTTTCCTATGAAAGAGAGATGAAACTTCTTGAGGAAGATGTTTTGCAGTTGAATCTTGAAGTTGCTTGTGAAAAATGACCATGAAAGAGAGGAAAAATGACCTAAAAACATGTATTTATAAGCAATAATACCTAATTATTGGTAATTTTGACCTAAGAGGCCGACACCCATTGAATTTTTTTAGGAAGGTAGACATTTTCCGCTTAAAAATGCAAATATCCTTAAAAAGGACCAGGTCACCAACTTGGGTGACCTAGTCCCACCAAGGGATTTTGAAGTGGGATTAGTGATGTTTGAATTTTTGATGTTGTTTTTGGGGGTTTGCATAATTCCTTCGATAAAATAGGCTTTAGAGTAAAAAATAACGACCTTAGGGGCCTATAAATGCTATTTTAGGATGATTATTGATGAAAGGGGACCTAAAGTAGGACCAAAATGGGCACAACATTGTCCTTTTCTTCAAAGGTATACAATTTTTGGTGACACAGTTATATCAAAATAATTTTGAAGATATTTATTTGAGATGTTTAGATCATGTTCAAGCATAGTTTTTTTAATAGAATTCCGCAAAAAATATAGATTAAGTTATGACTCTAGTAATACTACAACACATAAAATTATTTGAGTGGGCTATTATTGATCTCATATCTTTCATGATACTCACCAACATGTTAGAACATGTGTGATGTGTGCCAAACTAGTGTAACAAGAGAGTGACATCCTACTATACCACTACAACTTATGTATGAGGTAAGACCATTTTCCCAATGGGGCTCAAGGAATTTATTGGTATTGTTAATCTAAAATATTCTAAAAGAAACATGTTTATTTTAATCACAATTGACTATTGTACATGTTGGATAGAGGCACAAGCCTATAATAATTGCATTGCAAAAGTGGTAATAAAATTTCTTGAAGAGAATATTATTACCAAGTTTAGAATTCCATTTGATCTAGTATATGACAATGGCCCAAATTTTTTTTTTGCAATTTTAATGCAATGGGCTTATGAACCTAGTGTTGTTTTAAAGTTTCTATCAAATTATTATCCACAAGGTAATGGGGTAGTAGAGTCCACTAATAACAATTTTCATGATGTCATTAATAGAATATTAGCAAATAATCCTAGGGACTGGCATACAAGGTTGAAATAATTCCTTATGGGTATATCAAACTTGAGTTAAAAACCTTCCATAAGAAACTCACCCTATCAAATTATCTATGATTTGACCCCTATTTTCCCTATCAACCTAAAAAATTTCCACTTTGTAGTTCATGAATGAATAATTTGATGTGGATAACAAGATTTGAAAGGAAATAATAAATTGAAAGAAAATGAAAGTACTATTCCAAGATAATTTGTTTAAAGGAAAATATTAAACCATCCAGATGAAACCCAATAGCAAGCATACCAACATCTAAAATGGGAAACAAGAATTTTTAAGGTGGAAAAGAAAAAAAATCCCAATATTATGAAGATGACATAAAGCCTAAGAATATTACAATGATAAAAAGAGAAGGAGAGCTTAAGCATAGAATGCTACATATGAAGATGGAGAGAAACACCTCAATAAATAGAGGTGAGAAAAGAGTTGCACAAGTAACTCCCATTTTTATGAATTATACCTTTCATCCTATGTGTGTGCAAGGTTTCAAGATCCTCATAAAGCGGAGGCTACACCTAAGCCTTAATATTTCTCCAAAAAGGAATTATAAAATGAGTAATCCTCACACATGTGAGAATACTCAAGTAAGAGAAAATATACTTGTAAGGATTCCTTTGGAATATTCCTACAAGTAATTAAATGATAATAAATAATATTCACCTAAGTAAAGATTAATTTCTAACAAGATTGAAGCTAAATTCTTTTATTTTCTAAATTTAGAAGAGAAAATATATGCTACATTATAACATTTCACAAAATACCAAGCTATTTTCAAATGATGGTTTGGAAAACGTGATAAAGTAAAAGCCTTCAATTTTTTTGATTTGGTTCTCTTATGGTCACTGGAAGTGTTGATAATTCTTCTCATTTATAATGATTTGATGGTTTTGAGAGTTTAAATGGTATAGGTTAATCCTTTATAGCACATGTAGATAATGAGAGTAAGATTTGACATGAAATTTTTTGTCATGTCAATTATCACTATCTCTAGAAGATGAGTACACAAGCATTACTGTTAGGGCTCCCTAATATTTACTATACTTATGGTGTTTGTCATGGATGTGCTCTTGGAAAACATTATCAAGATTATTTTCCTACAAGTAGAGCCACATGTGCTAAGGCACCCTTAGAGTTGGTACATAGTGATGACTTCTCCTATAACACCCCTCTGTTTTGCTCTTATGTTAGATTAAGATGCTTTATTATTTGATCATTTCTTTTTGAGCAATACAAATTATGTGTGTTATGAGATGTACTTTCCTTGATGTTATACTTGACATGTTTTGATTAAAATAATGTTGGTTTAATATGACATGATTATTGCTTATGAGTTTTATTAATGATGGAAGTGTCAGTTTGGTGATATTGTATTAGTGAATGGGACATGATTGCATCACTCGCTTGCGAGCGCCCTGCGATTCTATGATTTCCTCTTCACGATGTATTTTATAATGATTTTATATGCATGTGCTATTGATGCATTGGATATAGGTTTGCAGGTACATGACATAGACTCCACCTGACTTCACAGGTTTGAGCATGTCGACCCAACGGTATGATGATTGAGAGATAGTAGCTAGGTTGCCTGTGTCAGTTCTACACCCTAGCCATAGTGTGTTGTCAGTCGAGTCTGTGGTGTCTTTGGTGCTTGTTTTAATATTATTTAATTTGGAAGAGATATTGTGTTAAATAGTGTTGATATCTATTTAAATTAAAATTATACATTGTGATAGAAGTTTTTATTTAAGTTGATTAATTAAATTTGATTTATTTAATTAAATTTAATCCTATGGGTTGAATTTATTTATTAAATAATTAAAATTAATTAATTAATTATGTTGTTGAGAAAATTAAAAGAAAAAGGGGAAATTAATTTAATTGTAAATTGTAAATTTCAATTAGTGTTAATTAATTTCAATTTGGAATTAAATTGTAATTAGAAATTATTTCAACATGCAAAAGGCTTTGAGAAAAGATCTGATTGTTGAGAATACATTTTGAATGTGACATGTGTGTGAGTAGAATTGATTATTTACTCTTGGTTGAGATATTATTTTTAGGGAGGAATTTTTAATTGGAAAAAAAGGAGAGAAAAGTTTCTTCATAGGAGATTTTTGGAGAGGAAAAGTTATTATTTTGAAGGAGGTTTTTGGCTAAAAATTGATAAAAAAACAAAGGTGTTTTCAAGAATTTTTGGGGGTTTCTGTATTTTTACATCTTCCTAGAAGTGGTGATTTTGGAGAAGCTTTGGAAACAGATCTCTTAAGGGGAGGCTCTGCTTCAACTTTTTTTTCTTCAAGCTTCAGGAAAACAGGTTCCTTCAAGTTTTATTTTATTTATTTAATTGTTTGAGAAAGATTGTCTGTGCAAGAAGTTTTTGTGTTTTGGTTGTAGAAGCTTTAAATTGTTTTCAAAATTTATAAGGCTTCTTTATTGTTGAATTGCTGTGAGGAAACTCAAAGGGAAACAATATGTGATTAGGAATTATTATAGTTTTGAAAGCCTCTCTGTAAATTTAAAGGGAAGTGATTTTAGTAATCTTTTGAAGTTTTCAGGGAATTTGTATATGAAGTCTGTGTGACTTTCTTTTAAAGCCCTCATCAATTTGGAAAAACATTTGTTGATATTGTACAAATATTCTGAACTGTAAATGATCTTCTTCAGAAATGTTTTTCCCAATGTAATTTTTGATAGAATTCTTTAATATATATATATAGTTATATATGAGAATAATTATTAAAGTGAATTTATATATATAAAATATATATTGAAATGAAAGTTATTTTATTTATTTTTTTGAAATCGAAATTCACCGTACGCAAATCCCTTTACGCTGTTGTGTTTTGTTTGAGGGTTTTATTTGTTTGTTTGAGGGGCTGTGTGGGAGTCCCTACCACCTCTCCCTCCAAAGGGAGGAAGACGGTGGTAGCTTCACCGTCACTTCCCCTAAGGGAAGCAGGCAGTGGAGCTTCCACCGCCGCACCCCTCCATGGGGAGGGTCGGCGGCAGCAGGCCTCCCCATCCTCATATTAAAATGCTCTGTGTAAGTTCAAACCCGTGTTCGACGTCCAACTTCTTTAATTCAATTTTGGTTGGATTTCGATTTTAGGGTGTATTAAAATATAATAAATTTATTGTGTTATAGTTTATTATATTTATATATATATTTGTTAATATATTATTGATTTAGCTTTTAAATGAAGACATAGTTGTTGTCAATGGAAATTTATTTAAATATATTTAATGTATATGTTTTTAAAACAAAAATAAAATTCTATATTTTAATTCAAATTTATTTTATTTTTATTTTTATTCTTTGTTTTTGTTGTTGCATGCAATTAGGAATTATAAAAGGAAGAATAATTTATTTGCATGCTAAGGTCTATTAGGGAAATGGGTATTTAAGTAAATAGAGGAAATTAATGTTTTTATAAATGTAATTGTGGGATGAGATATTTAATTATATAATATATTCCGTTTGTAGGAACATATGTTTTATTATCTAAAATTGGTGGAATAGATTGTGGTGATGTTTATCTCTATTTGAAAGAGTATCAATTAAATAGTTAAGTTGGGATAATTAAGAGGTGCATGTTCATGTCCAAGTTGAGTTAATTCTAAGATGAAGAATTCTTATAATGAGGAAATTATTTTCGTTTAAATAGTCATTGGATTAGATGCATGCAAATGCATGTATTGGGTGAAATTAATATAATTTGTTTTTGAAAAAGAGAAAAATTATAATTTATTTAAAGGATGTAAATTGTTTGAGAAAATAGATATTTTATTAGTTTAAAATTGAGGGAGGTGGAATAATAAATGGAATGATGTTCTCATAGTTGTTTAAGTTAAAATTGAGATATTTGAAGAGTCGATTAGTTAATTGGTTGAATTTTCTCCTTCGTCTTTATAAGGGTTCTTATTAAATTAGAGAGAGTTGTGCAAACTTGTCTTATTATTCCTTCTTATCATTGAATGTGAAAGGGTTTAGTAAATCCAAATCTTAGATTTGATTATCGTGCTGATTGCCTATGTGTTTCGTCTGATTGCAATTAGAGGAAATGAATAATTAATTAAGTGTATTGCGGGAATATGTATTTAAAAGATATATGTAATATGTTAGTAGGAACAAAGGTTTAAATATTTTAAATTGGGGAAATAAGGGATATGATTAATGTGATGTTTATCTATGTTTGGAAGAGCCTTTTTAATTAATTAGTTAAATGGGGATAATTGAGTGGTGCAAATTGTTATAAGTTATTTCATTGATTGTATACAAGGTTGTGATAAATTAGAATGTTGTAAACATTAAACTATTATACATCTATGATGTGTTTGGGATACCTTTTGTGGTATTTAGGGGTAATTGAAAAGAGGTATTAGATAAGTTATTGTAAGTATTCCTATTGGAGTATGTTAACTATGAGAGTTGTTATTTCATGGTCTTATCTTTTATAGTTCTTTACAGTAGTAAGGCTTGTTGTTTTTAGTGAGTCACTCGGATTCTATGAACGGGGAATGGTTTGTTTTTCTTTGAATGTTTTGTTGGATATTTTTTTATCTCCTTAGTTTGGAGGGGTGATGAATCAGGGTGAAGCTCAATGGGGGCCACGATCTGGAATGATCTGATGGGTAACTCATGTACCTTGAGTGATATTTATCCTAGGTTAGTTGTATGTATAGGTTATTGGAGTGTCATACTGTTAAACTCTGATTTCAATGTAATCTTGAGTTAGTGTTGTACTTGTGGTAGTTTTTTTTAGAGTTGAGTCAGCCTGTGACTAGAGGTTGTAGGGATTGTCCTTGTATATGTGTTACTATCTCCTAGCACGGGGGGTGGGCCTTCGGGTACCCCTTGGTTGGGAGGAACGTGCACCCTATGCCGTTGGGTCCCCTTTTGATTTGCAGATTGCGTTGCGAGATTTTCCAGTGGAGAGTTAGCAGTGGTTTTCATTCTTTAGTTTAAGCTTTCTATTTACTTTAGATTAGCTCTTGTATTTATTATTCCCCTCATTTGTTTTTGAGGTGGGATCTTGTAATTGTAATAGTTAGGTTTGATTTACCTCATTTCGGGAATGAGTATTGTAATCTAATTTTAAGCTAATGTAATTTGGAACTTATTATTATGTTATCCTAGTGTTAGAATCTTTAATGCTTTATAAGTATGTGCAATTAAATGAATGGTTAATATTATAATAAATTCTTTGTGTTCAAGTAGTGTGTATGTTTGTTAATTGATGTTATCTTGTCACGTTACCTTAGAGTTTGTTGCGAATTATTGTGTATCTCCTTTGATATTAATGCACTTGTAAGAAAAAAATTGTACGCTTCCGCGTTGAGTTGCAACTTCCTTCAGGGTCCCGTGGTGGGGCATAACATCTCCAGGGGTACATGGGTGTACTTTCTTAAGTACAAGATTATTGTCTTTGATTCTTTAAAAATATTTAAGGAATTTGTGGAGAAGCAATCTGGTATTTATATCAAGTGAATACATGCATAGATAATGAGGGGAGTATGTCAAGTAAAACTTTCAAGGAATTTTTCATTGAGCATGGTTTGTAGCACTAGCTTACAATTCCATACACCCCTCATTATAATGGTGTTGTTGAGTGAAAGAACAAAAATTTATGGGAGATGGCCAATAGTATGATTCAATCATAAGAGATACATTATTCATTTTGGATTGAGGTAGTTAATTGTGCCATTTATATTTAGAATCATATTCCTCACAAGGCATTATGACATATGACTCTTGAGGAGGCTTGGTACCATGTCAAGTCTGATGTATCTTCATTTAGAGTCCTTTGTAGTGAGGCTTGGGCATTCATTTTTGAAGCTGAACAAGAAACCATGGAGAGGAAGATTTGACCACTCACATTTTTTGGCTAGTGTGAGGATGTTAAGGCATATAGGTTTTTTGATCATGATTCTAGAGATGTCTTATTTTGACGAGATTTCTAGTTTGACGAGTGATTTCCTCAGATGGATTCTCCATCCCTAGCTTCTCCCTCATCATTTACTACTCACTCCTAATATCTTGAGGATTAATCGTCTCTTGAGGATGAGGATGATGCTCCAACTATCCCTCAAATGGGTCTGTATACTATTGATGCAACTAGACCTTGGGCAGGTGATCCTTTAGACTCTCTTCGAACTCACACATAGACATCAAGTGTTATTCTTTTGATCCATACGATTTTAGATGATCCTCACAAGTTTTCAGAGGTGGTTGGCACTCCTCAGTGGGATAGTGCTATGGTAGATGAGTATTCTTCTTTGATGAAGAATCATACTTGGGATCTTATTCCCTTTTTTAAGGAAATAAAGCTGGTTTGGTGCAAGTGGGTGTATCATACAAAATATGCTATAGATGGTTCTGTTGATAAGTGTAAGGCTTGTATTAGTGCAAATGGTTTCTCTCAGGTTGAACCCGCATTGATTATTTTGAGACCTTTGCCCCTGTTGCCAAGATGAATTTTATTCACGTTGTAATTTACCTTGCAGCTTCACAAGGATGGTCAGTATTTTAGATGGATGTGAAGAGTTCCTTCCTTCATGGCGATCTTCATGAGGAGATTTATATGGAATAGCCACATGGTTTTACTGAGTTCTCTTCATTGGTTTGAAAACTTTTTCATTCACTATATGGTCTCAAACAAACCCTTGGTATGAGAAGATAAACACTTTTTCATTATTTTGGCTTCACATGATGTCATTTTGATCCCACAATATACATTCAAAGATAGGAGGGTGATCTTTTGATCCTTGTGCTATATATTGATGATTTTATCCTTATATGTGATTCATCCTCCATGATCTAGAATGTTCAACAAGCTTTGATGGAGTAGTTTGAGATGATAGATCTCGACCTTTTTCACTAATTTCTTCCATTTTATAGGTTATTAAGTCCTTGGATGGGATTTCCATATTTCAAAAAAAGTATGCTCTTGATATTCTTCTAAGATTTGGAATGCTTGATTGCAAGATTTCCCCCACACCATTCCACTCAGGTGTTATATTAGCTTCTAATTATATAACTCGTTCATTAGATGCTACATTATACATGCAGCTGGTTGGTAGTCTTTTGTACCTAACGTGCATTCACATCTTGATCTTTCATTTGCAGTTGGTCTTGTCTCTCGATTTTCACATGATTCACAGGAGAGTCATTAGAAAGATTCCAAACAAATTTTGAGATATATTCAGGGAACCTTACATTAACTTATTCACTATGCATCAGGAGATCCTCGGATAATTGGCTTCATTGACTTAGATTGGGTTGGTGATGTAAATGATAGGAAGTCCACTTTTGGATTTGTTTTTTCCTTAGTTCTAGCCCCATTACATGGTCTTGCAAGAAGAAATCGTCTATTGCATTATCATCTATAGAGGTTGACTATTGTGTAACAATTTTGGCTATCCAAGAGGTTTTGTGGCTTCGTTAGTGTAGTGACGAAAAACGTATCCCTTTTCCTCACTTAATTTGGGAATACTTGATAATATGAGCTAAGTGATGCCTTAATTTGGTGTTTTAATATGTTTTACATATTCACATTAAGTTTTGGGTTCTTTTCACTAAAATTTGGCTTCTTTATGCCTAAATTGGTCCTATTTTGCATCCATAAGCCTTATTAAATGCATTTTTTTTGAGTATAATCCCGACATTTAACAAATGACACATGATAATTTAATGTTTGAGGTTATGTGTTCCAGATCTAGTGATTTGGGAGTCATATGCCACCTTGGGCGTTGTTGGCATGATGTTTGTAATTGATGTAAAAGTTCATGGTGATTATCATGGTATGCTTTGCAAAGGTGTTGATTTGATGTGTGATTTCAAAGATAATTTCATGTTCCATCTCATACATAAGGTCTATCATGCATAGTTGCTTCACGTCAAAGTATCACATGCAGTGGTGATGTTGCATGATGATTGGTGCATCCATTTTTTTTTTTGCAAGACAAGTTGCTTTAGGTCAAAGTATCATGTAGTGGTGTTGTTGCATGATGATTGGTGCATCCAAAGTTTTGTTCCAAGATAATGTATGACATAGTTGCTTGCTTCATGACAAGGTACTTTGTTGATATTTGTATTGTTGGATTCTTGTTTATAAAGGTGTTGATGCTAGTCATCTCATGGTACATAGTGGTGTAAAAATGATAAGTATTTTCCAAAAGGTGCTTTTCCATTTAGTTCTTGATGTACACCATGGATCTGAGAGTATTGCTTCAAAGGTTTCTTCATAATATGACAAAGATGCTTCTTGATATTTAAGGCATTTAGTGGGTTGGTGTTCATAGAGTTGTTTCTTGGTGTTGGAAGTTTTTTGTCAGAGTTCATGGTTGCAAAGTTATTGAATTGTGTAGGATGTCAAAGATGACAGTAGGTTTGTTGATCATGATACATGTTCATGTATCTACTCATTACTCATTCAACAATTACTTTCTAGTGTTGTTGCAAAGGATCTTGCTCATTCTTTTCAAGGTTTCATGGTGTTGGTTATTTAGTGAAAGAATACTTCATGTCAAGTTTTTGTGTTGGTATTTGATGGTTTTGATCATTCAGAGGGTTTAGGTTTTTTTTTAAAGGTTTCATAAAAACTCTAATATCTAGGGTTTATGTTTTGTGAAAGTTTTTTAAAGAAAATAGTGATTTTTCTTATAATTTGAAAGTGAATTATGATTGCTGGTGGAAGTTCACTTTAGTGATAACTAGAAGGGGTTATGTTTGTATAATGGATGGTCCCATGACCTAGTTGATATCAACTAAAAAAGTCAGTCATATATTCAAATTATCAAAGGAAGATAAAAGGTTATTATTTAATTGAGAAGTTGGCGAGAGTTAATGATCTATGATTCTTATTCAAACATCAAAACGACTAGTATACAAAGTTTCAATTTGATGGGAACTCAAATTCTTTTTCTAAGGTTTTGTAAATGTTTGATCAATAGTTAGGAGAATGACACCAAACTATAATTGTATGCTCCAGATTGAATGGATTTTTGCATTCCATCGGTCAAGGGTTGTGATGGGAGTTTGATATGATAATTTTATGTAACTATGTTTTTGCTAGGTGAAAGGATTTAGAAGATGATGATATCATGCTTTTATTATGAATTAATAGAGAAATGAAGATCTATATAGCAGAACATGAGAGAGTTATGTGATGTATGAGAGAGTTTTGAATGCACCGACACAATGATTTTGAATACAAAGGAGAAAATTTGAACAATTTATGATCTTTGTATGACTTCTTTCAACGAGTCTTTTCTGCATAAATTATTGTGTTGAGAGTGAAATTAAAGATGATCATAACTTAACTAGAGGTAACGATAGTATAGTGAGTTTACATGACAATTCTCTGGTTGTGTAAAGGAAGGTGTGCATGAATTGTGTTTTATTTTTCTTTTGTGCACATATAAGTATGATATGAATGAGGTAGCAGGTGAATGGAGTGACAAGTCATTGCTCAAATGTCCATGTTTGACATTATTGTGTAGAGATCACATCTACATATGTAGTTTGGTTTGAATTCAAGGAGTGAGCATAGAATGTTTAAATGTCCATGTTTGACATTATTGTGTAAGAGACATGTTTGTGCTATGTTATTGATCATTCAAAGAATGTAATAGTCAAAGGTGTGTACAAATGTCATTATTCACTATTTGTATCTATTTGTTCATGCTGTTTGTTGAGGGGAGGCTTGTAATGGTTTGGTAATTTATGTATGCAAGAATGGTCTCATATTGATTATTTGTATGTGAATAATGGAGATGGAGAGTTTCTGATGTAGAGACTGAGAAATGGATTGTATGGAAACCAAGTAACCCTTTGAATTTGGTTCATTTATTTTGGAGTGTGGCAAGTTTTCCTATGAGGCATAGTGAGAAGACAAAGTGGTAGATTGAGAAGCTAGTGAGGTAGTTTGGGAAGCCAATGAGGCATGATGTTTTCTAATGAGTCATATTGTAGCCAGCGAGGATTTTTGTTAGCCAATTCAAGGCACACAAATTGTAACTTGAAAGGTTTTGAACAATGGGGTCTAATGAAGCTTATTTTTAGAGTGTTTTTTCACCCTTGTAGGGTTTTCCACTCATAAATCTGGTGTTAAGTCTCCTTTTAGTGGTTTCTTATATGGTGCTTGTTTGGATATCTTTTATCATGTGTTATGTTTTTATTTGCATGTTATTGTGACTCTCTCCAGATTCGACATCTATAATGTTTAAATTATTTCAATGGATTTCTTTGCATAAGTCAAGTGAGTTAAGTATTGGAATTTGATTTATAATTAGACCACTAATTCACCCCCTCTCAGTGGTCCTATACTCAATTAGGTGTATGGGTCCCACCTAGGCCTCAAGACCTAATTTTAAACATTACATTGAACCAAACACTTCTTGGATTTTGTGTCTTGTGTATAAGACACTAGGACTCATACTCCCCAACTGGCGTATGCATCCCGCTTTAACTAGGACCCATTTTAAATCAGATTCTTGGCAAGATTTTACCATCCTAGATATGAGGTCGGATTTTGGTGTTGTAATTTCGAGAAATTTGGTATAAACATGTATAAAAACAAGGTTATTTCACTTAGTTTCACCTAGCAATCTCGAGTCAAGCATCCTAAGATTTCACAAGAGAATTTGAGAGCATTAAAGAAGGCATTGAAGGGAAGTTTTGTAGAATATTATTGCAGCAATCAAGATCCATTTCATCATGTCAAAGATGTAGTGCATCATGCATGTTTTTGAGCTAATATGTTGATGTAGCATTCAAGATCTAATCAAGCGTTCAATCTATTATCCTATTCAAGTTTCATGATCAAGATCTACACTCATTGAGGGCACTTCATGCTAGTTCTCAAATTTGCAATCTAAGGTTTCAACAAGGTTTTATGAGTTGTTACATATTCATTTGTTCATTTATATCATTCCTTCATGCTTTTCTATTTCTTTCAAGGTTTAATTACCAAAACAGGGTTTGACTAAGGCAAACCCCAATTCAACTAACAAACAACATTTTTCTCTCTTGACGTGTGATTATATATTTTAGGTGGAAGATCTCTTGAAGAATAAAAATTATGAATTCATCAAGGCTCATGGAAACTCGAATTTGGAGAAAAATATCCAACTTATTTACATGAAACCAGTAGGAAAATTCTTATTTAATCCATCTTTAGAGGCTCACAAAGTTTTAGTTCAAAAATTTTTCTCCTAGGACACTTTTCACTTTTTTAGGACACTTTGCAACTATCTAGGTGTATGAGTCCCAGTATACCTCTTTTTACCAGTTTTTTGTAGATCCTGATTTACTAGTAGAAAATTCTAAATTCTACCCAGATTCCTATAATGGGACCAAAACACCCAGCCTGGCATATGAGTCCCACTGCACTTCAGAAAATAGTAAATTTTAGGGTTTTTAGATCCTGTTTAGACATCTCCTATCCTCCAACTACTTTTTTGTTTCTTTTTGTTTATTAATTTGATTTCATGTTTTAAGTTTCTAGGGTTTAGTGCATTAGAGTTTTCATTTCTCCTTTTGAAGCTTCATTTTATGGTGAACCCCCATTTAATCACACCTAAGGAAACCCCCTTGTGTCCTTCCCTCAATTGAGTCACTTGCTTGGGATTCTCTAGGGTTTCTTAATGAACTGAGAGTGAAATAGGTTCAAAGCTTAGTTCCATATCCCAAAGGGTGGAACACTTGTTTCCTTTTGATTTAGTTAGTCATTGAATGAGTTTGGTTTTGCATACTTTTTTCTTTGAAAAATATAATAGTTACAAATATGTCTGGTCAAATTTAATCTTTATTTTTAACATAATATTATTATACATATGTGCACTCTTTTTAGCTATGTAGATAAGAAAGTTGAAACATGAAGGGTTCCTCTGGGAGTGCAAGTGAAATACTTGTTGATGAAAATGGATCTAATAATTTCACTATCTTCTCATCTATGTATTTGGAAATTTTGGTTGAGGGATATTTTATTGGAAAAACCTTGACTTGTTAATTATTTAATTAAATATCCACACAAAATGTAGTAGTTTTTTTTTTAATTTTATTTTATGTAGGAACTTGCTCTAAGGATGATACCACTCTATTTTTTGATGTTTATATTGTTGATTTAAGGTATTTCGAAATATTGTGGGACACTTCCATTGCCAATGTATTTTATTTATTATATATGTGATTAATTTTTTTAGATAACTTAAATTATATTTTCATAATTGACATTTATTATTATAACATACAAGTTAGATCCTCTCATGATTTACACAAGGGTGTGGAGGAGAGCCTACCACATTTTTATGGGGCCTAGAAGGTGAATGACATAAGTATGTTTTACTTTCAATATCGAATAACTTTCTCTAGTTTTTTGTTTGTGGAAACTTGACATGAATGAATAATAATTCAAAATTTAAATATATTTTGTTAGTGAAGATATGATTTTTACCATCCATGTAGATATGAAGGACTACACTATTGGTTTCTCGAGTCTTAGAGATATTAGATTTCCATAATTCATATTATAGATCATTGATATTTTTGGATTAAATTGTGTGCAAGTTTTTTAATATCAACATTTTAGATCACACTCTTTGATCCATTATCAAATACACCAATAATTATATTTATTCCATATATTTCTTGAGTTTATATTTTTGGTTATTGAATTATATATAGATGCACTATTATTTTTTCATTTAACAACATTCTTTCTTATATATACTTCAAATATGTACTACTTATATAAGAGCTTGGTTCGTTCTCAATTACAATTTTTTTCTTTTGTTAATGTTTATTCTTTTAATTTGATTGGTGATATCTTATTTATTTTTAATCTCCCAAAATTATTTATTTTTGTCATGTTTTTTCATCATTATGTCTTGAACCATGTGCAACCTCTTCCCTCTCCCCTTCCATCTCTCTTTTTAGTCTATCTTGGTCTATAATTGACCATTATTTTGGCTCCTATATCTCTCTATTATCTTGATAATGGATCACAATGTGTGATATAAAATATTGATACAAAAAACTTGCATACATCTTTTTCCAAAAAAATAACAATGATATTCTTGAGTCTTGTTTGACTCACTTGGAGGAGAGGGGTCAACCCTTTTGATCTTTGAGTAGATTAAAAAAACATCATATGACAATGCATGGAAAGCCTCCCTAATACTTGGCAAAAGTCTAGCCCATGTAATGCTAGGAAGTCTAGCTTTGGATAATTTTTATTCTCAAATTATCTAGTTTCAATTTATTTTAATAAAAAATAAAAAATAAAGAATAATATTAGTATATAATTAATTGAGATTAAATTAAAGGCTCTTACATTCCTATTTAAATTATAAATTAAAAAATAGAAATTATATTTGTGTTTTTTAAGAAATATTTAAATATTTATTTTTTATTTTTAATAAATAATCAATTCTTTTAACTTTTTTCTTATTTTATATTAATTAATTCTAAGAGGCATTCAAAAATGACAATAAGAGGTAGAATATAATGGCGTAAGTATGTTAACATAAATTTTATCTTTCACCTTAAATTTGACAACTATTTACATGTTAAAATAATATTATTTAATAATAAATAGAATATTTCCAAAATAAGTATAAAATTTATGTCTTCATGTAAATAAATAAAATAATTGTAAAGTAAAATAATATAATTTTTAAGTAAATAAAATAGATCCAAATTGATATGTCACAACATTTTTTAGATAGATGCATTTAAGATATCTATACTAGTATTCATTTCAAATAAAAGAAACTCACAAACACCACATCATTTAGATTAAACTTTCTGTTTTAATATTTGAAGCTTATTAATAGATAGATTTATAGAGATTTTAATAATATTGATGACGCCAAAAATAATTTATGATATCTTAAGAATAAAAACCATAACTAAAGAATTTATACTATTAGAAAAAAGAAATGATCCATACACTTAATCCTTAATTTGAATCTCTATTATTTCTTTTGCTTCGAAAGACTAATTCTCTTTCTGTTTATTTGATTAAAAGTTTCCTATTTTATAAGATTCTTCTTTAAATATGGTAGCCATAAAAATATTCTATAGGTTGTCTACGTAGCTAGCTCAAATGTTCTTATATGTAGATCATTCCTTGATATATTATCTTTCTTAGAGAACTTTAACTTTCTTTGATATATTATCTTTCAACAATTCATGTTTCACATCTAATTTGCTGTGATCCAATCCTCAATTAAGATATGAGAATTTTTAATTTCTATTTGTTTTTCTCCCATGTAATTTTTTGGGTCATGTAATATTATTTTTACCTCTCAAATTGTTTTTCCATATGATTAGTTTATACTTTTCCTTTGCATAATTTTCAATCTCTTGATTTGTAACTAGACATTCCATTACAAGTCAACACCCCACTTATTTATCGACAAAATTTTATTTCATCTATATCCTCTTTCTTTTGTTCTCTTCTCTCATTATTTCCTTTGACTACTTATTATTCTCCATGTTCTTTATTTAATTTTTATAACCTAGGAGACTTAGACTATGTGCAAATTCTAGCAATAAAGAACACATTTCTACTATGAGACTAGTACTTTAATATTAAAACTTTGAGTTATTGATATAATCACTTAATAAGATCATTTCCATATAGGAGGAGTTTTATCATACAACTAGCTACTTTGGAGATTTTTCCACCTCCCAATATATCTATCTATCCATTCTTTTAATTATCAATGTAGAGAGAAAATAAAGTGGGGTTACTCTTGAATAAGATATTCTACTTCCCTTTCTCTTTGAAAAAAATCATGGAAAAAAAACACATACATCTATTTTTATAAAATTATTTCTTTTCAACAAGAAAATAAATTGTTCTACTATAGCAATGAAATGAGGCTATTCATAAGTATTGAATGTTGAATAATCAAAGATAATTCTTTATCAATATAAGTAGTATAACTATTTACTATTTTTACATACAAATGTGATGTAAAACTTCTATTAATTGTCTCATCAAATGTTAATCTATTTAATATTTAAATTAAGTAAGAAATTCATCAAATTTTAATAATAAGAAATATTTATGTTTATTTTTATTTTATTGTTATAAAAATCATAAAATGAAAGTTGAAAAGTCTTGTATTTGGAAGTGTGTTGGCTACCTATACTACCTTTTGTGTAAGACTCCTCTGTTTTTCTATTTTGATTGAACAGTGTTCTGTTTGGGTAGGCCTTATTTTCTGTTAGTGCTTTGACCTTGGAGCTTGGTATTTTATCATGATGTTATTATTATGTCATGCTTTGGATTAGCATAGTGGATAATTGAATTAATGATGTTTATGATTTTGATTATATTAATGATGTTAGATTCGTCAGTCAGTGATATTGTATTGGTGAAGGGGACGAATTGCATCACTCGCTTGCGAGCACCCTGCGATTCCATGATTTTCTCTTCACGGTGTGTTTTAATTTTAACATATATATGCATGTGGATATACTCTGTATTTGCAGGTTGACAGGTATAGGACATCGACTCCACCTGGTTTCACAGGTTAGAGCGTGTCCAATGCCCTATGGTATTCGATTGGGAGATAGAAGCTAGGTCTTCCGTGCCAGATCGTCACCCTAGTCCTTGTATGTTGTCAGTTGTTTGTTAGGTTGTGTTGCTTTGGATTTTGTGCCCTCTCTTCGTTATTTAATTGCAAGTTTAATTGAGTGATATAAATGGTTTAATGCATTTAAGTTGTGGTTCAACTTGTTATGGAAATTATGTTGAAATGTAATTTATTTTATGATTAATTTAATTTAATTAATAAATAATTTAATCGTTGATTAAATCTATTTATTAATTAACTAAATTAATTTTGTTGAAGTAAAGTTGATTATGCATATTGGAAATTATAGATATTTTGAATTTAAATTAAGATTGAAAATAAAAGAAAATGATTTAAATTTTTGTTTTTGGAAAATTTTAAATGCAAAAATTGAAATTGGGATATTTTGAGATATTTTCAAAAGTTTGACTTTGGGGTTGAAGGATATTTTTTCATTTTGGCTATTATTGGAAATTTTTGGGAAAAAAATGAGGAGGATGGAAAATGAGAAAAATGGAGAAGGGAAGGAATTTCTGGTTTTGGGGCTTTTGGATTTGCATGGAGGAACTAGATTTTGAAGAGGAATCATGGCACCCTTTTTTGGATCTGTTCAAACTTCTGGAAACCAGGTTCCTTGTTTGGTTTAATTTTTGATTTTGAAGAAAAACTTAAAGTTTGTTATTCGGTTTGCAAAACCCATGTTGAATCTTTATCAAATTGAAATCTCTGTTTCATTTGGTTGTTCTTCAAATAGAAAATTTATGTTCTTAGTTGTAATTGATCTTTTTAATTACTATTTGCTCAATTAATTCTGTGAATACTTGTGGGAAAAATAAAATATCTTGATATGTGTGTATAAATATATATACAACTATGTATATACATACCTATATATACATATTTTATTGGTGTTTTATTATGAACTTATGCTGTTATTGGTTCAAGTAGAAAAAAACCCCTCCTTTTAAAATTAATTTTTGGATTTTTTTTAAAAATCCACAATATAAAAAAAAAAGAAAAAAAAAGAGGGTTTTTGGAGGGTTTGGGGGAGTTGTGGGAGGCACTGCCTCCACCGCTGCCCCCACATAGGGGACGGTTGTGGAGGCCTAGCCTCCTTCGCAACCCTTCCCCGCTTCCCCCGCGACCGCCTAAGCACGCCGCCCACATATTGGTGGGTCAGCTGTGCTTAGCACAACCACACCACCAGTGTGTGGGTCGGCGGTGCTCACTGCCGCCGCCCCTCCCTTATCCGCCTGCGCCCTATGTGGCTGCAGCCCGCGCCGCCCTCCTTTGGCCGCTGCTTGAAGCGACCACCTCCGGCGGTGCTACCTCCTGCGGCCGCCCCTGTATGGAAACCTCCACCCACGGCCATGAAGAGAAATCCGCGATCGATGAAGAAAATGTGGCGGTCGACCCTAAAAGTGACGCGCGGCTCGAGACTTTTGGGGGTTCAAATTTAGAAATGAAAATAATTATATATATAAATATTATTATTTTATATGTTATTTTTATAATTAAAATATTATCTGAATAATATTTTATATTATAATGTATAATATTAAAATATGATTTATATATATATATATATTATTTAGATATCTTTTGTAAAATTAGAGGGGTGGGTTTAAATCAAATATGCCTAAGAAATTGATGATTTTCTTTAATGGCATAATTCAAATGCAATTGGAGAATTTTTAATCAATGTATTATAGTCAAATCGAGAATTTTATTTCAAAATGATATTTACATTAAATCGAGGAATAAGGTTAATTTTATTATTTTTGCAAACAATTGAGGAATTATATGTTAGTTTAAATTTTTGCCTTATGTCGAAAAGGGACATTATTAAATCAGATTTATTGTGGCAACAATCTATTGAATTTTGTTAAATGAAGGGGATTTAGGAAATCCGAAGTAGAATTAATTATGATTAAATTGCTTGTTTAAATGTAATTCCTTATGTCATCGCTTGAGGGAAATCAATCAAAAAGGGTTAAGTCTTCCTGATAGGGTTTTAAAGATGTGGGTTGTCATATCATGTATCAATCTGTTTGGAATGATGAAGTAAATGTTTATTTCAATATAATTTAAAAGCAATTAAGGAATTAAATACTTTGATTAAATTGTCTTCCTTTGCCTGAAAGAGGCGTTATTTAATTAGTTTCATTGCGACATTAAACTACTGAGTTATATTGAGGAAGTGGATTTAAGGTATCCAAAGTTAGTTTAATTCCTCGCAACTTGCCTTAGTGGTTACTTCCTCTATGTTTATGTTTTGGGGAATGGGCTATGTGTTGTTAAAATGTAAGTCTTCCAGAAGACCTTAGAGGTTGGGGGTTGTCGTCTTGTGATGTCAACTATTGTTAATTCCCTTGGGTGTGCATGAAGTTATGTCAATGTTGTACCCAGTTTCCACGAATGGGAATGTTTGTACCTCCTTGGTTTAGGAGTGGATTATGGGATCCGTGTCTCCTTGTAAGGAGTGACTTTGTAATGTGTGCCTCCTTGTCAGGAGTTGTCAGGAGTGTTCTTTGTTATTGTTGTTACCTCCAGTGTTTGGAGATGGTTTTATCTTTGTTGCTCCTGAGAAAGGAGTGAATTTTGTATGGTATGTCTCCTTTTTAAGAGCGGTTGGGAGCAGCCTTGTTTTGTGGTTTGTTGCCTCCAGTGTTGGAGTGCATTTTAGTTTGTGTCGCCTCCTGAGAAAGGAGAGGTCGTGATGTCTTGTTTGTTGCACCTTGGTTCCATAGATGTTTGGATGGTGTGTGTGTGTTGTCCAGTAGAAGAGTGGCTTGCAACAGGGGCCAACACATGAAGTGGTGCCAGGATAACTCGTTGTAAGTAATTTAATCAAGTGATAAATAAAACAATACTTAGAAGAATAAAACTAACTTCTCACTAACCAAGACTTTTAATGCCTCACTCATGGACCTAAGTGTTCGGTTAGGCTTGGGATGAGATGAGAAGACTTGTAATGGCAAGGTCATCTATCTTGTCTGTACGAAAGGTATTTGGCTTCGCATGAGTGAGTATGGGGGCCGAGATTCGGTAAAGGTCACCATGATAACCTTTTCTTGTGGGGGCCGGAGCCTAGGAAGATTCCCAAGGATAACCCATGACGAGCTATGTGATGACAATCTATCTAGGACAATAGTCAGTCTTCGATTTTGTGGGTATGGTTTCCTTAACATACCTAGTGTGACCATAGTTGGTATTCGATTTTGTGGGTATGGTTTTCTTAACATACCTAGTGTGACCATAGTTGGTATTCAATTTTGTGGGTATGGTTTCCTTAACATACCTAGTGTGACCATAGTTGGTATTTGATTTTGTGAGTATGGTTTCCTTAACATACCTAATGTGACCATAGTCGGTATTCGATTTTGTGGGTATGGTTTCCTTAACATACCTAGTGTGACCATAGTTGGTATTCGATTATTATGTGGGTATGGTTTCCTTAACATACCTTGTGTGACCATAGTTGGCATTCGATTATTATGTGTATGGTTCTCCTAACATTCTTGTTCTGCTTTGTTTTTGGAAGCAATGTGACCATGTAGAGTTGTCCTTGTGTGTTACTTGTGATGCTCTTGAGTTGTACTTTTGGTGTACTTATGTTGTACGTATGTGGTACTTGGGTTGTATTTGTGAAGAGCTTGTGTTGCACTTGCATGGTATCTGAGTTGTGCTTGAGTTGTTCATGTGTAGATCTTATGATGTATTTGTGAGATTCATGTAATTGGTTCTTTCAGTTTGGTTCAATTATGTTAGCCTGTGTCTAGAGGTAGATGGTCTTGACTAGGATTCCTGGTTACTATCTCCTAGCACGGGGGGTGGGCCTTTGGGTTCCACTTGGTTGGGTGGCGTGCACCTAAATCCGTTGGGTTCCTTCTTCATGTTCTTGTGGACGAGACTTCTAGTTGGAGAGCTCGTTGGTTTCAGTAGCAGTTCATGCTTTAGTTCATTTCAGTTGATCTTGTATTATTTTACCCCTCTTGTTATTGAGGTGGAAATTGTAATTGTAATCTTTATTTATGGTCTTGCCTCATTCAGGGAATGAGTGTTGTAACCTTATGGTTTAAAATTATGTATAATGAATTTGAAGTTATCTCTTATGTTGGATGTAATTTATCTTGTATGGAATGTATGCGTACTTATTATCTTGAGTAGATAAATGTTATGGTTTTTATTCATGTTGTTGTTGTTGTGGGTTGTTAAGTAGTTTCAGTCTCGTAACCTTAGGGGATGTTTGCATTGGGAAGCGAACTTGTATTATAATTATACTTAAACAAAAAATAAATTAGCCTGTTTAAGTAGTTGGTTGCATCATCCTTTAGGGTTGCGTGGTGGGGATTTACATTTTGATTATAGATTCTAAAATAATAAGAGAAAAAAGTGAATGTAAGCAATAGTAATATAAATATAAGATTTGAAGGAACAAATTATGCGATAAATTCATTCAATTTTGATAATAAGAAAGATAATTTTTTATTTTTATTTTAGTGTTAAGGTAAAATTCATGTATTTAGAAAACTGTGTTGGCTAACTACACTACCTTTTGATCATGGACTCTAAATAACACACAAGATAATAATATAATATTAAAAGAAAAAAGTGAACATAAACAATGATAATATAAATAGATGAATTGAAGGGACAAAAGCACTCATTAGCTTTTTATATTGAAATTTGTGTGTATGTTCTATGTTTTAAATTTACACAAGAGATTACAAAAATTGTTACATCTATATTTCAATTCATCTTTTTCTTTACAATATTATACATATACAAATATACAAAAGAAACACATTTTTCAATAAATTCTAGAAACTTTCTTTATAGATATATATATTTTTTGGAAATACTAAACAATTAATTAAATTCTTCAACAAACTAAAAACATTCTAAACTATTATAAATTAACAATCACATAATTTCTTACAAGATATAAACACATCATAAAAAAATCTATTTAATTAAATGCCCCTATAAAATAGAATCAATAATTTAATATAATTTGTAATAGAATTAATAATCACATAATTAAAAAGATGAACTTATATTTCTAGGGAAATAAAAACATTGTATTTTGTAATGTAAAGCTTACAAAAGTAATTTACCTGTAGCTTCATTTCAAGATGTCTTCAGTAAGAAGATGATTGAAAGTATGAAAAAGTTAATCTAGCCGATAGGCTATATTATGCGTGAGCTTCTGGTCAGGAAGTTGTCTCATGCCGAAAAGTTTTTTTTGGGAATTGTCAATGCGGGAAAATTGACTGTCGGCGATTGGAAAATGAACTTCTTTTTTTTGAGGGCAGGTTTCAATTGTTTCTGGCATGGCTCTGTATAGACACCTCATGCACCTTGACCCTGCTACGCAGTTGCTTCTTGATCGCGTAGGAGCTGCTTTGTCATGGCCATGGCTTCGTATAAGTGTGCTTCAAACTGACGTACCATTTATTTTCTGTTTTGCCAGTGTTTCATCCTGTACCGTCATCTAAGCTTTGTTCTGCTTTGATAGGGCTTTGTAAGGAGCAGGAGGCAATTTTTGCAGGCTCTCCAGTCATTCTCCATAGAAGGTATGCATTTTTCACATTTTCCAGCCAATGCCTCTTGTTTGTTAGTGTATATTTGTTTGTTTGTTTTGATTCTTAATTTTCCTTTATTTTTTGGATAGCTTTTATTTTTATTTGTGGCCTCTATTGTTGTCTGTTTTCATATTGTTTCCGAATAGATAAGCAAGAGTGCTTCATTCCAATCCAATGTAGTCTTTAAGCTAGGGCACATCTAGCAGTTGAAACATAATTGCCCTACCCCCTACTAGATATAAGGATATGCGGTGGCGGGCGGTGTTAAGGAAGGTCTTTACCCTATTTTGTGTTTAGTCATTGTTCATTAGAAAGATTTTAGAATGAAATTATCCCAAAATGTTTTTGGCCCTGAAGTTCTCATCAAATTTAAAATATTAAACATAAGCTGATCAGTGAGGTCTTTCAAAAACCCTAAATGGGCCACCAGATAATGAACACGGTTTCATCTTCCCTTAAGAAGATATACACACAAATAAAAAAAATAAAATGCAAGATGCAAGAATAGTGTGGGTAGAATGATTTGGCACCATGGCAATGCAGCTTGATATGTGCTCGTAAGCCGACCCTTGTCATTCAAGGCCCCACATTTAACCCTAACTGCTAAACTAGCATCAAATGTTGTTGAAGACCTTGTGTTGGGTAATGAGAGCATCTTATGTGCTACATCTGATATGCATACATTATTTATGGATCATTAGGGACATCAACCAAGTAAGAAGGCACTTCTAGTCATAATCATGCCCACTTAGGAAGTTTGGTGCCCAATGTGTTTACAAAAAAGAATACTCACCACTGTACTACAGTGACAATACCATTTGGAGGTTAGTTAGACCACAACCATTTCTTATAAGAGATGGGGTCTTGTGAATCATTTTTGTGAAAAATGGATCATATAGACTGACTTGATATCTAATGGCATAATGAGCTTCTGTTTTCATATTGTTTCCAAATAGATAAGCAAGAGTGCTTCATTCTGGTCCAATGTAGTCTTTAAGCCGGGGCACGTCCAACAGTTGAAACATAATTTCCCTACCCCCTACTAGATATAAGGATATGCGGTGGAAGGCGGTGTTAAGGAAGGTCTTTACCCTATTTCGTGTTTAGTCATTGTTCATTATAAATATTTTAGAATGAAATTCTCCCAAAATGTTTTTGGCCTGGAGTTCTCATTGAATTTAAAATATTAAACATAAGTTGATCAGTGAGGTCTTTCAAAAACCCTAAATGTGCCACCAAACAATGAACACGGTTTCATCTTCCCTTAAGAAGATATATACACAAAAAAAAATAAAAAAATGCAAGATGCAAGAATAGTGTGGGTAGAACGATTTGGCACCATGGAAATACAACTTGCTATGTGCTCGTAAGCTTATCCTTGTCATTCAAGGCACCACATTTAACCGCTAAACTTGCATCAAATGTTGTTGAAGACCTTGTATTAGGTGATGAGAGCATCTTATGTGCTACATCTGATATGCATACATTCATTATGGCTCATTAGGGACATCAACCAAGTAAGCAGGCACTGCCAGTCATAATCATGCCCACTTAGGAAGTTTGGTGCCCAATGTGTTTGCAGACAAGAATACTCACCACTGTACTACAATGACAATAATATTTGGAGGTCAGTTAGACCACAACCATTGCCCATAAGAGATGGGGTCTTGTGAATCATTTTTTGTGAAAAATGGATCATATAGATTGACTTGATATCTAATGGCATAAGAGCTTCTTTTGCATTCCTTTTATGTCCTTATTCTAAAGCTCTATAAATGTGGAACTAATAACATAAATTAAAGGTGATGCCCATATGGAGTATGTGACCTATATACGCAACAACTGTTCCAATATCTTGGCATCTTTTCACTCTTTTTCTGTTAATTCATCCTATTTCTTCCTTTACATATGCGTATCAAGAATGTCTCTTCCAAATATCTCTATATACCCTCTATGTCTTTAACAATACTTGCACAACAAATTTCCAACATGAATTATTACCATCATGCTACATGGGCATTCAACATGCTAGGGAATCCATTTGTGCATTTTAATAAGCTAAACATATTAGTCTATTTGGGTGTTCTATAGTGTAGTAAAATTGGAAAAAACTTTAAACTTTCTATACCTAAGGTCAAGCCATTTCCCCAAATGGGAAACTTTCTAAAGAATTGTATTCTCCTTAGACTTTAAATTCTCATTGTTCTCCATGGTATATTCCATCCAATCTTTTAGATAATTCGAATAACTTAATTTAGGGGAGTTGTCAATACAATTGGACTGCTATATTTTACAAAGTTATTGTTAACTATAGACTAATCTATAACCCAATATAACTTATGCAAGATAAAAAAATAGTTTAGCTTTTTTATGGACCTATTTTTATAGTGTAAAATTATGTATAACAACCACCTCACTGCTATTTGTAACAGGCCAGGTAAAACAGATTATAAGTCTGAAAAAAATTCAAGGAATTGACAAGAAATTAAATGCCGTGAACCAATTTTTTCTATTGGTATAATTGTTTTATCAACTATTTTGTATTGGTATAATAGGCTACATATTAGTGCTATCAACACGATTGTGGTCAATAGAAATATGCCCCACCAGTCCCTAATGTGCTTGATATGTGGCCATCATAGTGACCAATAATTTTTAACTCAGAGGCATATAAGTGGTTTTGTGTTAAAAAAATTTTAAGTGGAAAATATTTTCTTATTTTGAATTGTTGGTAATATTGATGAGGTGGATTGAGTTTTATCTTTTTTATGTGTTTTCCCAATGTGAACTCCACTATGTTCTTGTTGTATTTTCCTATCCAGACTAATAACTTACGCACAGTTGGCTGTATTTTGCATTCCTACAACAAGCATACAAAGTACATTTTCAGTATTTTTAAATAATGCAAAGTTACACTTAGACATCATTTTTCAACATCTAATAATATGGACCTTGGACAACAACCACCTGAATTGAAAAACCTAACCCAAGTAGAAGAGATGCTAATAGCATGAGTAAGTCCATTCATTCAAGTCACCCATGCTCACGGTGGCCAATACAAATATAGTGGTCATACAATCAGTTTCCCACAAGATATCAAAACTATAGCAAAATACCTTCCACATAGAATAAAAAACTTAGATGTTCTAATAGTTCATAGATTCCACACACAAGGCAACCACTATGATTGCTATGTAAGTAGAAAACATGTGTGCGCAACATTACAATATAAAATCAGACATGATCCATACTACACAGACGTTCAAATAGATGCTGACTCGCTAGCAGTACTCCCATCGACGGGTACAAACGTTTCAAACATGCTTCATACAATAAATATTCAAACTGAACTAGCGCATGACCAAGATCAAGCACCCTTACATGATATCAACCAGCTAGAAAACGAACTAACCAAATCACCGACCATAACTAGAAATCATTAAAGAAAGCTTGCAAGCCACTGATGCACCTGACAACATCATACCATGGCCACAAATGGACTCCTCACCAATCAACGAATACAACATCGAGGGAATTTTTGATATGGCTTTTCCCACACTCTTTCCAAATGGCATTGCATTGCACATGCAACCTCGCTATAAAAAAGTTGAACTACATGAATATATATTACACTTAATGCGATTTCATGACTCTAGATTTGGAAGCCACCCAAGATTTTGGTATTTTGTTTTGAACCTCATGATGCGCCACCGTAGCCAAGGACTTGCATCAGTGTTTGTGAAAAAAAATGCAGAAGACTGTATACCAACAACCATTGAAAGCCTTCATACCCATATGCAACAATTTCCTGACAGTCAATTACCTGAACAACTGATGCACTTTGGTTCTTCCTTAAGAGGAACACGCTCATACTAGAATAAGTGTCAAGGTGAACTATCAAACATGATCAACCAAATTGGCCCACCCACTCTATTTTTCACGTTAAGCGCAACAGATACTAAATGGCCAGATTTAGACAAGCTTTTCCCAAATGGAAATCTAGGCACACCACAAACAAACAAAAATCAAGTGGAAAACATAGTTAATAACCCACACACAACATCCTTATACTTACACCAAAGGTTCATGATCTTTCGTGAAGAAGTAGTACAAAAGCTCTTAAATGCAACAAATTATTGGTATAGATATGAATGGAAAAATCGAGGTTCTGCACACATACATGGCTTTCTTTGGCTTACCAATACACCAGACATGGACAACCTTGACTGACACAAAAATATACAAGTTCAACAAGCAAAATCATTCTTTGACAAATATGTGACTGCATGGAATCCACACACACCATCTCAAAGAAACAACACACGACATCGATCTCTCGACATGGAAACAATAACACTAATCGACTCTGCCTAATCTTTCTCTTTTTCATCCTTTCGCAAAGGGTGCAAGTGGAAACATAGGAACCAAAAAGAAATCATAAACATCTTTCCTCTATTCCACAGTGTTCCAAAGGAGGATTCAAAACAGTTTGAGACATTTTTTTGGAGTGAACTACTCTTATACAAGAATTTTCATGACATCCCCACATACATTGGCCTCCATAAAGCTGAGATTGTTGCACATTGGAAGGAGATGAATCTCAACCAATACTTTGTTTGGCATGTTGATCGCATCGTAGACACTGAAGAAAACCAAGAAGAAGACGATGAAATTGAGACTCCAACAGATGCACAAACAACAGTGCCACTACATGGATGGGAACTATTCTCACAAATGGGCCTTCCTAATCACATAAATGTAGACACCCTAGAAATGCTTGGTAAACGTGACTTTGACAACAACAACAAATGGGATACACATACAATTCCGCCACATCTACAAAAAGCTGCAAAATACTTCATACACACAAACAAATAGTGTCAACAAAATGACCAATCCACATCCCAATTTGACGATCCACAATACCTACTATAATCAAAACAAGAAATCACACTCACTATTATTGAACAACACTATAACAACATCTCCTCAAACCAACCATTACACATGATAATACAAGGAACAACAGGTACATGGAAATCATATTTGATTCATTGTATAAAACACACAATGTGGAAATTATTACCATGAAATCATAACCCCTTCCTTGTCGTTGCTCCTACAGGGATCACTGCATTCAACATAAATGCATCCACAATACATTCAACCCTAAAAATTCCAATAAAAGAAATGCAACCACTAAAAGGGAAATCACTAACATTATTTCAACAAGAGATGAAACACATCAAATACCTGTTAATTGATGAAATGAGCTTCATTGGACCAAAATTACTACTAAAAATAGATAGCAGATTTTGTGAAGCTTTCCCCCACAACCAACATATGTGTTTCAGAGGTACATCTATAATACTTGTAGGTGACTTAGCACAACTTCCCCGTGTTATGGATAAACCAATCTATGCATCCCACTCCAATGCTATACTCCTATGGGAACAATTCACCACAGTCATTACTTTGCAAACAAGCTTTCGCCAACAAGTTGACTCCCAAACCCAAACTGCTTTTCGCGAAACGTTACAAAATATGTGCAATGCAAAATTGCTCGAGGAAGACTAGAAATTACTAATGACTTGCACAAACAAACATCTATCAAATTATGAGCAGACAAATTTCAACCAATCAATGCACCTATTTTCACAAATGATTTAGTTGCACTACATAACAAAAAAATGCTCAAACTATTAAATCTTCCTATTGCACTATGCATTGCAATACAAACACACACAAAATCGAACATTGATAATGACTCTGAACAACTTCCAAAAGAGGTCCTCCTATGTAGACACCAACAAGTCATGTTAACAACAACTTATGGATTCAAATAGGCCTTGTCAATGGATCTCTTGGAGAATTACAAGAAATTATTTACCCAACTGGATCTAACCCACCAGATTTACCTTCATACATGGTGGTGCGCTTCGATGAGTACAATGGCCCACCATGGAACCCAAATGAACCAAAATGCATACCTATCACACCCATATCCATTGGCAACCGTAGGAAAATACCACTATCCATGGCATGGGCGATAACCATACATAAATCTCAAGGGGTAACACTAAAAAGGGCAACAATTGATATTGGAAAAGTTGAAAGACAAGGGCTCACTTTTACAACTATTTCTAGGGTCAAATCAATAAACGATCTCCGAATAGAACCGCCATTCTCGTTTGACTGCTATTCCTGAATGAAAAAATAACCCTTACACCATTATCAGGAAGAAAGAAGAAGATCGCCTACAAGCTCTCTCAAGTACACAAGTCCAAATGCAACCTCTAACCTCCTGATCATACATCACATTTACTATAATGTCTTATTTAATTTATGTCATATTTGCAATTTATCTTCACGCAATATTGTTTGGGATCTCCTTGCAGATGAATGAAATTGAGACTAAATGTCATCACGTTTGCTTACTGAATATTACTCAAAGTGAAAGCTTACAGGACCTGATGCCACTTCCAGATCGAATTCACTCCACCGCCTACAATTTGATTGAATCTTATCTGCACCGTCTATCTGTTGCACTACTTGTGCACCAATAACAATGTTTAACAACCATCCTACAACTATAAATAAAGATTTTTGCTGACCTCAAGGAGCGTTCTGGGGCAAGGATCCAACTAAAGTGGAGCATATATAGCTAGATAGGCTGCAAAGGGTGTTGTGGAAGTTGGTCTACCAAGGTGATGCATAAACTAACTTAATCTGAATGCTGGGGACATTGAGGAGCATTAATTTATTTATCCTTATGAGCCTACAATCATTGCTCATGAGTTGTAAGCTACTCAAAATTCTTCAACTTCCCTGGATGATACTACTTGTGGCATAGAAGAGAATCAGGTAAAGCTATAAAAAGAGTATCATCTGAATGTAAAAATAGAATGTTGTAGGTTTAAATCTCTTCTAGGAGATCTACCTTTTTAAAAATATCTCTCATTTTCAATAAAGTTTCTTTTGCATTGCAATGGCAAATTCGTTTATTTTCCTTTACTTCACTTCATTACTTTTATAACACATTAAGCTTCTGCAATTTAGTGTCTCATATCCTGTGGATTTTTTCTGATATCCATTTTTCAGTTCTCTTTGATGTTAGTAATTTGTTTATTCCATAATTTCTAATTGCTGGGGACTTGAGCAGAGATCTCATTTTCAGTTGTGGCAAGAATTAAATAAGTAAACATAACAATATTAGTTCTCCCCAAATGAACCTAATTGCAGATAGAGGATACTTAAATCACAGAGGTATAAATGCTTGTCACCAAAAACCACACCATCAATAATATTCAGCAAATTATACAAAACTATCGGCGTATTCCTTGCCGCTCCCCCGGCTGCAAGTGCTAGTCTATAATTCTATTCTATTCAGGAATCCCAAGCTATTCAAACATCTTAGCCTCATTCTCATCACTTCATTACCTCTTTAACAAATCTATCAGCATTCAAGTAAGAAGAACCACCTTCCATCTTCGCCTTTTTCACCGACTCCTTCCATTGGAGTGCATTCTTTCGGAGCTCTGCGCCCTCCTCACTGCAAATTACTCTTCGCACACATCTCTCAATCTCATCCGAATCGAACGTGACATCACCATCGGCATGCAGCGTCCGCCTCAATTTGACACCCATCTTCCACACGTCCACGATTAATTTGCAATTGGTGGGCTGGTCGAAGCGGAGGTCGCAGGCGAGCAGCGGAACCCCAGCACTCACCGCTTCCAGGCTCGAATTACACCCACAGTGACTCATAAACGGCCCCACCGACGGGCGATTCAACACTTTCAGCTGAGGACTCCAATTCACAATCAAACCCCGATCTACAATCTCCTCCGCAAACCCCTCCCAAAAATTCTCCCACACCGTTGTCTGTCCTACAGCGGGACGGATTGCCCACAAAAAATTCTGCCCACTGCTCTGCAAGCCATGACCTATTTGCCGGATTTGTTGTGTACTAATGGCGACTATGCTGCCGAAGGAAACGTAGACAACAGAGCGAGGAAGCTTGGAGTCGAGCCACTTCGTACACTCCTCCGTCTCTTCTTCCCAGGGGCTGCCGCCGAACTCTGTGTCCTCGCTGCTTATTCTATCGATAAAGGCGGAGGGAATGAGTGGACCCACTGTACATACGGGAACATTTGCCTCCTTCAGGTAATTGATCGCTTTACCTTCGAGCTCATCAAACGAGTTCAAAATCACCCACGACGCGCCGTTAAAACTCTCAATGGAACTTAGACTGGACTCCAGACAACCAGCCGTGAGAAGTGGAGTGAAAAACGTCGACGGTAAATCGGGCATTCCCATCTCGCCGATAGCTGGAATGACAATAACGTCATTTGAATCCTGTTCGTGGTTGTTCCACTTCTCCACTGTAAACACAAAAGTGAAAACAAATTACTTCTGTTGTAAGCAAAGTTTAAGATCAATTAAAAAGAATAATACGGAGAGGGCAAGATATTTAACAAACAGACCGTATTTAAAATGGTGATAGATTGCCCCAACAGTTGCAGACTGCGTGTAGAAAAGAGCTCGGGGGATGTTTAATTTGTGCGAAACTTGGGCAACCCAGGGCATAAACGCATCATGAACAATACAAGTCACAGGAGGTCCCCTTACGTTGAGCCGCTCAATCACCTCTTCCAAATCAGATCCCTCCATCTGATGTAACTGCCAGAAAATTTTAAAAAGATCTGAAGCGATGTCCATTCCAGGCGGAAGATGGTCCGGAATGGACTCGAACCGAAGACATATCCCCAGGCCTTGGAGCGTTTTCTCTGCGTTTAACATTCTGTGGTGATCAAAGGCGAAGCTGACGAAAGTGATGAGCACGCCTGCGGAGGCCAAGTCCTTTGAGAATTGCAGGAGGGGATTTGTGTGGCCTGCTTGAGGAAACGCCAACGCTACAACATGTGCACTTCCGCTCGCCATTGTTGCTCTGTTAATCCTTTTGCTTGCCTTCAATTATAAGTCCCGATTCCTCCGCAGCACGTTCCGTCATTCTGTACTCAGTTATTGCCCGACTGGCGTAAATAGCCGGCCTGCTGTGCCGGCCGCATAGAATCCGAATCTGTGAGATTCGACCTGCCGACCTCATTGAGTAGTTCGGCTCTGTTAAATCCCATGGAAAGAAATAGGCGAGGGAAAGAAATAGTTATATTCGATTTAAAAAAAGATAATTTATTTTAATTATAATATATGTTATTAGTTATATTCGATTTAAAAAAATAAAATATTTTAATCATAATATATGTTATTTTTTTAATGATAGATTATTGAGTGTGATTTGATTGAAAATTCAATAAAATATATTTAAATCTATATGATTATTTTTTATTAATAAAAAATTGTTCAATTGCTTTTTTATTTTTATTTTAAATAAGATTATTCTTTATTTCATTTTAATTGTTTACTTTCTTTGATTAAAATGATAATATTTAATGGTTATAAATGTAGATTATTTTTATTTTTAAAATAAAATTTATTTATTTAACTTATTAAATTATACTAATAAAATAATTTTATTATCATTTTGTTATATAAATTATTTTGTCTTTTTTTTTGGGTTCTATTGTATAAATTAATTGTAATTTGGTACTATTATTTTTATTCTTTTTAATATTTAATATTCTAAAATTTAAATTAAATATACAAATATAATCATTTATATAATTTGTCATACCTTATTGGAGAAATATATTCACAATCTAATTGTTAAGGCATGTTCGTATCAAATAAATTTTTGCTTTGGTTACCTGATAATTTTAGGCTTCCCAGTTGTAGGACACCACTAGAGACATGAAATCATGTTTCTTTTGTTAATTTTCAACATTTTATTAAGTATTGTCAATAAAAGCAACATGGGATCTACTTATTCAAGGAACTTGAAGGATATGGTACACTTTTAAGGATTTGATAGAGGAGACTTTCTTGCTAATTGGTTCATTCAATTTGGGAGAATATCTCTCCTTTCTCTAGTGGTTTGATTTGCAAAGTCTTATAGTAGTTATGATATTAAATTTATAGAAGAAAAGAGATGATTTTATGTAGACATTGTTGAACAATCATTGTTACATAATTCCATAATTTTTTATGCAACATTCTTGCAAAGAGAATTTGATACAAACAAAGATAATTATTATTCCTTTTTCATCATGCAGGGTGTTGCCACAATAGTGGTTTACACTTTCTGGGAGATTTTGATTTTTGCTAAAATCACATATTTTTAGAAAATATAATGATTTTAGCCTTGAAAAGTTTCATTTAAAGGATTCTAATTGAAGAGGATTTGATCAAACCACATTAGACCAAAGTCCCCTTGAATAGAACCTTGCTAGTTTTAAACCATACCTATAACCGAGTCTCCTTTATGCCTATCAAAATGCTGATAAAAAACCACTTTTGATTTACCTTTTGGGGAACAAATGAATTCATTTAAAATTTAGTTTTTGTAAGCATGTAGTCCTTATTATAATCTTCCAAAAAAGTATAATTTTAATGAAATTTAATTTGATTATTATATTTATTTTTTATTTCTTGTGAATTTAGTTTTTTCACTGAAAATTAAGCTCTCTGTTCTGCACATGTGGAAAAATAGTAGATTATCAAAATAAAGTTTTCAAAAATATGTTCAAGCTGGGTATTGATGTCCTTGATCCATTAAAAAAATAAAAATTGAATTTCAATTTATACATAAAAAGTTATGTTGTATACAGTCTGCCTATGTCTGAATTGTAATTGGTTTGACTTCAAAACTTGATTAAGAAAAAAATATTTAATAAAACACTATGAAACCAAATGAAATGGTTAGATTTCGTAGTACAAATCTAAATTAAAAATAAATAAATTTTTTATCCTTCATACAAAAATATTATGTTGTATATGGTGAGCATCACTCCTTAAAAATGCTGTTTACTGATAAAAACTAGTTTTTGAAGGAGATGAAAAAAGTGCAATCTGATTCCAAAATTTTTGAAAAAAATATATTTAGAATTTATAGAAAAAACTTCACAAATCACTAGTTTGCATCATCTTCAAATTCCTCACGGTTTAGCCGCCATAGGAGCCTGGAAGTGAAGATTTAATTCAAAAAAATCAATTCAGTGTCCAATTTGCCCAAAAATTGTAAACCAGTATTGTGGGATCACCCTGCAATAAATTTTATTTGGAGGATCATATGCATGTAACTCAATGGGTGAGTGAAGCATGGTTGTGATCTACCATGTATATGATGACAAGCATGGTGAGATCTATGCGACTTTTTTTTTTGATGAGCACATGATTATACTGAGAGGGGGGAAGGGGTGAATCGGTATAATGCAACTTTTACCAATTTAAAACTTTATCAATCACAATAATATCATTCACTCAACATCAATAATTATGCACATGAGAAGGACACAATAACTGACAATATTTTCATGGAAACCCTTACAAGAAAAAACCACAGAACAATATTGCTTATATATAAATTCTTCTTACAACTTTGTACACACCAACCCACAAGAGATACCAACTAACTCAATTCGTAGGCACCAACACTCTACACTAAGCATCAATTTAGAAAATGACACTAATAAGTCCTTAAGAAGTACCAACTTCCAAAACCAAGTTCCACCTTGAACATTGCTTCTACAATGGATGATGGATAATTCAATCTCCTTCACTTATTCACTCCATAATTCCCTTCTCATTTACCAAAATATACTTGTATGCTTTCATATTCTCTTCTTATATTCTCCTTGTCTTTTAACATTTATATCCTTCATAAATCTCTCATATTCACTTATATATATTTCATATAGCTTTCATTTATTTCACTCCATTATCCATTCATATTACTCCTTTTGTTAAATTCATTCTTGAATGATGTTCACAATTATATTTCTCTTCAAATTTGCATTATATATTATTCACAAATTTGTTATCATGTACAAGACCTCTTCTCTCAAATGGATCACATTAACTTATATGTGTTTCAATGATCTTTCTTTTATTTCACACACCAAATTTTCTCCAAGTCTGATGTATATCCACTTTAAATTCTCATTGAAAAACTTCTTATTTTCTTCACTCTCTCACACTCCCCACATTTCAAAACATGCCATCAATATTTATATCTTCATACTTTAATAAGAAGACATACCTTTTCAAAATGTGATGTCTTAATGACATGTCACTTTGTTCACCTCTCTACCTCCCTCCCATCTCTCTACCTGGGTTAGTGCAAGATCATGATGGTCCAAACAGGGCCTCTAAGTGGAAATGAAAATACAAAAAAAAAAAAACTTAAGCATGTTGGCCTTGCCATTGCACCAAAAGATCGACTTGTTAATGCCCAATACAAGCCAAAGTTAATATCCATGGGAGGCCGTTAAACCATGTTACGAATACTGAGAGCCGCACTAAACAATCAAGGAGACCAAGGGCACACACCTTGCAACAATACCCCCCTAGCGCAAGCGAGGGATTCGAATTCGTGACCATCTTTGATACCAATTGTTGGCCTTGCTGTTGCACCAAAAGATCGACCTGTCAATGCCCGATACTAGACAAATTTAATATCCACGAGAGGTGGTTAAACCATGTAACGAATCTTGAGCACTGCATTGAACAACCAAGGAGACCAAGGGCACACACCTTGTAACAAAGCAACTTCACATAAGAATTTGAATAGGTAATGTAGCATCGTAAATTGCTACCCTTGATAATCTTACACTATGTTTTTCTCCCTCCTAAGTGCATGAACCTAATTGTACATCTAATGTCCTAAATTATGCATTCCATGGCCCATTTGGACATTTACCAAGAAAACCCATATACAAAACCAAGGAAAACATTTAATATTTTGCTCCTGACACCTTAAATACCGTGAAATAGGGCTGGGACTAAGTCACCCTAGGTAACTTGGTTCCCCTATTTCGCCTCCAAATTTTCATATGTCAGAGTTAGCATTTTATTATTTGAATTTGAAATGTCAAATATCAACTATTGGGATTTAATTTTTGGGAAATTAGATTAAATGCCTATAAATACCTAGTTATTTCACCATTTGAAAACTAATTAGCATTAAGAGGCAATTTGGAGATCAAGAGCATTATCAAGCAATCATTATTAAGTCAAGAGCATTCAAGAGTAGATTTATTGCAACAATTCAATATCAGCACATGTCAAACAACAAGTAGATCTTATGTTTTTTCATGTTTATGTTATCATTTTGTTTGTGAGATCTAACCCTTGTAGATCTTCAAAGCCAATCATGCCAAACAACAATAAGCCTTGAGGAGATTTGGATGACTTCAGTCTTTCAAGGAAATCAGATTTGAGTGGTGAGTTACAGTCCATTGTTTATTTATCATTCATTTATCATTTAGCCTCTATCCCTCAAAAGGATAAGCTCTCTTTCATTGACTTTGCCATTGTGGAGGTGGAAACACCAACACAGAGTTTGACTAAGGAAAACCCCTATATAGAACAACCCTTCCTCTCTTTTTTAATTGTAGGTTTCAAATATGAAGAAGATTGGAAGAAGATTGAAGATCATTTATTCATTGTTGCATACAAACCCTACAACTTGACAACATATGAAAACTCACTTAAATCTAAGCACCCGACAAAGATCCAATAGTGAGTCTTGGAGGAAAGAAGGGTATGAGAAGACTCTTGAGGAATGTGAAGATAGATTTCAAATTCAGTTACAAGGACATAGTCACCTTGGGCGACTTAGTCCTCCAAAATCAGGGTTAAATTTGCATGATAGGTGCACAAAACTTTGCCTTTCTCAAATATATTGTGGCAATTTGCTGTCATAGTTTCTTTGTTGCTAAAAACTTTAATTTTTAGATTAGGTCATATAGCTTCATTAGGTTAATCAAAGAAATTCAATTTTAATCAATTTCCAAGGCACAAAAGGATCGGATCCAAGGCTGATTGAATCACCTTTTGGGGTTGCAAGTCAATCTAATCTCCTTGCCAATTTGCATCCTAATCTTATTTTGAAAAATGAGTCATGTTAGTGTTCTACGCATTAGACCTAGGATCCCTTTTCCATCAAAACATGTCATTAACATAATTTGGAAAATATGTAGGAATATAATTTGTAGCAAATTGAATGTAGTTCATATGCTACTAGGCCTCTTTTGAAAAAAATAAAAAGAAGGTGGTTGCTTGGCCACCCTAAGTATGAGAAAAAATAAATATATTTTATTGAAACTTTCAATATAAGTAAAAGACACATGCCTAGATGTGACACAAATATTTTTGTAATTTTTTTCAAGTAAATAATTTGTTATGAATTTTCTAGTAGAAATTTTTAAAAATATTAAAAACCATTTGTCCGACCATCCTAACTTGGTAAAAAATTTATGAAATTTAATTAATTTTTTAAAACTATAGTTTGTGAAGCATAGAGTGTGATGCATCTTTCATATTCAAAACTATGTAATTGTTTAAAATTTATAGATGTTTTTCAATTAGCCTATCAATCAAGACTTTACACATGGTGCATTTAGAAAATCAATAATAATTATCAATTAAATTAAAAATAAAGCATATATTATATTGGTAAACTATTGACAATTTACTGAATAAAACCTTTTCGTTTCATCTTGAATTCATATGAAAAAAGTCATCAACACGAAGGGTGAAGTTTGAAAAATCATTGCAACCCCTCTCAACATGTTTGGGTAGTTGCATTTTGAGGTAGGACACTCGCAAGCCAAATCCAAATACAACCCCGAGGGAATAACTAAGGAATATTTTTTTCAAAAAATGGATATCTGTTATTAACAAATATTTGATAGAAACAAATATCCATTTTTTAAAGTTAAGAATAAATTATTTGTTTCTTTTACTTAGAAATATTAATATATATAAATATCACTATAGGTTAAAATTTAACATGTTATAATATTAATATTGATATTAATATTTGTATATATTTAAAATATTAATATATCTACTAGGGTTTTGTGTTTTCTGAGGTCATCCTTGGCCCCTCCTACGTCATACTACACTTCCTGCGCAAGAAATTTTTTCCTTCATTGAGTATGGCCGTATTTACTGCAGCTTTAAGAGTTTATTATGCCTTCAACTGGCAGTAACCCAACAATTCATGCTGGTGTTAGCGGTTCGTTGGCGCAGTTTAATGGCTCCCCCACCGAACAAACGCCCTCAAAAATTTGTTCTGAAAGTCTTTCATGAGGTAAGCATTCTGATGCTCCTGCTGATGTAGTTTTACCTTTACTTGATTTTGATTCTACATGCCAATGGCTCGAACAACACACCCTTGTGGGTTATTTTGTTGGGAGGACTCCCCTCGAAAGTGTGCTGAAAGATTGGGTCAACAAGGCTTGGGTCCCTCATGGGGTTTGCCTTGATATGGTCCAAAATCTGACCAAAGGTTTTTTTTGTTCTGCTTTGCAGAAGTTAGTCATGTGCAAGCTATTCTGGGTCATGGTCCTTGGTATGTTAGGTCCTCCTTGTTGGTTTTCCAGGCATGGACTCAGGATTTTTCTATTTCAGATGACACCAAAATGTGTGTCCCGGTTTGGATTGAGTTTCCCAGGGTACCTCAGCCATGCGTGCCCTTCTTGAACCATATTGCTTCCTCTTTGGGGAGGGTTGTTTGTATCAAACCCGATAGGTTCTTCCAAGACCGTCCACAAAAGAGGGTTTGTGTGGAAGTTGATTTATCCAAGGATTTGAAAGAGTCTGTAGACCTCCAAATTGGTGATATTAGACACACCCAAAAAGTCACATATTTCAATTTGCCAACACGTGCTATTGGTGCCAGTCAACTCACCACAAGATCAAGGACCGCCCTTTGACAGTTCCTCCTACTTCTTCACAGTCACGGGATGTTGAAAAGCCTCGTCAGGCAGAGCCTGCTGCTAAGGTTGAAACAAAGTGGACTATGGTTTCAAATCAAAAAAATAAGTCATCTGGTTCTAGGTCAGCTCCCAAGGCCCCTGAAACAACAAAATTGGTTTCAAACCCTTAAGAAAAGGGGACAACTGCTCCCTTAAGAGCCACTTATGTTGTTGTACAGCCTAGGTCAAAGGCCACGCCTCAGCCTGCGGCTATTTTGTGTGCTCAACCAGCTTTTTCTTCCGCATCGGGAGCTCAATGATGGTCTTGCAACCTAGCTCCTCCACTAGAAGAAGGAGAATATGTTCCTGAAAAATGAAGGTTTTCTCCTCCTATTCAGCTTGGTTCCATTCCACAATAGTTTTTGAAGAATAACTTCTTTTCTTTGGTTGAAGAGGACCTAGATTCTGCAAGTATGGAAGATTTTCATCCATGAATTTTATCTCATGGAATGTCTGAGATCTAACTGACCTCTCCAGGAAGTATTCTATTAGGAATACTTTGTAGAAATACACAGGGATTGAAGTGCTTTGTTTCCAGGAAGTTAAAATTTTAGGTTTTTTGCTCGCTTTGGCTTGTCGTTCTATTTGGCTAGCCAGTACCATGTTTTGTACTTTGCATGAAGCTGGTCATGGTGGCGCTGCCACTCTTTTGGCCCCACGATTACATTCATGCATGGTGGACCATGGGGTTGATCCCTCCCAGCGAGTGGTCTGGGTTCTCCTCAATATTGAGAATCACTCCTTCGAGATAATTAATGTTTATGCCTCTAATGATGCCCTGGAGTGCTGCCGGCTTTGGCGCTGGATTGCTGATTCTCTTACAGTTGCCACCTAGTTGCTTTGTAGGGATTTCAATATGGTGGAGATGGAATATGATAAGGATGACACCTTTCCTTTCCGTTGGGCTACGGGTGAAAGGGAGGCGTGGTTTTACATGCACAATAAATTGGGGATTTTTGATCCCAATATGGGTCATCGCCATTCTAATTCTCTTTGGCACACTTGGTGTAACTACAGGGCTGGTTCTAACAGAGTCTTTAAACGCCTCAATCATGCCATGATCTCAGCTCAATCTTTTTTTTCCTTTACTAGTTCTACCTTGCCAGTAAAGCCGTTAGTGGATGTGACTCTTTTTGATCACTTCCCAATTCAATTTCGCATTGAGTGGGCATCTCGTCAGCCCCGCACGTGTAAGACCCAATTTTTTTTGAACACATCCTTGCTTTGTCATAAGCCCACCCTGGCCCACATTCACCAGGTGTGGAATTTGGAGTGTAGGCCACCTGGCCATACAGGCTAAATTGCTTAGTGGAATGATGCCATCATTCGTACTACACGTTTTTTGCGCATTTATGGGCGCTAGTTGGCTATATTTCATCGACGCTCTTATGAGGCCACCACTACCGACTTGCATATTGCTATGGAGGCTTTGGCGGCCAGTCCTTTCTCTCCATCACATCAATTTAGGGTGGTAGATTTAAGGCAGCAAAAGCAAGTGGCCAATGCCTATATTGCCAGAGGCACTCAAATCAAAGCTCGGTTTCACTGGCTCAAAATTGGTGATCATGCTTCCAAAGAATTTTTTTTGGCTCTTCATGCACAAAAATCTTCCCTGGGCATGAAAGAAATGAAAGATGGTAACCAGGTGCTCTATGAGCTTCCTGACATTCTCTAGGCCTTTGTGCATCACTATGAACAGGTTTTCACTACTTAGGGCTCCACGCTTGCGTGCTAGCAAGCCCTTTAGGACTACCTTGTTGTTGTGTCACATAGGCTTCCTTCAACCCAGATTAATTTTTGTGATCAATTGTTAACAATTGATGATCTCAAGGAAGCTGTTTCCTCTATGGCCGATGACAAGGCTCCTGGGATTGATGGATTCCCTTGTGAATTTTATAAAGCCCTTTGGGACTGTGTTGGTAGTGATTTACATCATGTTTATCTTGAAGCCTTTCAAACCAAATCTTTAGGCAATTTAATAAATAAAGGCAATATAAAATTCATACCTAAGCCTGGAGATCCAAAGGATATTTGCAACTGGAGGCCCATCACGCTTCTCAATGTTTCTTACAAAATCATTGCCAAAGCTCTGGCCCTAAAAGTTCACCACCTCTTGCCTCAGGTTGTGCGCCCTGAGCAGACTGGCTTCATCAAATCTAGGTTTATTCTGGATAATATTATTGTTGTTTGGGAAGGCATGGAGTGGGCCTGGCGGTCGAACTAGAAAGCGGTTTTCATTAAAATTAATTTTGCCAAAGCCTATGACTGCATTGAATGGAATTTCATTCTTGCGATGTTGCAAGCCTTGGGATTTGGACCCAACTTTATTCACTCTGTTCGTATGCTTTTTTTTGATGCTTCAGCTTGTATTTCCATTAATGGCCTCCAGTGTTTTGCTTTTTTTCTTTTTCGTTCCATTCGCTAGAGGTGCCCTCTTGCCATTGCTTTGTATGTGCTGGCTGCTGAAGGCTTTGGCTATCTTTTGGCCCATGCTATCTCTCAACAGTGTGTGAAAGGGATCTCTCTCCCAGACTCCTAGTAGCAGCTTGCTAATGGCCACTTTGTGGATGATTCTTTTCTCACTCTCTTAGAAGATGAAGAATCCATCATTACCGCCCTTGATTGTCTTGATACTTTTTGTCTTGCCTCCGATTCGGCAATTCAATCGCACAAGACCTTATGCTACAGACAATCGGTGCTCCCCACTCTTGCGTGGCTCCAGACTTATAACTGGAAGTGGATTGGGTAGGGAGAAATCTTTCATTTTCTGGGCATTCCCTTCACCTTTCAGGCTTCCCCTTGGGAGCTTTGGCAAGCCATGCTCTTCAGGATTGAGTAGAAGTTGGCCTATTGGATTACTAAGCCTCTCTCATTGGCTGGTAAATTCCAGGTTTGCTCTAAAATTTTGGCAACCACCCATGTCTACTACTCTTCTTGTTGGGCTCCTTCAAAATCTGCCTATAGTAGGCTTGAAAAATTACTTCAGGATTTTTTATGGGTCTCCTCTGAAACCCATAAAGGGTTTCATCAAGTTGCTTGGGAGTATTGCTGTCTCCCCAAGGACTCCGGAGGACTTGGGCTGCTCTCCACTCAACGACAAGGGACTGCCCTCTGTGTCAAATGGATTATCTGGGCTCTTACCGGAGATGAAGCCTGAAAAATTCTCCTTAGGCATTGTATTCAATCTGGTTTTCTTGTTCACAGACCTTCTTAGAAAGCAAATGGTCTCCAAACCCTCCTAGTTATGAGGGAGCCGGTTCAAATTGTTGGCTCCTTTGTGGCCAAGAGCATCTGGTGCTCTTGGGAAACTGTTAAACCATGGCTCTGATGGGCTGGGGTTGGATTTTATGATGGACTTTCCATCAACCAACAAAACTTATGGTGGTCTCCCCTTCTGGTTCAGAATGGTCAACCTTTGGCTAAGTCACCTTGGCTCAAGGCCCTTAGATTTCACAAAAAGGGCATTCAAACACTGCTTCGGCTTTTTCACTGGCCCACTATGAGTCTTTTGCAGTGGGATGCTTTTAAAGCCTAGTACAGTCTTCAAAACCAAGACCGTTCTACCTTCGACAGGCTAGTGAGCGCCATTCCGGAAAATATGCTTCACAAAGTTGGTAGTCGTGGGCACAAACCTTGGTGGAAAGACTAGAAATGGTTTCCAGAAACCCCTCTTAGAGGCTACAAGTCGCGGCTTGGTTACAGGTGGCTTTCACCCCATTTTCCTATGATCAGTACTTTGAACTAGAGGTGGCTTCTTATTTCCTCTGCCCATACTTGGCATAAGAGGTTTTGATGCCACTTGGTCTGCAAGGGTTAATCTGAAGCTGAACCACTTTGCTTGGTGTATTATTTTCCAAGGCTTGCCTGTGGGCTCTCGACTTGTTCATTTGGGGGTTCCTGACCCTCGCTGCCCTTTTTGTGAGAAATATGAAAGCTTTAAGCATCTTTTTTGGTTTTTTCCTAGAGCTCAACAACTTTGGACTTGGATTCATGATTTCTTTCAGCCTTTTTGGTTGGAACCCTTCTCTTGGCATATGGTTCTGCTGGGGGACCCGCCTAGAATTCCGACTAAGTTCACCCAGCTTTGGCACACTTTCAGGGTGGAAATCCTCTTCAATATCTGGAAAGACAGAAATGCTTGCATATTTTCTCATTCTCATTTGGATGTTAATGTCTCTATTTATGCTAAAGTAGTTATTTGTTCTAATGTTCTCCTATAGATTTAGGTGCAAGCCAACAAGGTTGCACTGGAGGTGGCTCACCTACAGGTTCTTCTGGACCACTAGGGCAATGCCCCTTGTATTGTGGCTTGGCTTCCAGATTCACCCTCTTCCTCCTGCAGCCGGTCGCCCTCTCGGGGCCGGAAGCAGAATGATTCGGTGCGTTCCCGCTCCCAGCCTCTTGCTCGGCAGGATTCCTGGCCTCCCAGGCGGGCTCGTTCTCCTCCACCACGACCTGGTCAAGGCTGGCCCTCTGGTGGTGCCATGGGGAGTGGTGGTGGCGGTTCTAGGTGGCCCTTTGATGCTTCGCTTGTTTCTGGCTCTAGTTGGCTTGCAAGTTGTAATAATTTTCCGCGGCTGGCTCTAGCAATCTCGCCCCGGCGCGAAGAAAAAGAAAAAGAAAAAGAAAAAGATGACAATGGCTGGGGTGCTCCTCCTGACGTCACTCCAAACCCTGCTAATGTATGGGGGAAAAATTTGGACGACAGGGACCCCCAAGGATCCATTGGCACTGCTTTGGCCACATGATTTTTATTTCCTGCTGTTAAGATTTTGGGCTAGGCCCATGTGATATTATTTTTTGGATTTTCTGGGCTCTGCCCATGTGACATTCGGGGTGTGCCTTCTAACCACCTGCCCCTTTTTTTGTGAATTTGTAATTATATCTTTATATTAATATAGATATTTTCCTATTCATCAAAAAAAAAATATTAATATATATAATATATATATATATATATAATAAATTAATATATACTGGAAAATATTAATATTAATATAATATATACATTATATTTCATATAAATATTATAATTTCACGGCATCTTGGCGGGTCATCATTATGTGCGGTTGAGAAGGAAATCCTCGATGCATTTTTGGGATGGCACGATATTGATGAATATTGAAAAATACTCATTCTGCCCCTTCACACCCTCTCTCATCCACCTCGAGAAGACTATCTGATGAAGTGTTTGGCTCTCCGCTAAGATGAATTAAATACCATTAATGCAGACACATTTGATGGGTGTTATAAGGTAAGAGCTAAGGGTTGGTAATGACATTCATTGCAATTCATGCATAGAGCTACTGTGTGAGTATGGAGACTCCCATTCGTCTCACCACAGTATGCAAGCAATGGGAATTTTTGAGGAAGATTAAAAATAATAGACTAAGGTTGGTCTTCATGGAAGACGATTTCCTATTGGTGGAGGCGATAAAATTGGTCTTGGGGTTAGAGTTTCTCATTTCAAAGGAGAGGTATAGGGTGAATGTAGACATAGAATCCTAATTCTTTGTGTCTCTTCTTGAATGAAAAACTCTGAAAGCAATGAAATTATTGATGGCACACAAGTTGGTCTAGTTGGAGTTTTTGGAGGGTGTCGAGGATGTGATCATTATTATAGAGCTGGGGGTAGGTATGCCTCGACCGTAGCATATGGGGAGGATATTTCTACTAGATGTTTGGGTAAAACACTACCCTTTTCTATTGGATGTGAACGACATAGAATTATTGGAGCACATGGAACAGGTGGTTCATGGAGTGAAGTTCCTATGGAGGTTTCTGTACTTGGAGCCGACACCCAGTGGTTACTGGAGAATCCTCTTCCAAGAGTATCTCTTGGGCAAGGGCATGGAATTTGACTGACTGATAATCCTTGCTTCTGCTTTTTTGGTATGTTTGGTTTCAACATCTTAGGGTGGCTATGGTTTTCTTGTTGTCCTCACGGTTGGTATTTTGGGTAGGTACTAGGTAAGATAGTTAATTTCTTCTGCTACAAAGGTAATGGGTATGTTTGATGATTTGTATAGTCTATATTTTGGGCGGGTACTGGGTAGAAAAGTTGATCATCTTCCGTTGTGAAGGTTAACTTTTGAATAGATTATAAGAGATTTGAATATTAGGCTGATGCCTTAAACTGGTGATGTTACTGTATGTAAGGGGGTCAATCTATGACTAGGTGCCTCTAAGATCAAAGCAATGTAAACACTTTGGACATTAATGATTTTTTTTTGTTTTACATAGTGAAATGATGAAAAATGGGGCTCTACTAGGGTTTTAGGACCTAGGGCCACAATCTTCCACACTTCATTCAAGAATAAATCCAGGTTGGGATTCCAATGCAAAGAAGATTGAAATCTAACAAAGGGGATGTTCTAGGGGATTGGATGATGTAGATGAAGGGTTCACCACCAAGTTTAGATTTGGAAAGACAATGCAATTGAGGATGAAATGCAAAACCCTAGTTTGATGTAATGCTTCAAAGAATGACCTAGAAATGTAAACAAATAACAATAGAAAATTATAAAATTGGAAATGTGCACCCGAGAAACTGGAGAAGGTAGAATGGAGGTCTGGAATCTTGAAAAATCTACTATTCAAGCCAAATAGGACTCATACACTAAGCTAGGTAAATCATTCCAGTTTTGAGAAAATTATGTTGGAATAGGTTTAAGACAAATGGGTACTCAGATTTGCAAAAATCTTTGATAGACAGGTATAATGGGACTCATTTTCCAATAGTGGAAAATCAGTCCACTTCTAGATTTCTGGAAATTCAAAGTTGGACCATGTAGCTCTTAGTTTACTCTTCTATTCCTGATTTAGATCCGGTTCTGAAACTACAAAATTCAGCCTGTAGGTCTTCTCCAAGATCCTCCAAGGCTTGTTCACAACTTTGTCAACTTTGACTTGCTTTGACAACTTGATGAAAACTTTTCCAATCTTGCTCCTTGATAAATCTATAACCTAGACCTGCAAATCACATATAAAGAGAGGAAAAAATGGTTGTGGGATTTGCCTTGGTCAAACCCTTTGTTGGTAATTAAACCTTGAAATGAAATAAAATATAAAGGAGATTGATGAATGAACAAAATGAGATGTTGCAACTCACCAAACCCTAGCAATAAAGTGCTAAAATTATGCTTGAAATGACTACAATGGATGTGGTTCTTGATTCTTTCTTGAAGTTGATATATCTTGAATGCAATGCTTGCTTGGATCATGAAATCTACATCACAATTGTGAGTACAATGACAAACATGAAGGATATGATCTTTTGCATGATGATTGATGGTTGAAGAATGCTCTTGAAAGATTGATAATCTACCCTCAAAAACCTTGAATGCTCTTGTTCAAATGCTCTTGTGAACTCAATTTTCTATTAGGATGTTCTCACAAAAGTCTGAGATCAAAATGAGTGAAAGAACCTTGTATTTATACTCAATTATGCAAGAATTCCCAAAATTACAACACTACAAGCCAAAATTAAATCTTGGAGAATAAAATCCTGGCAAAGATTTAAATTAAATTTGACTTTGAGTTAAAGGGGACTCATTTGCCACCTTGGGTGAGTGGGTCCCACTAAGGGTACTCATTCACCCAAAATGGTGAATGAGTCCCACCTTAGGAATTTGAGGTGGGTTTTTGGGGTTTTGATGTTTTAAATGCCTTTTGTCGAGATTATTCAAAAAAATACTCAGAAATAAGGTTTGTGGATGCAAAAAGGGGCCAATTAAAGCACAAGAGATCCCAATTATTAATGACAAGCCAAGAAGAATGTGAAAGTGTGTTACAACACTTTATAACACACAAAATAAGGTAAGGTTAAGAGAAATTATGATTGAAAGAATGTTAATTATGCTTAGAAATCCTAAAAAAAGTGTGAAAGTGTGTTACAACACTTTACAACACCTTTACAAGGCATCATTAAAAACATTAGTTCACAAGGGCCCAAGACCTAATGTGAATGTGGTATCCACATTAGAAAACTAAATCAAGGCCACACTAAGCCAAAATCTGCAAGAAGGAGCTAAACAAGCACGGAAAAGGCTAAGGACCCTTTTTTCATTATTACATTTAGCCCCCACTTTAGTGAGAGGATGAACCTACTTCAAACCCACACTATAATAGATAAACACACATCAAGTGGGATTCCAATGTACCAATGCTATCAAGAAGAGACAACAATTACTAGGAAGGATGATCAAGCCCCCAGGATCAAGATCTCATGACAAAACAACATAAACACAAAGGAACACACATGAAAATGATATAAAGACCAGTGAAAAGGCCAACCATACACTACCAAAGATTCAAAAGAAATGAAGGAGAAAGTTGGAACAAGCTTTGATTGTTTGTCCAACACAATGTGGATCAGATCTAAGCTGTTTGTCTGAGAAAAATGCATACTCACTTTGATACGATGAAACTCATGGCTGTCCATCAAGTGAGAAGTCCTTAAAGGGTGAGAAACATACACTCATGGTTGGTATGTACTCACACACACACACAAGTGGCTATGGGGAAAGTCATGCCGCTAATTGGGCTTCTCGCTCAACAATACCAAAGTTATACCTCCTGATAAATTTAATAAGGCGCCACATAAAAATGACTTGGTTTTTAAGCTTCATGAGACAAGTAAAACCTCATATTCTTGGAGCTCATAAACAAACAAGTTGGCTCCACAAACATGTAAGCTATGTTATGCAAGGTGGCCATATAAAAAAATGCAACATACAAAAATAAGAAACGTTCAAAGGAGTCTTGCTTATTTGATGCAAGGTATTTAACCTAGGGAACATTGTGCCTAATGTCTCCAAGAGAGGACCAATCAAAGAATATAAAATTCACAACTTAGGGGATGCAGTGTGTCACATCAAGCCACTAAGAAGAATGCAATATGCTAAGAGAGATCACGCTCATGAAATACATCACACCCAATGTCATCCACAAAGAAAAAATGCATCCTATGAAGTAAGAAGGCTGCACTAAGAACCATGAAAAAGGAAAATGCAAAATAATAATGCCAATGTATGCCCCTACTTTAAGGAAATTGCTATACACCATGCTATGAGCAATTACTTTAGAGTAGAAAATGAAGAATGCTAACGAGAAGAAGGACATGAGAGCCAACTTGGAAAGTCCTATGCCAAGTCATATGTTTTTGAGTAAGGCTACGTCATGCGAGAGAAAAATAAAAGAGAGGGGTTTCCCCCAAAAAGAAAACACAAAACACATAAGGGATCTATGGATTTGGGGTCAGTATATTCTTTGTTGCAATTTTTTTAAGGAGCTCAAAACTGTCATCATCCCCCCAAATACACATAGAACTAGAAGAATGACACAAAGAAAATGAAAGCAAAGAAAAACCTTTAGGTCAACATGGAAGAGACATAGGGTGTTTCGACACCTTGTGTCATCCCTGGAAGGAAACACAAGAAAAAGATAAAGATGAAATGAAAAGGCAAAAGAAAAAGAATTTGAAATCCTTTTGGGTCAACATGAAGGAGATCTGAATGTCTCGATGCCTTGCATCATCCCCAAAAGGAAAACACTTGTGAAAATGATGCACGAAATAGAGAAGAATGAAGGTACAAATAGAGAAATGTCACAAAGAGAGAGAAAATAGAATGTTCTGGGGGATCACATTACACACATGGAATCACACAAAATAAAATGAAAAATAAATAATGCAAAAGATTAGTAAGGAAAATGTGAGTCAACCTATGAGCAAGTCATTTGCCTCCCAATCTTAGTCTGTATAAGAGGAAGGTGAATAAATAACCTAAGGGATAGTGAAAAATGCATTACTAGGACAAGACTAACAACTTTGTGCCCCCACTGAGTGAGAGACAAGAATGAGTTGAGGTAATTTTTGGGAAAGAGGTCATGTAACAATGAGAAGAGGATATTATACAACTGTTACATGGCAAGAATGGGGGGAGAAATGGATCCCACTTTAAGAGATTATTTCTAAAATATAAAAGTGTTGAAGGATCCTTATGATAGTTCGACACTCATCAGTAAGATGCCCAAGAATCTTATGATCTATGCATAATACGTCGTATTATCTTTAGGGAATTTGCTTCTAGTTCGAGGTGGAAGTTTAAGTCGACTTGTGTCTATAAGATGTTTCAGTTGTTGTTCAATTTTTCTTGGGGTTTTGTTGTTGTGAATTCTATCAACTGCTCTAGTTGAAGGTTGAGGAGGAGGACCTGAGGAGATCCTCTCATCCTTGTCACTGTTAGGAATTATTAGGTGTTCTTTAGGGAGAAGAACATTCATATCAAGATTATGATCTAAGATAACCGTAACATCACTACGAAGTCTTAGATATTCTTTAGGAACATGTTCATTGCGAGGGGGATCTTGGTATCCTATTCCCTTTGTATTTTCATTAGGGTAAAAGTATAGATTTGTGTCACACTTTCAACCAACTTATCAGAAAAAGTGAATTTTAGTATTTATAACTAAAAATCAATTTTGGTCAAAAATATGATCAAATAAGATTCATTCTAGATAAGTTAAATATGTCCACAACTTTTCCAACTAAAATTGTTGGCTAAATGCATATGTAGCACCACTTTAAGCCCTATTTACTAAAAAAGTGAAATTATTTGAAAACTTTAATGTTTCAACAACTCCTACGCATATAAATAACATTTTATTTTAAATGTAAAAATACCCTTTTGTAGATCCATAAGTGTAGTTTTCAAATATATATTTATTTTAATGGTTCAATTATTATTTTTTATTTTTTACTAAAAGTAGATTATTAGGATAAAAATATTAGGTTGATTACCATGTCAAGAAAAGTACTAAAACTTATTAATAGTATATTTTTTTCTACTTTAGATAAGTATTTAATATAAAAGTTGATGTCGAGTGGAAGCAACTATCTTTTAATACATTCACATTTAAATATTTATTTAAAAATATATATTTATTAAAATTGCAAAACAATTTATCCATGCCCTAAAGTTTCAAGTTATAAATATACACAAAAAATTTGAAGGAAAAAATAAAATTTACTATATAAAGCTTGGTGTCATGTAACACCATTTTTCCGCATTTTATCAACAACTAAATTATAGTGTTAATTTATAAAAAAATATATTTAAATAATTTTTTAATTTTGTTAAAACAATACAAACATAAAACATACTAAAAAATACACATTTTATTAGGTTACATCATTTCAAAATTCAAAATATATATGTCACTTTCTAGTGATTCAAGTTTAAAAGTTAGATCAGTGTTGGCTGTTTCCTTTATGAAAGTGTGACAACTTTGTACTTTTACCCCTTAGATGGTATTTGTTCTAGAAGTTGATGAATTTTGTGTTCACTTGTTGTATCACACCCTTGTTTGCTCAAGATTGTGAAGCCTTTTCCATATGTTTCTTGAAGGTTGATGGGAGTGTTGGTGACCTTGTTATCATAAAAGGGTTGAGTGTTTACTTGCTTAGAGGAACCAAGTTCACCTATTGTAGGGGACTTAGGTTCAAATTTTGTTCCAGGGTGAAAATAACCAAACATCTCAAGAGGTGGTATGGTAGGAGGTTTTGGTTCATTCATGGATGTATAAAAGGATGTGTTAGCCTCAAAATTGTTAAGACAATCATTTAAGAACCTATTCATGCTGTCATCATCTTCTCCAATGATGTCAACATCACAATGAGGACATTCATTAGGAGTTGAGTGAGTATGAGTGAGTTCAATGTCATTAGGGTCATTCCCAAAAGCACAACTTGACACATCTACTAAGTATTTTAAGGACATCCAAAGTTTTCAAAAGCACTTATCCATGATGCAAATTTTAGATTCTAGACTATGCAACAATGTTGAAAATACAATTTTGATCTATGCACAAGATGAATGAATGTAAGTTAAATGTAATGAATTTAATTAAATAGAAAGTATGCAAACGAAAACAAAAGGGTAACACTGTAACAAACAAAAAATCAGAAAATGAACTGTAAATGCCAACAAATTCAATGCAAAATATGGAAAAGGATTGATTCACCCAAGGTGGCAAATGAGTCTAGGTATTGACTTTTTAGAATTTTTTTAGAATTTTTGAATTGAATTTTATGATTTTCATGTTTTCTAATGCAAATATAAGATGAAAAAGCAGAATTTACTGATTTTCAATTAAATTAAGTGAATAATGCAAGCTAAATGAGATTTTTACTAATGCAAAAATTAAAACCCTAGAATGCAAAAACTAATGCCATGTTAATGCAAACTAAATCTAGGATGTAAATGCACTCCAAATTAGAATTATGATAGAGGCCACACTAAGCCTCTATCCCTCAAAAGGATAAGCTCTCTTTCATTGACTTTGCCATTGTGGAGGTGGAAACACCAACACGGGGTTCAATCAAGGAAAGCCCCTATATAGCACAAACCTTCATCTCTTTTTAAATGTGTAGGTTTCAAATATGAAGAAGATTGGAAGAAGATTGAAGATCATTTATTCATTTTTGCATTCAAACCCTACAACTTGACAATATACAAAACATCACTTATCTAAGCACTTGACAAAGATCTGACAGCGAGACTTGGAGGAAAGAAGGCTACGAGTAGACTCTTGAGGAATGTGAAGATAGATTTCAAAATTCAATTACAAGTAAATAGTTTCCTTGGGTAACTTAGTCCTCCAAAATCAGGCTCAAATTTGTATGACACGTGAATAGAACTCTTCCTTTTGGAAATTCGTTGTTACAGTTTCTTTGTTGCTGAAAACTTGAATTTTTATATTAGGTCATATAGATTCATTAGGTTAATCAAATAAAATCAATTTTAATAAATTTCCAAGACAAAAAAGGATTAGATCCAAGGCTGATTGACTCACCTTTTGGGGTTGCAAGTCAATCAAATCTCCTTGCCAATTTGTATCCTAATGTTCTTTTGAAAAAAGAGTGATGTTAAAGTTATATGCATTAGACCTAGGATCCCTTTTTCATCAAAACATGTTACTAGTTCATAATTTGGAAAATATGTAGAAATATAATTTGTAGCAAATTGAATGTAGTTTGTAGGCTATTAGGCCTTTTTTGGGAAAAAATAAAAAGAAGGTGATTGTATGGCCACCCTAAGTATGAGAATTTTTTTTTTTTTTTAATCTTTCAATATAAGTAGAGGACACATGCCTGAATGTGATTTTTTTTTTTTTAATAATTTTTTTGCAAGTAAATAATTAGTTATGAATTTTTTAGTAGTAATTTTAAAAAATATTAAAAACCATTTGTCAGATCATCCTAACTGTTGACCCCTTTGACATTGGTTTTGGCATTGATGTCAAGTGTTTATCTTGGCATTCATTGAGATGGCATACATCGAAGGGTTAGTGTTGTTTGATTGGTATTTGATGGGATGACATGTTATTCACAAAGGAAAAAATCATTACTATGTTTTTTATTAACCTTGACACAAGGACCTTGGATCATTTTGGTGTTCGATTAATTTCATGCAAATACACAAAGGGGACCAACATATATTATTGGATATTATGAGGTTTATTATATTCATGCAAATAATATCAAATATCAACACAATAATGTGTTTTGATTTACAAAGGTAAAAGACATTGGGAACATCGACATTATGAGTGTTTTCCCTAGAAGGCATCATTTGGAAAAAAACAAAAATCATGGTTTTTAGCAGACAATTTAAGGCTTGGAGAGCTCGATGAAAATGGTGGTATAGCGATGGTTTCTAGGTTTAAGTGGCAGTTGTGTTGAAGATTCATCGAATTCTTTTAGGAAAAGTTAGAGTTCTCAAAGTGGTAACTTTGTTGTGCATTATCTAAAAATATGTTAAAGGTTTGTTGGTATTTGCTTGTTGCTAAGATTATATTGTTTCACCATTTGTTTTTAGTCGGGTTTCATTGTGTATTCATCTAGTTGACTCAAGGGTTTTTGAATTTTTGAAAATGGGTGCCAAAATAGTTTCATCTTTGTCATTTGTTGCCTCAACCTTGGTCTATTTTTCATAGGGGGTTGTGTATTCTTTAATGCATGGGTTTATTATTTTGAGTCTTCAAAACCTTATTAATTGGGCACACCATAAGGGTATGTGCAGGATCATCATGTAGGCCCTGAAGTGGCAATAAAAAGGAAAAAAATCAAAGTTAGACAACTTGACATAAAAATTTGAATAAGTTAGCTAGATTATTTCAAAAAAATGTAAAAGTAGAATCTGTAGCAAATGGAATGTATTTTCTAAAATACTAGACCTTTATTAAAAAAATTAAAATCTATTTGGTGAAAATTTGAAATTTCAATGCAGTAGTATTTAAATTTCAGGGTAAAAATAAGAAGTAGGTGTATGTCTGACCACCCTAACCATAATAAAATTATAGTATTTTTTTATAAGATTTTAGATATAAGTAGAGGACTCATGTCCCAATGTGATGCATATTTTTTTATAATTTTTTTCAAAGTAAATAATTAATTATGATTTTTTTATTACAACTTTAAAAAAATATAAAAGCTCATCTATCTAACCACCTTAACTTGGTCAAAAATTCATGAAATTCATTTTTTTATTTTTTTATCCTATAGTATGAAAAGCATAGAATGTGACGCATGTTTCAGATTCAAAAAAATTGATACCATTTGAAAGTTATAGATGTTTTTCAATCAACCTATCAATCAGGACTTTATTTGTAATTCTAATAGAAAATGAATAATAATAATTTTTTAAATTCAAAGTAAAGCATAATTTATATTGGTGGAAAGCTGAGAATGTCCTCCAAAAACCTTTTTTGTTTCATCAATTTTGGGTAAAAAAAGGTCGTCAGCCACATGGACCATCATATGGCTTACATATCGCCACTTTTTGGCCCATCATGATCCTACACATACCCATAAGCATGTCTTGTGTTATCCTCTATTGTTGCTTAGGGCACGAGGTTTAAATCATTTAGTAGATTTGATTAAGAGTCTATGAATAGGCCATGTCTTGTTCTTTCTAGTGTCGACTTGGGGACTTGGATTATATGTGACATTTGAGTTTGTCTTGTGTTAAGTGTATACACCCAACTTGCATAAAGTGTCGATCATGATAAAAGAAAAATTAAAGTTTGTTGAACACAAGTTATCACGATGACTTTAGGGGTAGTTATGAAATAGTTTGAATAGTTTTTGAAGGTTACATTTTCTATTTTTAATGAGTGATAGTTGGAAGTGTTATGTGAACTTTTGATTGTTATACAAAGTGATATGTTAGTGTTATTGGTTCAGTGCTTTCACAAAGATATCATGTTGAGTTTATGAGCAGAATTCTGAAATGTTGTTTTGAAAAACTGTATGTAAAACAGTGAAGAAGAGTACCTGATGCATTTTATGTTTTTTAAAGGTTCCAGTGTTATGAATCTTTAGGACATATGATGTGTTAGAGTTGAAATTTTTAATGATATGCAATGAGACATGGTAACCCTCTGTAATTGATTTATTCATGTTTGAGAATGTGTTGTATAAGATCATGTCAGCGAGACAAGTTTGATCTTTGGCCAGTGATGCTATATTTTTCTAGTGAGGCTATATTTTCCAGTGAGGCTTATGTTTCTAGTGAGACATTTTGTAGCCAATGAGGCTTATGTTGCCAGTGAGGCTTATGTTGCCAGTGAGGCTTATGTTGCTAGTGAGGCATTTTGTAGCCAATGAGGCTTATGTTGCTAGTGAGGCATTTTTCAAGTGGTTTTCATCCCTATGAGGGTTTTCCACTCATGAAAAACATTGTGTTATGATTCTATTGTGGATGCAATTTGGTCTCTCTATTTTCTTCATTTACATTGCAACATTTGTGTTTACATATTGTTTAAGAATCTGCAAATTGGTTATCACATTTGATTGCACTCTTGAAATTGAAAAATTATAGCTTTCAAAGAGATAAAGTGTTTTGAATAATCATTAATTTGAAATTTACTATTGAAACACTGATTCACCCCCCCTCTCAGTGTTTCCTGTACTCCAACAAGTGGTATCAAAGATAGAACCTTGCACAAAGTTTAACCAACTTAAGGGTTCCTGGTAGTGGAGTACTCATTATAGCAAAAAGTAAAAGAAATAGAGAAAAAAGAAATACCCAATAGAATGCTAAACAACAAACACCTCTTAAACCTAGTATAAAAGATGATTTTATAGTAAAGAGTGTAGACAAAGAAGGATATCACTTCGTGAGTGATTTTGAACAAGCGTTTGATGAAAATGAATGTGAAATTAATTTTGAAGGTGAACTTATTTATGCCCTTAATGAGATTGAGAAAATCAGAAAGGAAAATCAAGGTCTAAAGTTCCAACTGGTAGAGTCTAGAAAAGTTGAAGAAACAATTTGCGTGAAGCTGCAAACCAAAGTAGAAGATTGTCAAAAGATAGAGGCTAAAGTGTTGTATCTAAGAACACAACTAGAGGAAAACTCTATTAAAAGAACACACTAAAAAAGATGAGTTGATTATCAATTTGAAATTAGGGATTGAAGAAAACAAGAGGATAGCTGACATTACAAGATCTGATTTGGAAGTCAAAACTATTGAATGCCACAAGCTTGAAGGATAAATAGTCTCTTTAAGGAAATATCTTGGGAAGGTTAGGAAACAATTAGAAAAGAATCAAAATTTTGATGAGAGCACCAACAAATTGAATGGGATGTTAAGAAAGTAGAAAAATCATGAGGATGTTACTGGTTTGGGCTATGAAGAAGGACAAAGTTCCAGGGTCAGAAAAATTCCAAGAAATAAGATAGATCTAAGCTATCATGTTGCTGCCACCAAGACTTAAGAAAAGAAGAAATAAAAAATGAAGAATAATGATATTAGATAGTTCAAGGAATTCAACAAAGGAAGAAGTAGAGAAAATAGATTCATAGGTTTTTCACCTACTTTGCAAGATCAATTAGTGAAGTATAATTAGTCATTTCCTAGTTATTGTTATTTGTGTAAAGGTTATGGGCATAAAGAAAGTTATTGTAGAAGAAGGTATCAAAGAAGTCAATATGCATTCTCTAGGAATAGGAATGAAATATGTTATAAATGTCATAACCATGATCATGTTGCAAAGTTCTATAGAACTAGGTTTGACAAATAGGAGATAAGAAATGCTTTCTTATATAAGAAAAATAAAAAGTTACAAGTATCAGGTGACAAAAAGAAACCAGAGAAGAAGGTTTGGAGAAGAAAGCAAGAAAAAGAAAAGAAAGGACCTGATATTGTGCATGTTGCACAAGAAAAAGTAGTGAATGCTTAAAGAGAAGCATGAGGTTTAAGGGAAATGATAACTGATATCTCATTTAAACCCCTTAGTTAGCATAAAAGAGTTTGTATATTTGCAATGTTTTGGTGTTCTAATGTTGGTAGTAGTTCTAGTTTTGAAGGTTAATATCTTGCTTGGTCTTTGGTAATAGTGAAATTGAATTCTCTGCATGCAAAACAATGCTTTGATGATGCTTAGGAAAAAGTATTTACTAATGCTCAATTGATTTGTTACATAACATGCTATGCTTGTGTTGACAGTTCATTGAATGGGTCTACAATTGAATAGTGCACTTGGCTGACAATATTCTTGGGACAGTGTGGACAGTGAGTTCCTTGAATGTTTTGAGCATTTAATGGAGTAGACAACATAGGAAAATTTTGTTTTTTGAACAATATTTTATCTTGCATATACAAAATGTGGTATTGGTATACATATTGAGGTTTGGTCTTTGATAATGGAAGAGGAAAATACCTTGATAACTTAGCTTGAGACATTAAATTTGATTTGCTAAGTGTAGTGATATTGCTTTGACACTTGAAGAAAGTTGGAAAGCAATGTTCTATGTTTCTTTTATGGTTATGTACTCATGGGGTGTGTCTTGAAACTGAGGTAATATCCATGCTCTTGGTAATGTTTAATAATGTCAACTAATAAGAATCCTTGTCAATGATTTCTATTGGAGTGTCTTATGTGGTAAGTATCAATTTGAATGATAATATTGTGTAATGACAAGGTTGATGGAGAAATTAACAATGAGAAGACAATGCATATGCATGCTTGCCTCTACTAGTGTTGTGTAATGATCGGTGGATGTTAGATTCTACCATTTTATAGTCTTCTTATATCTCTTTGACTCTATATAGCATTACTTTATTGTTTTCATATGCAACTTAGTTGTCAAGTTGGTAGAACATGCTTTGATCATGCTATCTTGATGGTTGAAATTGCTGCTTTGATAATGGAATTGGCTTGATTTCATATTTTGTGGTAATTGGTTTCAGATTGGTGATATGATCTCATGCTGCCCTTGTTTACTTGACAGTTGGTAATAATTTTTTGTAATATAGTTGGTAATGTTTTCTCATGATGTTTACACTTTATGGCTATGGTTTATAATTCTTCCATAGTGGTCTCATGGTGTTCAATCATTGATTTCACTTCATTTGATGCCTTGATGGTTTGTAATTTGGTAACGATCGGTGATAGTTGTTAGAGTAATTGGGTATTTAATTTATTAATTAAACAATATTTGTTTAATTACGTAAAGTTCCCTTTTACCTCTTTTCACTTAAGCTAACATTATGTACATAATAATTAATTACTTTATTAATTATTATTGTGCAAGCCTAGGGTTTTCCTTTTTAGGGTTTTCATCTATATGTAGTTGAAAACCATCTTTTGTATCATTATTCATTTTACATTTTCAGGTGAATACATTGCTCCACATTCTTGAGCATTTCTTTTGTTGATTCTCTTTGTTTCTCCTTGTAACAGGTTATTTGCTTGCAAAGATCTTTTGGACTTCTGTGGTGTTGTGTCTTCTCAACTCCAACATGGTATCAGAGCTTCAGATTTGTAGCTGCTTGTTCTTGTTTTGAAGATTTTTGGAGCTACAAGGGTTTGTTGCAAGCCGTTTTTTATTGGAGCCATCATCATTTTTTTTTTCTTCAAAAAATCAGTTTTTCACTCATTTGCAGGAAAAATGATTTCTGGGTTTTGTAGCCAGCGTCGAAATCTGAACTGGGTATCTTTTAGATTTTGCATATCTTGCACAGATCTGGAGAAAATCACTATTGAAAAAATGGCACGCGTCCTTTTTCTCCTGGCTGAAAGTAAAAAAAAAATCATTTTCTTGTATTCTGCTTGTTGGATCAAGAAACAATTTATGGTTTTTGTTTCTAGCATCAAAATATTTCTAGGTTTTAATTTTTGTCTACAAACAGTGAGTAGATTTTCCAGAAATCAAGTTAGAAATAAACGTTTTTTGGTAGAAAATTCATTTCCTGCAAAACTAAATTCAGTTTTGAAAAATTCATAACTTTTGGCCACGGTGTCCGTTTTGCGTAAACGAATAGGCGTTGGAAAGGTATTACAGTGCTCTTTCCAAATTTATAGTCTATTTTATCAGAATATTTACCAGGTATTTTTTATTCAGCTTTGTGTGTTTTTACACTTTGCTCAATTACTTGGTCATTCTGGCTCCTTCATGGGTTTTGTTTGCGTGGAATGGGTTATATTAATTTGATCTAAATGCTGTAAGGTCAGATTTCTTAGTTTTTTTTCATTTGAAGAGTTATCATGGGTTTCTCTACTCACCCTTCAGTTGTTCTTTTGGAACGGGGTAATTATGAGTCATGGGCAAAGGGTATACTTACACATTGTAGGTGGCTTAATATTTTGCCTTATTTGTATGATCTCATGCTTAAACCAAAAACTTTAGAGGGCAGATTAGCATGGGATATTATTAGAAATCATATTGCAGGAGTTATATTGTCGTGTTGATCATGACACTGTGTTGGTTATATCGGACATTGATTGTCCTCACCCACTTTGGACACGTCTTTGGGAGCTCTATGGAGACCCTATTGTATCTCCATTCCCAGAGGATCCTGCTTCAGATTGTCTCATATCCATTGCTTGGTGAGAGAATACACCATTTAATCATGATACTTTAGAAGAGCTTGAGTATTTAGACACCCTTACATATTCCGATGGATCAGAGGTTTGTCTCACAGTTCCTACTCTTCAGACTGAGACTTCATCAACATCTCTTGTTGTTCTTGATTCAGTACAGCAGGAAATCGTACATCTTCCAAACATAGCTACTTTGGACTCTTATGTTGTAGACATATCTTTCTTGTTTGTGGAGTCCTATATTGCAGATTTGGAGGATTATTTTGAGGACATTCATCTCCTCTACCTTGACAGTCAGGTTATCACTGTTTGCCCACCATTATCTGTGCATTCAGAGGTTGCATTTCAGTATTCTCCACATCAGTTTGGATTTGACATTATTTGTTTCCATTCAGACAGTGAGACTCTTCAGCATCCTATCATGGCACACATCTTGAGACAGATTGGTTCTTCCTTCTTTACAGGGTTTCTTCGGTACAGGTCCATGGATCCGTTTCTTCCCAAGGGGAGGAATATCATTTGCCGCTTCAGGATCTCCTTTTGGATTTTATATCAGGCATCTACCATTGTGACAGGAGTTTCTTCATTGTGGGGGGGCCTTCTTCTCTCTTTCTATATCTCCTATGGAGATCATTGTACATGTACTTATATGATAGAAGCTGTCTATGGGGGGTATTATGTTATCCACCTCCTATCCTTCTTTCATTAGTGCATTGTATTTCTTCCTTGCATTCTATTTTGGGGAGGAGTTTTGTTCCCACTGGGTTTTCTCCTTTACCCCATTTCATTTAGTTTGCGTTGATTTTGTACATGGGTACCTGATCTGGCCTTGTTGCTGAGACCCATTGCTTTTGTTTTCAGTAGCTTCTTCTAGGTTTTAGCTTCTCCCTATGTCTATCTTAAGGGGGCGTGTTAGAGTAATTGGGTATTTACTTTATTAATTAAACAATATTTGTTTAATTACGTAAAGTTCCCTTTTACCTCTTTTCATTTAAGCTAACATTAGGTACATAATAATTAATTATTATTGTGTAAGCCTAGGGTTTTCCTTTTTAGGTTTTTCATCTATATGTAGTTAAAAACTATCTTTTGTATCATTATTCATTTTACATTTTCAGGTGAATACATTGCTCCACATTCTTGAGCATTTCTTTTGTTGCTTCTCTTTGTTTCTCCTTGTAACAAGTTATTTGCTTGCAAAGATCTTTTGGACTTCTGTGGTGTTGTATCTTCTCAACTCCAACAATAGTGATATTGGTGCCAAGTTTTGGCATGCTTCAAGAAATAGTTCTGTAGTCACAATGGAGAATGATCTTGTAGTATTTGCTAGTATTATTCTCTTTATAAACAATGACATCAATTATTTTTGATGACAATCATTCTCTTTTAATGAATTATGGTCTTTAACAATGATATTCTTTAATAACAATTGCTGGCTAGCAGGTTGTAAATGGTGAGACAGTCTTGTTGTAGAGTACAAATATAGTGGCCTATCTTGCATTCATTGACAATAGATAACCCCACTATTGTTTGAAGGTTGAGCTTTGAAATATAATCAAATCATCACCAAGCTTTTGTATTTGATCAACCAAGGAGAGATCTTTACAAAGGTTGGAGCTACAAAATTCTTCTTTTTGTCACTAAGCTCTTCTAGTCCAAGGATACTAGTTTGAGAAGAATGGTTTATTTGATCTTCAAGGAGCTTTCTCCTTCTCTCGATGATAAAACTATGTACTTGGCCAATACAATATGATTTCAATGAAAAATCATTGATGGAATATTGGTGTGTCAAATTGAGAGATATATAAAACAAGGCATTGTTGATTTGCATGGTAGTACTTAAGATAACAATATACCATCCTTAATAACAGTCCCTACCATTGCTGGTGAAAGTGTGTTGTTTTAGTACCAAAGAAACAATTATGATGGTAGTGTTGCAACAAAGGAACAATGCATTTGGTCTTACATAACTTAGATCTACTTGTGATTTACTGTGGATGTTTTCCAATTCTTGATTGTCCTTGACATGAGTTACCCATGGTTTTTCGTGCATTTAGTGTTCTTGAAAGGGGGAGAAAGTGATCTTTTTTTGCATAGTTTTAGGGGGAGTCTCAATGTATATTATACACCCTTGGTTCATATTTCATGCATATCTTAATGGTTGGCATATATGCTCATTTTTTTTATGCTATGGTAGTCACTATGATTCGTTCTGCAACTAGTGCTCTATTTTTAGATTTATTTATTCAGATTTGACAATGTTTTCTTTCATTGTGACAATAGTCTGAGGTCTTGGATAGGTATTTATTGGTTTCCCACCCCTTTGACCTTTGGCATTGTTATCAAAAGGGGGAGAAGAGCATGTGGTTCAGGTTCATGATATTCAAATTTCACTGCACAGGTTAAGGTTCATTTGGTTTATGATTTTATTAACATGAATAGTTTGTTGACATGGTAGTTATTTGGTGTTTCTATAGGTGATATTCTTATAGGTTCTTTTGTGGGTTTGACATCAATTCCAAAGGGGGAGTTTGTTGACCCCTTTGAAATTAGTTTTGGCATTGGTGTCAAGCGTTTATCTTGGCATTCATTGAGATGGCATAAATTGAAGGGTTACACTTGTTATTTGATTGGTATTTGATGGGATGACATGTTATTCACAAAGGTAGCAATCATTACTATGTATTTTTATTAACCTTGACACAAGGACCTTGGATCATTTTGGTGTTTGATTAATTTCATACAAATACACAAAGGGGACCAACATATATTATTGGATATTATGAGGTTTATTATATTCATGCAAATAATGTCAAACATCGAAACGATAATGCATTTTTATTTACAAAGATAAAAGGCATTGGGAACATCGACATTATTATTTTCCCTAAAATTCATCTTTATTGGGAACATCGACATTTGTGTTTGCCCTAAAAGTCATCATTTGGAAAAACAACAAAGCATGGTTTTTAGCAGCCGATTTAGGGCTTGGAGAGCTCAATGAAAATGGTAGTATAGCGGTGGTTTCCAATTTTAAGTGGTAGTTGTGTTGAAGATTCATCAACTTCTTTCAGGAAAAGTTAAAGTTCTCAAAGTGGCAACTTTGTTGTGCATTATCTAAAAATCTGTTAAGGGTTTGTTGGTCTTTTCTTGTTGGTAAGATTATATTGTTTCACCATTTATTTTTAGTCAGGTTTCATTGTGTATTCATCTAGTCAACTCAAGGGTTTTTTAATTTTTGAAAATGGATGTCAAAACAGTTTCATCTTTGTCATTTGTTGCCTCGACCTTGGTCTATTTGTCACAGGGGGTTGTGTATTATTTAATGCATGGATTTATTATTTTGAGTCTTCAAAACCCTATTGATAGGGCTCACACTAAACATGTCTTGTGTTATACTCTATTGTTGCTTAGGGAACGAGGTTTAAATCATTTAGTGGATTTGATAAAGAGTCTATGAATAGGTTGTGTCTTGTTCTCTCTAGTGTCAACTTGGGGACTCAGGTTAAACGTGAAATTTGGGTTTGTCTTGTGTTAAGTGTATACACACAACCTACGTAAATTGTCGACCATGAGAAAAGACAAATTAAAGTTTGTTGAACACAAGTTATCACAATGACTTTAGGGGAAGTTATGAAACCATTTGAATAGATTTTGAAGGTTACATTTGATAGTTTTAATGAGTGATAGTTGGTAGTGTTATGTGAACTTTTGATTGTTATAAAAACATTGATAGCTACTATTATTGGTTTGGTGTTTTCATAGAGATATCATGTTGAGTTTATGAGCAGTATTCTAAAATGTTGTTTTGAAAAACTGTATGGAAAATAGTGAAGAAGAGTACTTGATGTATTTTATGTTTTTAAAGGTTCCAGTGTTATGAATCCTTAGGACATAGGATGTGTTAGAGTTGAAAGTTTTAATGTTATGAAATGAGACAGGGTAACCCTTTGTAATTGATTTATTCATGTATGAGAATGTGTTGTATAAGATCATGTTAGTGAGACAAGTTTGATCTTTGACTAGTGAGGCTGTATTTTCTAGTGAGGCATATTTTGTAGCCAGTGAGGCTTATGTTTCCAGTGAGACATTTTGTAGCCAGTGAGGCTTATGTTACTAGCGAGGCTTATGTTTCCAGTGAGGCATTTTGTAGCCATTGAGGCTTATGTTGCCAGTGAGGCATTTTGTAGCCAGTGAAGCTTATGTTGCCAACGAGGAATTTTGTATCCAATGAGGCTTATGTTTCTAGTGGAATTTTGTATCCAGTGAGGCTTATGTTGCCAATGAGGAATTTTTAGCCATTGATTCTTTTCCAGTGAGGCACTTTTGATAAGCCAGTGAGACATTTTTTGAGTGTTTTTTCATCCCTATAAGGGTTTTGCACTCATGAAAAACACTGTGTTATGATTCTATTGTGGATGAAATTTGGTCTTTCCATTTTCTTCATTTACATTACAATATTTGAGTTTACATATTGTTTAAGAATTTTCAAATTGGTTATCACATTTGATTATACTCTTGAAACTGAAAATTTATAGTTTTCAAAGAGATTAAGTGTTTTGAATAATCATTAATTTGAAATTGATTATTGAAACATTGAATCACCCCCCCTTTGAGTGTTTCACCCCCCCTTTGAGTGTTTCCCATACTTCAACACTAACTTGGTCAAAAATTTATGAAATTTAGTTTATTTTTTAAAATTATAATTTGTGACTTGCATAGAGTGTGATGCATCTATCAAATTCACAAAATGTGTAACTATTTAAAAGTTATTTTCAATTAGCCTATCAATCAAGAATTTACACATTGTGCATGTCGAGAATCAGTAATAATTATCTATTAAATTAAAAATAAATCATATCTTATATAGGTAGAATGTTGACAATTTATTGAATAAACCCTTTTCTTTTCATCTTGAATTTAGATGAAAAAAAGTCATCAACAAGAAGGGTGAAGTTCGAAAAACCATTGCAACCCCTCTAAAGAAATTTGGGTAGTTGAATTTTTAGGTAGGACCCCCACAAGCCAAATCCAAAAGCAATCCTAAGGCAATAACTGAGGCAAAAAAGAAGAACTCAAAAATGGATATCCATTATTAATAGATATCTGTTTCTCAAATTTAAGAAACAAATATCTATTTCTTATACTTAGAAATATTAATATATATAAATATCACTATAGATTAGAATTTTCATGTTATAATATTAATATTAATATATATTTAAACTATTAATATATATATATTATAATATATGATAAATTAATATACACTATGATAAATTAATATATACTAGGAAATATTAATATTAATATAATATACATTATATTTAATATAAATATTATAATGAACTATGTTATATATAATAAGATAATATATTATAAAAAATTATTTGATAGATTATTGCAAGGGAGTTTTAAATATCATATTTCATATAATCAAACTATATAAGAAGTTGTGAGCAATATATACATCTCTCTCCCTCTCTCCCCCACTCTCACCTTCCCTCTCTACTTCTGTCTATCTCCACTAACCCTCTCACTCTCTACCTACATTTCCCTCAATGCATCTCACCCTACCTCTCACCCTACCTCTCACCCTACCTCTCATGCTACCTCTCTCCCTCCCACCTTCCTACCTTTATCTCTTTCTCGAACCCTTCCCCCTATACTTCTCTCTATATCCCATCTCTACCTTCATCCCTCTCTACTTCTCTCTATATCCCCTCTCCCTTCATCCCTCTAATTGTACCTCTCTTTCCACCTACCCCTCCCTTTATCCCTAGATCCCTCACTCCCTCCCTCTCTCTCTCTCCCTCCCTCTATCCCTCCCACCCTACCTCTCCCTCTCTCTACCTACTCCTCTCTCTTTATCTCTCTCTCCCCCCCTTTCTCTCCCACACACTACCTCTCTCTTTGTACCTCTCCCACCCTACCTCTCTCTCTATTCCTTGCACCTTACCTCTCTTTACCTATCACTACCTCCCTTTCTCCCTCACTCCTCTCTATATCCACTCACCCTCTCCCTCTATACCCACCTTTCCCTCAATCCCTCCCACCCTACCTCTCTTTCTACTTACCTATCCCTCCTTCCCAACTTAACCCTCTCTCCCCTTCCCTCTCTAATTCTAACTATCTCCCCTTACTCTCTCTACCTACCTCTCCCTCAATTCCTTCCACCTTACCTCTCTATGGATACCTCTCCATGTCTCCATTATTCTCTCTCCCTCTCCCTCTATTCCTCCCATATTATCTCGCTACCTCTCCCTCCCCCCATCCCTCTCAACTTATCTCTATCTCTCCTCTCCCACCATCCCTCCTAACCTTCCTTTCCCTCCCTTTGTCCCTCCTCCCCCCTCCTCTCTCTCTCCCACCTCTCTCTCTCTATCACTCCCACTCTAAATATCCCTCTCTCTACCTACCCCTCTCTACCTCTACCTCTCCCTCCCCTCCTCTTTCTCTCTCTCTCACACACACTACCTCTCTCTATACCTCTCCCACCCTACCTCTCCCTATCTCCATCCTTCCCTCTTTTTCTCCCTCTGTCTATCCCTCTCC